>JAQPZY010001482.1:3165000-3359334 GCA_029931535.1 Margaritifera margaritifera | reverse complement strand
TAACATTCTGTCAGAGAGTTTCACAGCCCAGCTGTGACCTCTGTACAACCACGTTTTTGCCATTCAGTAACCGCTGAATCACTCACTGACAGAATGAACCAAAACAGTTTCATCAGTAGCAGCAGACAGTCCCCCTAGGCAAACATTATAATTATAAATAAAAGCTTAACTGGATCTGTGTTTTGTTGTGTATAAATTGCCATAATAATCTTTATTTCAACAAATTAAACTAAAGTTATTTTATTTTATATATATATATATATATATATATATATATATATATATATATATATATATATATATATATATATATATATATATATATATATCTTGACAATTAATTATACACTGATACAAAACTCCATGATGCATACAATTTATTGAAAAGTGATTGTTAGTATATAGGTTTTTGAATTTCTGTCGACTGCTTTTGTATATATTTATTGCAGTAATTGGAACTATGATTTTAATAAAACCATCATATAGTAAGTGTAACTATGTGTCCTTCAAAATGTCATAAGTTTTTAATAATAGAAATCATAGCACAATGATTGGTATTTTCAAATGTTACTTGAAATTTATGTAATCTTTTCACATAGTTATCACATTAAATAAGAAAGTGTAATTGCAAATTCTGTTTGTATATAGTGGCTTCCCTTTATATGAAAAGAAATGTGGAAGATTGTTACTTAATAACATTTAGGTGTATAATATTATCTACTAATGTTCATAAAAAATAACAATATAAGAATGTACATACGAAGCTGCCAGAAGTTAGGAGTACATACTTACAATATTTTAAATTTGTCAAGAATTAGGAACAGTCATATTTTTGCATACAATTGCAGTTTCTTTGGAATTTATACTTTTTTCTAAAGATATTATGAAATATTTGTTTTTAATTTTTGACGTGAATGATGAATTGTGTTTGGATAATTGAGATTTTGATTTACATAAACAACATGTTAAAAAAAATTTCAGTTTAATCTTTTAATAAGAGATTATTTTCCTTCTTTTTGTTTAGACTACTCTCAGATCACTGAGGATAGCTAAAGTAAGTGACAAGAATATCGCAATTAGTGGTAATTCCAAACAGTTTAATGTATTATTCATGGAAACACAGCTTTGTTTGTATTTTTGTACTGAATTTTTACACACTGTTTTAAAGGAATACTTATATGTAACTTAGAATAAATGTATAAAGAAGACGCTAAGTTCATTGTACTGGTAGTTACAAGTTATCCATTTGAAAAAACAAAACAATGAGCATTTGTAATTATTGTAATCATTCACTGTTTGACACTAGTATGACAATGTGTAGTTAGATTTCAATTACTACAATATTTGTAGAACCAACAATAGTAAATAATTTTAAATGTTAATCATAGATATTATTTAATTGTCTATGTACATATGGCTAAGTTAAACTAAGTCAATAATCTATCACTATGATTGTTTTACTTTGTCATCATTCACTATCTCCGATGCTCCACCTCACATATGGAAAGGACTCTTAACTATTGTCATTTTAAATTAGGATAATCATAATTGATGCGTTTCAAAACATTGTATTTGGATGGTTCAGTATTGTCCCTTCTCTCTTCCTCACAACCTTTCACTTTCTCCACCGCGCCACCACACCCCCACCTCCAACCAACATATACAAATATATGTAGATATTATCCTTAATTTTCATTGAAGTGACACACGCACTCGATTAAAATATGGGCATTGATTTATCAATTTATTTTTCCACAGATGGCAAATATGTTTGTGAAAGCACTGATACATTGGTAATGTACTGACTTTTATGTTGCCGCTGCAGAAGAAACAAGAAGTCCAGTGTGTTTACTCCAGTGAATATCAATTGAATATTCAAATGTTTCAAATATTATCGCAAAATTACGAGGTACCAGCTGTTCTTAAGAAAAGTTAGGAGGTGTTTATAGTGGTATTATGTTCCAAATTGCCTATGGAGAAGGATAGAGGATCGCCTATCCTTGTACATTCTAGCTGTGATCATTAAATATTCCACATTTTTTCCATTCTCATTTTCAAGTTATTTTATTCTGTTTGTTTTTCTTACATAATGATATTGCACAAATAAATAATGATGAATGAAATTATATCCTTACATGATGTGGCTGATTCAGGGCTGGTTTAATGTGTACTTTTGTGAGCATCAGCTATACTCAAATGACATTAGAACTGCATCTGCTGTTGTGAGTATTGTCCATTGTGTTCAAAAAAGATCCTTTTTGCAGATTAATGTTACATTTAGCAGTGTACTTCATGAGATAGTATTCTGACTATACTAATACTATTGCTGATGCTGCTGATTTGATGATGACGAAAATCAAATTAAGTATGATATACTAGTAATTGAGTGTTATGCTCTAAATATGGTATATTAATATATCTTCTTCAACAATTAAATCATCATGTGTGAAAAATCAGGCTCAGTTAGGTAAATTAATTCATTATTTTTATATTTATTATAAAACTTGACACATTCATCCTGAATGTTTGAGGAAAGTTTTTGTCTCAAACTTTCTGCTATTACATGTAGATTTCCATTTAACTTCAGACAAAGACTGATAAAACAAGAAAAATACTTTGTATGATGCATTAAATTAGTATGCATTTCTTTCTTCCATTGCACAGCCTTAAATATGATTTATTGTGAAAGAAGATAAAATATATTGTACATAATATTTATTGTGTAAATATGTCTTGCTAAAGTTTTTAATTATCATTCTGCATATAACTTAATTTTGCTATAAAGACGAAATGTGTAATATATAACAGCAAAGATAATTGTTTTAAAATATATCTGGAGACTTACATAGATACCATATGCCAAATGAGGGACTTAATAGAGGTTGCAGGCAATATGATCTCTTAACATACTGAAACAAAATGTAATTCATCTCTGGCCCATTCATATCATGAGATCCTCTTTGTCATTATGGTTAATGATGTCCTTTCTGTCTATACCTAAATTCGTGTAGACAAGGAGCAGGCCACTGTCAACTGACAAGCCCTCATGGATGAGATCGTAAGCCCAAAGTGCGGGAAAGGAAACCTTCTCTGCAAATTACTTAAATGTCTTCAATTAAAATCCTGGTTCTGCAATGGGCTTTGTTGTAATTCTCCATACTGGGTTCATGGGGGTTTATGGTATGGTGTCATAAGAAAACTTTGGCAAGGGTAACCAGTGTCACCAAGTAGTATCCCATGGTGCAGTCCTGAAATCTTCATGTTATAGGTTGATTAAATTCCTATATATTTAACAATGATTTGGTGATGATTTTGATGTTGTCAAAGATGTGACACAAAGTCATTATGCAGAATTCATCCTGTAGACTATTCAAGAGAAATTCCTAACCGGTTGATAATATTTAAGGTGATCTATTCGCAATTTGCCCACAGCTCATGTTTTAAATTCTGATACAAAACAGAAATTGGGGTGTGTTTAAGGAGTGAGTTTAACAAAACAAAATTGTACATAAGTCGTCAATTTTGCAACAAACATGTATGAAAATTGGTGTGTTTGAAAACTGATCTAGTTGCTAACAAATGTTACAGGTAGAACATGGAATGGATCCTATGAGCATTACCACTGGGTTCCATACAGTTGTAACCCCTTGGTCAGGGTCACAACTTTAGATATTGAGATCCTCAATCTGTTTGATTTTTGTAGGCATGAAAAGATTAATGTATCACCATGCAACTATCATGGACACTGGTGGCATATTTTTGGAAGTAAAGAGTTATGTATATATCTGCACACCGCAAACGACACAGCTGGCGATTAAGAAATGATTTCATTTAATTGGATTCAACATTAATTGGCCCCTGCTTCTATGTTTATATCAAATTGCACAATTGATCAGTGAGTTAGATTTTGACTCGTGGATAGTTTGTTTTGAAAAAGCAGGTGGAGCATGGGGATATGTGTTTTGGACAAGTATTATAGTTTCACCATAATTATCTAATGATCACTGCCTATTTTGTGATAAGCCGATCACACTTTTTTATAAGAGAGTCATATTTTTTAAGTAATATGGCTTAATCTGATTATAAATCTAATCCCAAATAAAATTAAAAGACCCAACACTCTTGCTACCGCAAAGGATAAATGCTAATGAGTCTTAACAAGAACATGTACGTGGTGCATTTTTAAATATAATCCTATTCTGTGGACATACAGCATGCATCAAGTTAAGTATTTTTTATATCATGAATACCAGTGACATGATAAGGTATTTGGAAACCACATGGGGTATGTAGTGGCACAAAGTGGTCTTTGCCACAGAGGTTGAAGAAACGTGAACTGATCCTAGAGACAAGAACTCAAACATGGAAAAATACTCGTAGCCTGTAGATGAGCTGGCCTAATAGAATAAAGCAGACAGGTGTGAAAGATTAGCATCAAACTCCATAGCTGAGCTAGCCTGAGTAAATAAATAGCACATGAATCCACAGAGGGATCATTGAGAAGAAGTGGTCTATATTCTTCCCTGATGGGAATACGTGTGTGCACAATTCATGTAAATTTTGTATATGCGTTATGTTCTACATGTTTTGAGTGTACACACTCATAAAAAAAGTAAAATGTGTGTATACAATTTATAATTATTTTTTTATCAGTCTGTGATATTTACTAGGGCATGTTTTTTGAAAGTTTGGTAAGGGGTGTATATATTCCCATATCCAATATATTATGTTATTACATTGACTTCATTGCACATGTAAAGTGTATGATCAGCTTCGTTGATGACAGATAATAAAACACCAGAAACATTTCATTACACCAGAACTCATATTCAACAGAATGTGAAACATTTGTTTTTTTGTAGTAAATACTCTGCTTCATTTTCCTGTGGTACTATTGGCTCTTGATAAAATGCGAGATCAAGTCATCCAATATGATTCACCAAGTACATTTGGGAATCGGTTATAGGAAATTAAAAAAAAAATTACATACTTAGTGAAGTTTGTCTTTTCTATTAGTGTAATGTGTGTATGTAATGTTCCCTGTCTGTGTGAGTGGTGAAAGGATAATTGTTCTTACTAGCTGGTACTATAGTAGTTTTATAAATGAGGTCCAGAAGATAACATTCTTTTTAGCTAATTGAGTCCAATGTTTGAAAATATTTATTATTTTTATTATTATTAAATCCCAAATAAATGAAAGCTATACACAAGAAATTATTTTCAGATAAAATTCCTTAAATGAATATAGTATTTAAAAAGCAAAAAAAATTTATTAATTTGCTTCTTTAGATGTAATTAAGGTGGAGGTGTGGATAATTGTCCATTTTTTAAACAATAAATTCAACACCATGTAATTTGTTAAATAATGTGATTTTATTAATAAAATGAGGAGAGTTATAAAAAATGGCATATTTACACATTATTATTTGAATAATTATATAGCGCATAAAATTCTACGCATTGTTCAAAATAATTTATATTATATATTATATAATATATTTTTATATATATATAATAATAGGTATATTTATTATATATTAATTATATATATAGTACCGCTTACAACGATGTGTAAATATGTCAAGGCGCTTAATTAAGTTGTTGGTCATTATTTGTTGTTGTTTGTTATAATTATTGTAAAAATGTCTTTTCAAAATTTTGAGATTGCCCCATTGTAAGAGTTTATTTTTTTTAGAAGAAAGAAAATACCAGGATTGCACTCCAGACGTATATTGGTACAATTAAAAGAAAATATAGTCTTCGCCGAATACTAGTTTGAAATCCAAATCCTTGTTGAAATGTATCCGTTGTAGAACAGTATCATTAAGAAAAAAATGTATTGTTTTTTTTCTTAATTTCAATAATAAATAACTACTGCATCAATACTGCTTGTCCCATATGGAAATAATGTTCATCTCCCATGAATTCTTCTCGAACACAATTACATAACGTGTAATGTAAGGTCAGAGTTTAAAAGACAAATGGCAGAAGTACATTGTTGACCACATGTGTCTTGTCTTAATTATAGTTGCCAGACAGTGACAATGACGTGCGTGCAGTATTCCAGTGTTATCATTATTATTAAGACCTAGAGTCATAAGAAATTAGGCTTAACTTAAAGTGCGCTAGGAAAAGAGAAGATTTCAACGGTTATACAACAGCGTTAGCATATGCAAAAGTCTCTATGGTGAAAAAATTACTATTACTTTTGGTAGAAGTTATTTATTATATATTTCATAATGAGACATAGAAATTCGTTATCAGTGGCGATATCACATTTGAAGCTACTTTCTTTTCCCGTTTAGGAAATATATCTGCCCGTAGGTAGGTTATTTAAAGCTGTATTCCATTTTTAAGCCTATTCCATTTTTTCTTCCTTCTGCTTCTTCTTCTTCTTCTTCTCTGCCTCTCTCTCTCTCCATCAGGATAAACAGATATACAGTATACATTCTGTAGATCCTCTAGTATACATTTATGTAATAAATGAGTAGGCGTCATCAAGAAATACCTAAAATCGAAATCCAAACAACAGAATGTGCCTCTGTTATAATTACTTTTCCACATAATTTAATGCATTCAATATCAGTGACTGAAATTACATGACCTCTTGCTATTCGATATTGTGTCGCCCATACAGTATTGTATACCTGTTACACTCTACGACAAACGGTAAAAAGTTTCCGATAAACGCTCTTGATTAAAAATATAGTAATACAATTGTTTAACTAGCGACTTAACTCTCATCACAATCATAATCATGTTTGAAAATGATGGAGAAATCGAGCATAGATGAGCGTGTATTGCAACCGAAATTCATTGTGAAATATTTCCTTATATGTACTCCCAAAAACGTTGATATCTTCTATATATCTCGGGATGAAGATACATTCCCATGTTATTGAGACAAGTGTGTAGTTTGGTAGTTTTAAGGTTAAGCACAAGGCAATGCTTACATAATATTGATGACAGTGCCCAGACCTAAAAAAAACAAAACATGTACTGTCTTAAATATTTACACTTGAATAGCCGAATGACATGTACTGTCTTAAATATTTACAAATGAATAGCCGAAAGGACATGTACTGTCTTAAATATTTACACATGAATAGCCGAAAGACATGTAATGTCTTAAATATTTACACATGAATAGTCGAAAGACATGTACTGTCTTAATATTTACACATGAATAGCCGAAAGAATAAAAAAAGGAATGCCCAGATATAAGAATCTCATTCTAAATTAATGCATAATAAATTATTTCAAGTATATTGATTGCATGAAATATCAATTAAAGCAGATCTGTCCAGAAATATATTTTGTATATAAATTAACAGTAAGATACCATAATTCATTAAAGAGAAAGACTATATGTGCTGAAATTGTTTACTAAAAGTAAAATACCCATATATCATTGATTGCAAAGGATGGAAACTCTATATCATAAACAGGATAAGATAAAGAATATGGAGATAGGCATTCAACATGGAGAAAATCAAACAATAGCAAAGAAAACCACTAAAAAGACAACGCATACTTTATGTAGCATTGTTGCAAAGATGTAACATCAAATATATAAATTTAGCCGGTTATCTTAAAATCATGACATATTTCTATCACCTCTCTGACAATGTTGACAAATAAGGAGATATGGAATTAGAATTTATCACAGTGATATTGTTTTATATTGTGCGTCAATGAAGCCTACGCAATAGAATGTACTCTTATAAATTTCACGAGTGTGCTAGTCCTACCTATTTGATACCTACTTATCGCAACGATGAATCCATCTTTTCCACAGTGTAAACTAAAAATTAAGCGGTAGTATCTCCTTTGTTGTAACCTCTAGTACATAGGAAATTATTTTAATATATTATTAGCATGACTGGAATAAAGATTTCAGAAGCAGACAACAACCAATCAATAGTCACATAACAATCTATTCAATTTGCTAGATGCAGTATCATTTGATAGTTTTACCAATGGGAGGGGCAAATTTTTAAAAGCTTGCCTTGATAAAATCTGTACAGACTATCGACCAAATCGAATTTCTGTATAATACGTAAACCCATAAACCCCACAATATATATTAAAGTGAGAGACGCAGTGATATGCAATTTACATTAGTTAAATCCATAAGACACCCTCCAGTAAAAATGAGAATATTCGGTGTCATGTGCATGGTTGTCTTTGGGATTGGTGTCTCCCTGCAATCAGGTAATGTGAGATTTTGCAACTCTTGGTATATTTGTTACTCAGATTAATTGAGATTAATATAATTCATCATATGCATCGGTGTAGGATAGGAAATTTCCACATGAGAGTCAGAATTTTGCATCAGACACGAGGCTGTGCCGAGTGTCTGAAGCAAAATTTTGATCCTGAGCGTGGATGTTCCCTATCATATACTGAAGCATACTGATGGATTCTTTTTCTCAAATTTATGAACGACAAAATAAGCCTAAGTAAAAATGGCTTATTGTGAATACTGCTGTAACTTTCAAACGGTAGAACACCCATTGAACATTTCCTTGCCCTAAGATAGTGTGTAACAATTTAGGTTTACACTGAAATATTCAATGTAAACATTCAATGACTTTTAAACACATTTTAACTTTCAAAGAACAGTGGTTGAAATTGCTAAGGTAATGGCAATACACAGCATCTGAATATACACTTACTGCAGATAGCTTATGCAATGATACAAATGTGAACAGGTCAAAAAGTAAAGTTCACTTTTATCCAAAAGATTAACTGAAACAGACAAAAATAATGAAATAGTTCTCGATTCAACTTTGGTCTAGAATTGATTTATCCTTCAAAAATAATAATGAGAATATGAATTTTTAAAAAATAACATTTACAACAACAGCTTTTTCGACTCGATAAGGACTAAAGAAGATGTACATGTAGCTGGGTTGATCATTGCAAAACGGCTTCTTTGTGGAACACTTAACTTCAACCAGTGTGCTATAATTAATGTTTATCTTAATTATTGTAAAAGAATGTTCAAGTGATGACTGAAAGTGGGAAGCTTTCGCAACGTTGTGCACACTATGATCGCAGTAGAAGGTCTGCATAGTCCACAAGTCAGGATAAAGGCCACGTATGAGGCAAGATAGAATTATCATGCACTGATGTTCTATACTAGAAAACATAATCATACACACATAGGAATGTGAAAAAAGGTGTTCCTAAGTTGAAGTATTTTATTATTACCATTAAAAATTCTCTTTCAGTCATAAGGATATTAAGTTTCTTATTCAAGCAATAACTTAGGTATGTTATAAATCAAGAAATAAATAAATAAATACATATTTATTTATATTTATGTATGTAATAATCACTTCTTTACTAATAATAAGCTTGGGTATTATTTATATCTTAACGCTTATTTTGTTTCTTTGCACCTGTTTTTTAAAAAACTTATTTGCAACATTCAACGCAATCTTGATTGTACTTTCACATCTGAGCATTATCTTGTTCATTTTGCATTTGTGATGTAAATAATGTTCGAAAACATATTTACACGAATTGCCGTTTTTGAAACTTTCATATTCATTGTGCGAATTTTCGTGCACTTTTGTGGTTATATGTCTATCTTTACAGCGAATGCCTTTGATTGTTATGAATGAGAAGATTCGGACAAATGCAAGGACCCTCTCAATAAAAGAGGCGACAAATCTGGTGAACAGGGCTTGTATCCGATATTTCATTCTGGAAATACATTTGTAACAATCTAGATAGTTTTGTGCCTGTGGTTCCCAGGTTTGATCCCTTGTGCCTGTGTGTACTTGGGTTTGTTTTAATATGATTTCTCTCTTTTAAGTTTATAAATTAGAGTGAAATTATTTTATCATAGAGAGTAGGATACCAATAGTTTACTTGTTCATATCGATCAGTTTGTATGACTGGGATACTTTGTTTGTTAGGTGTATCTTTGAATGAAGACACAAACATTGATGTTGGCTTGGATTGAGAATCCCATATGTTGTTATGTATTGTGTACTGATAGTCACAAGGGGTCTATGATATCGCTAACCAGAGGCATTTTCAAAGGGGTAAAAATAAAGTACCTTTTCTTTCTTTCTTAACTTCAGACAAAAATAGTAGGAAATGACAATTATATGTGACAGATGATGTATATTCTTGTGTTATTTCAGTCTACCTCATTTCATTATTATGCCTTGATAACGGTTAATAAGATATACAATGCAGTTCCCATGAAACTATGATGGGACACGGTTTACGTGTAACAAGAATCTTGGCAGAATAGATTATCTCCCACGGAAATATTTCTCGTATCTTAAAGCTGTAATTACCATGACTAACAAGAAAAGGATTAAGTCTAAACATTGTTTCCGTGTATGTATATCACGTTGTCAGCTTGGTGTTCATGATGTGGGAATTATAAGATCATCAGACAATCAACAAAGATTTCTTTACGTTTCATGACTTTTTCAATTTCATGAAGTAATGAGAAATTAGAAATAAAAACTGATTCAGATTGTGTCCTTATTTCATACTCGCATGAAAATAAAAAAGCGTAAATGTAGTAGCTGTGTGTGTGTGTGTGTGAGAGAGAGAGAGAGAGAGAGAGATGGGTAAAAGACTAAAAATGCTCAGATCAACTCACACAAAGACCCAAAGAAAGCACTCAAATTGCATATAGTACCGAGAGAGAGAGAGAGGTTATTGTGTTTTGCCTGGAGGACAGATTACAGGGTATCATCATTGTCGCAAGTTACGGGCAAAAAATCCTCTAAACCCTGCTAACGTTCTCTTTTTGCTCGTGGCTTACGACGGTATCATAGACAACTGTTGTAACAGTATGTAAGTTTGACATCGCAGCCAGTTTCTAACCGATAGTCTGGCATGGATGTGTATCACACACAGCATACCACTGAACTGTGCTGGATGATATTGTGACTGTAATATATTTGTATCTTGTTAAATTAATTTGCTTTGTTAACTTGGATAACTCTTGTTAGCTAGTTTAATGCTTTAAACTGCTGCACATGGGTAAGATGTACTGCTTGTTATTTGTCTTAAATGATAGTATATTATTTATTTATCTAACATTTTAAATTTTCTTTCTTATTTTACAAATGTTTTAATTTGAAAATCTAAAATAATAGATAGTAGGCATTCATCTCTTATTCTAGCATGTGGTTTAATACCCTAATATTGTACTAAATTGTTCGTTAAAGCGTGGCTTGCAGTGTCTCACCCACATCCGCTACTTTGTCATGGTCTCAGTAGCTCTGGACTTAATAATGTTTAATTTTTACAAAATAAGTTATAATGCCAGAGCTGGCATCTAATACCCTGTTACTTATCTAATTTAGCATATGGGTTTTAACCCAAGGAGTGTCTGACTTAAAAAAGCACATGCGATATCTCACCCATTTCAAAAGCAGTAGGAGTTAATTATTTCTTCAGTAATGGTTATAACCTCAGAGCACATATGTTTAATGTTTATTTTTTTAAAACATTTAATGTGGTGGCCCAAACTATGACGCATAGGGGCAAGATGTTTTCGTGTTGTTGTTGGTTTTTGAAAAACAAAGAGAAGATATGCGAGTGGCCTTGGGTTCATAGTTGCTGTTAATATACTTTTGGCTCGTTGAGGTGGGTGGTAGGGTGTTGGTTTTTGAAAAATAAAAACAAGTTTGTAGTGGCAGAGCCAGGAGGCATACAGTCTAAGAAAATATTCTGTAGGGTAGGGTGTTGGTTTTTGAAAAAGAAAGAGTTTATACGGGTCTTGGGTTCATGGTTTTTATTATCTTACTTTTGTCTCGTGGGGATCGGGGTGGTGGTAGATGTTGCTTTTTTAAAAATGAAAACAAGGTCATTTGTGACCTTGTGACCTGATCCAGGATATAGATCCTCTATAATACTGTAAGCTCAGTCAGGTACGAGTAATTGCCTAATGTTTCATAATGTGGGTTGCTGTATGGGACTTACTCCCACGTTTTAACTAAAATATGGGGAATATACAGTAACTTGAGCTAAATTAACATAGCAACCATTGATCTAATTTTGCTCAAATTTTGATTTTTTTAATATTTAGTTCAGCATGTCCTTACAATTTCATCTTGAAATATTAAAAATGATTTCCTTATGTAAATGAACGTGGGCAGGCTTAGAGCAGTTTCTCAACTATCAATTGTGTATATGCAAATTGAAAGCATGGTGAATCTTTGTGGCACAAAAACTTAATAGTTTGCCGTATAGTAAGGAGAGATATTTTGCTGTTAATTTTAGGGTAGCTTGTTACTTGCTTCCTATTTGTCGATGTTACAAAAATGTTGTTATGTATAACATGCTGTATGAATATTGTGCAAATATAAAAACTGCTTGAGTTTGTGCCTTTAAGCTTTTCTGTTTAATGTGCATACTATTGCACTATCGTAAGAAAGAAGAAACTGAAAACTTTCCATTTCACCATCCTAATTCAAGATCATTCAAAATGCTTCGAGCTTTGGCGTTGACTTTATGTATCAGACAATCACAATGATTGGTCGAAGTGACAAGATAAATAGTCAAGATTAATAGATCCCAACACAGTGCCTCTAGTACGCTACATCAGTTTCATGAAATATTGATGATAGTAAAATAACGGCCGAAAACATGATTCACAACAGAAGTCACTATCTTGAAAAAAATATGTCTGATTGGTGGCGATGTTTTGTCTCTAATTTTATATATGCAAAGTTATCACATCATTGACAAAAAAGTAGCTGCTATTTATGACGTCTGGTTTTCTTCCCCGAACAACTCTATTTTGCTCCAGAAGTTAGGCCTGTTGTTCACTCGCGTTAGATTTTGAACCTGATGCAGAAAAGCCCAATTGATCCAAATGTATTTGACATGGAATGGTGAAACTGTTACCATAGGCCATCAAAGCGCCATGTCTTAACACAATTCTATATGGTGTTATCTTAGTTCTTCAAGTCTCTTTCAATATTAAGCGATATAGCAAAGGAATAAAAGCTTGGAAAGCATCAGCTAACACAAATTCTTGTGCTCCTCTTCTTATCTTCCAAATGGTATAATGACAATTGTACTACTACAGTACCTGTGGTAGACCCAGTCCTCCATTCCACTATGTCCAGAACTGGTGTGTGGAGAAGGGCGTCACATGTGTATGATTTATATTTTGTATATACGCCTGTCTGTCTGCCTGTATGTAGTTAAGGTATGTGGTTAGTTACTCAGTAAGTTAGTTAGGTACATAGGCAGGTAATTATGTGTGGCATTTGGTGCTCCCTTCCATTGAGGAATTGATCCGCCCCTGAGTATCATAATCTCATACATGTTGCCACAGGAAATAAAGTGAAATAAAATAATATTGTATACATTATCAAGTAGTACTCTTGACTTTTTAAAAAATCAAAATGCAGTTTCATCATTCATGAATTATCTAATTTGAACATATTTCTGCATTGCAGTTGTTACAAGCGGATGTTTTCCGAGTCTGGAATAATCAATGCGATGAAAGCACACTGTACGGGGTCAAAGTTCAAACGTGCACATGCAACAGCAACCTTTGCAACATCATACTTCCAGTGCGATGGTCTTTCATCGCTCTGGTGGCATCGAATGCCATCTACCGTACCTTCTTCTGAAAAAAAAAATCAACGATACAAACACTATATGTTAGATATTTTATGGTGTGATACAATTTCTTCCATGATGTACAATTTGCACGAAAAAAACACATGATAATATCGATAGAGCGACGTGTATTGAGTTTGTTAGTAAAATGGTATGATTATATAATTTGTTTTGTCTTTCTATTAGGAATATTTACCAATGTTATATAACCATTCCCAATAATATAGAACTTTTATTTTAAGTATTCGTGATTGACGTCTTTTATCTGTATAATATACATAAAGTCTATATCTTATATTTTTTAGAGTTGATAATGATGATGAAATCGAATATGTCAGTATTAACTTCTTGTAAACATGTCTCAGTTTTATTGGGGGGGGGGGGGGACAAAGGAGAGTATGTACTTCTTATTATGCTTAAAATATCAAGTCTCTACCCCATGTCTCTGGGGAGGTACTTTGTTTTTATTTTGACCAATGCTGGCTAAATATATGATCCTCACAAAATTATTGCAAACTATATATTTTTTAAACTAACTAAGATTCTTTAAGATAAAAAAAACCTACATTGCTCAACAAGTGGCAAAAGTGTCTTAATTTTCGGTGTGTAAATGAACTATTATGTTATTATCAATATTGTATTTGACAATTGTTCCTTAATTTCCCAAAAAACAAACATTATACATTTTTCTGTTAAATTCAATCTATACAATGTATTATCCTAAAAATCAACCAAAATTTTAGTTTTCTTATATTGTCTGAATATATGTTCTCTTGTTTCCAGTTGATTTTTATAAAAATTATATATATATATATATATATATATATATATATATATATATATATATAGAGAGAGAGAGAGAGAGAGAGAGAGAGAGAGAGAGAGAGAGATATACTTTTGTTAGGTATCACTATAATGATGTAGCCAATTATCTGTTATTGCATTGTAGTTCCTAAACTCATTAATATTTTTCTTCTGATTTTCCTATAGATGCTGACCAGTGAGTTATTTTACTTGCATTCAATAGAAATCAGCATTAATGGCTAATCAGAAAATATATTGTTTATTGAGTTCAGCTTCTGGACTTTTACGTTGGATGACACTTGCACTAAACATTCCAGTGATTTCATTCAAATGATGTTATTTCCAGACAATGCAACTTAACCTATGCCGAGTTTTGCATATGTTGTGTCGAAGTTCGTGAATATCATACTTAATATCATCCTGGTGCATCTGAGCTTCGAACTAATGCACTGGATTTCATCGAAGATATGGAAAAATGATGGAGTTAAATAATTAACTTTATTAGTGCAGTGATATCTTAAAATCCATTATCAACACATCACTTTGAAAATAAAGCAGCCAAAATGCATTCATAGCTAATTTTGTTAATGCATGCAATTAAAAACAGTAAATTGGTCAGTTCTATGGTGCAAATTGGAAGAATGCATTGTTTGCTACTATTAAAGATGGGAACATCAGACTTCGACTATATTTCTTTCTTACAAATGCACGCACTATACACAGCAAGATTTCACATGATTACATAGTTTTGAATTTACTTGAAACTTTGTATGCAAACAAAACTGGATTGAATACTTATTGCTGAAATGTGTTTTCTTTGCCAGTAGGATGCTGTTTTAGGATGAATAGGACGTATGTGGGTTGTTCAGTTATTAAAATTGTGGAGCTATGGTAATTATTTCAGGAACTGGCATCATAACTATAGGAATGTTTAGTCTGTCTTGTCTAGAAAAGCATCTGATTTGTTCACTCAAGATAACACAGAGAGCCATAATAGGGCATAGAATGGGTGTCCTGGATGGTCAATTGTGAGGAATATTCTACATATTTGGTTCTGAAAGTATACAATTCTAATATTGACTATTCACAAAAGTTTAAATATCTTCCAACCATTGGAAATGAACAAACAATTGAGTTGATAACACTTTTGTATTCCAAATTGTGTATACTAATGTTAAAGGAACTACTATATATGCAGTATTGTATTTCCAGAAATAGCCCGTGGATATAAAAACTTTGCATATCTTACCTTTGATCGACACAAGTGATATACTTCAGATCCATTTATTTAAAAAAGAAGTACCATTTAAGAGTTTTATTTTCGTATCTTTTTTCCAAAGCAACTACCTAGGTGGCGATTTTGGCCAAAAACATTTGACATTTCTTCAAAGCAAAGAGGTGTGACTGAGCCGGTTCTCGTTATGTTAGTTGCCTTTAAAATTCCAGTCATTTTTTTAAAAATGCAACTATTTCCAGAAAAAGCAACATAACCAGTATTGATTTTTTAGTGCCTACCATAAGTAAGATAGTCTAGATGTATCTGAACTTACAACTAATGCAATGGATGTCATCTTAAATATGAAAAAGTGGATAACATTATCTGGATGCAAGCTAAATATGATTGCATACTTATTACCTTGATGTGTTTTCTTCACCCATGGGGTAGTGCTATAGGTTGGATAGGACACATACCGACTGTTCAATCTTACAATCTGCGGGGACAATGGTAATTGTTTCAGGAATCAGCATCATAATTAGAGTAATGCTTAGTTTGTCTTGGCAAAAATTAAACATTCATACATTTAGTGACCATTTGCTATAGAAAAGAGTTTGATTTTTCTGTTCAATATGACACAGAGAAGGATGATAAGGCATACATTGAGTTGTCTAGCCTAGTCAATTGTGAGTAACATGTAAAATATTTGACCTTTAAATCATCAGATTATTTACCACTCTAAACAGTTTCAATGTCTTCTGACAATTAGAAGTAAACATACAAAATGAGTTTATTACACTCTTTTTAATTCCAAAGTGTGTATACAAATGTTAAGAGAACTAATATCGATGTAGTGTTGTCTTTCTAGAAATGTCCCATGGATCTAGAAACTTTTCATAAATCACCTTAGGTGCACAAAAGAGATATACTTTCTTCAGATCCATTTATTGAGAGAATAGAAGCTCATTTTAAGCTTCTTGGTGGTATCCTCCTTTCAAGGCAAGAAACTGGATGGAGATTTTCGCCAAACATTCTGAATTCTCTTCATTTTTTAAGCTGAAATATGAACCAAAGTATCCTAACATTGAGTACAATTTGTCTTTACAAATGAAACTGATTTGTTTGTAGACATTTATTATAACTAGCTCATACATCCAGGAAGCTTCATTTTCTGTTGAGTATGGGAAGTTAGTCCCTTTGTTTGGATCTAACATTTGTCAGCAATGACATCATATGACACCCCACTTAGACCGCTATCTCGTAATATAAATTGTTCTCTGCAGCAAACCCCAATTGTTGTAAATGCAACCAAACCTTGTGCAGTTATGCTTCAGTGATGCCATAGACATAGGAAAAGAAAGTTTATTAAATAGGTGCAACCTTTCTCATCTCCTTAAGGTATTATTGTCGCTGTGTGTTTGTTGTTTTATGGTTTCTAAATTGTCTCTCTTTCTTTATATCTGTACACTAAGTTGCTACAGTGCGTTAATACTAATTTAATTTTGTACTGAGATGACCAAATAGTTAAATACACTTAACAGATTATCCTTAGGTGATAATTACAGACCAAAAGGAGAATAATTTAAAACATGAACTTGAACATTTAATATTTTATATCACTATTTAATAAAAAAATTTTAAAAAATGGCTTCCAGAAAAAAAAGGAATTGCTTGCTTGTCCTTTTTAAAGGAATTTTAAATTTGTGTACACACAATAATCCCAAAACTCATGTAGTAGCAATACCCTATTTCCAGGCAATGATTTTATGATCTGCAAACCTGGTGTAGTAATAATACTACATTGTTATCCCCAAACCCATGTAGTAACAATACCCTATTTCCAGGCACTGATTTTGTGATCTCCAAAACCTGATGTAGTAACAATACTACATTGCTATCCCCAAACCCATGTAGTAACAATACCCTATTTCCAGGCACTGATTTTGTGATCTCCAAAACCTGATGAAGTAACAATACTACATTTCTATCCCCAAACCCATGTAGTAACAATACCCTATCTCCAGGCACTGATTTTGTGATCTGCAAAACCTGTTGTAGTAATAATACTACATTGCTCCCCAGACCGATGTGGTAACATTACCCTATTTCCAGGTGACAGTGTAAAACCGATTTTGTTATCTCCAAAACCTGATGTAGTAACAATACTATATTGCTATCCCCAAACTCATGTAGTAACATTACCCTATTTCCAGGCAATGATTTTGTGATCTGTAAAACCTGATGTAGTAATAATACTACACTGCTATCCCCAAATTCATGTAGTGACATTACCTTTTTTCCAGGCAACAGTGTAACACTGATTTTTGTAATCTTCAAACCCTGATGTAGTAACAATACTATATTACTAATCACCAAACCACATAGTAATATTACCCTATTTCCATGTGACAGTGTAACACCCTGATTTTGCAATCTCCAAAACCTGATGTAGTAACAATACTACATTGGTAATCATCAAACCCATGCAGTAACATTGCCCTATTTCCAAGATAACAATGTAACACTGATTTTGTAATCTCCAAACCTGATGTAGTAATAATACTACATGGCCTCAAATCCATGTGAACCCACAATATTTCACTTGAGGAAAAAATGGGTAATTCCTCCTTTGAAGAGTCACTTTCCAGAAAAAAATTCCAGTGTATTAAATCAAATTTAACCATATTAATATTGGCTTTTGCACTCATGTTTTGGTACTGATGCCAGTAATAAACAACAAAAAGGACTTGGGACTCTAGATCACTGTAATGGCCTCAGAAAATGTCCAAAATGTATTTTCTTTATTTTAAAAGCTGTTTTATTTATATTGTATAGACATACCTTTGTCTTTAATAATACGTTTTATCTTCATATTTATCGCGTGCGATGACGTCATCTGCAGCCGCGCGTGAGGCGTAGAATGCGGAAAATGTGAAAAATTCGTCTGACTATAATGTATTTATATATATTAAACTATTCCTGCAGCCATGAAACAACGGGAAACTTTCAAGACGTTTCTCTTATTAGATAAGTTGTAGTCTCAGAAAATTGTATTTTGTTTCACTCATGTGGGATACGGTAATTTTAAAGAAAATGGTTAGATAATATGGCAGGTAACAGTGACATTTTTATCGCAGCAGCAGTTTACAAGGTATGTAACTTTCATTATACAAATATTATGTCACAATAAATGAGTAAAGTATGAAATTAAATGCAGTTTTACTTTATCAGACACACATATCCTTTAGAAATTAAGGAAAATCTTCACAGTTTAAATAATTCCAGGCGGTGTTGATTTGCAGACGACGAGTTTTATGAAGAAATAAGCAAATCCAGCTTGGTTTATACAATATTTGTATCAGACTGGTATTTTGGACAAATATTTCTCTATAAGAGCATTGTATACAGTGGTATGCAATACTGTGAAACTTTTGTTAATTCGTTTTGAATTGTTTGGTAAAAAAATTCCAATCATAAAAAGCGATTGAGGGTCTATGCAGTTTCCGTACGGAATCAGTCAGGCCTACCTCACGTTCATCACTTATTGAAGACTCAATGTAGTACAATTTGAAATGGCAGAATAAATAATTAACATTCAATATAAGGTACATTTTGTCTCATCAATAATAAAGATAATCCATGAGAATTAACGACAGTGCGCTAACTGGTGCCAGATTCTCTAGGGGACTCTAGTTCCAAACTCACTATGTTTATAACTGGAAGGGTTAGTGAGGAAACGCACTATGAAAAGAGTATTTATAATGATTTGCAAACAAGTATAAAACCATATCTTATATAAACAGTCTGCTAAACACCATAAATATTTAATAGAACGATAATCCATGTGGCTGCTACAGAATACAAAAAAACTTTATATAGCTCATATAAATACAAATCATGTATACATAGTTTCGTGGTCCAATGGTAAAATGTCCGCTTACATGCAGAGCCGACCTGGGTACAATTCCCAGGATAGTAGAAATTTATTTTTTCTTCTTCGTTCCACTTAGTACAGATAGTAATCCGTAATAACTTTTTTTTTCCACATTGATATGAACAAATCTTAATGGTAATGAGCTCATGCAGAAGGTGGAACGTGAGGGTCTAGACAAGATGAGAAATCCTTGGGAAAAGATAGATGCCTCAGATACCAAAATTCCTGACTTTCCAAGGCTTGATGAGGAAGACTTGCAAAATATTACTTTTGGAGGATATCAACTGAAGTTAGCAAAATCTTACACCCGTAAGCACCTTAGCGAGAATGAAGGTTATGATTTATTAGTGCATAAAGACCAGAACGGACTTCTAATGCCAAGAATTCAGAGCCGGCATGTGTCCAGTAGAGCCTATAAACTCTGGCTTGATTATGATCAATATTCAGTCAGAGGTTGGTACTGCCAATGTCGATCCGGAGTCTGTGTTGTTGGTACGTGTGCACACATAGCAGCCGTCATCTGGTACCTTGGATATGCACGTCATCAAAATGCACCTTTTAATTCGATGTCTGATTGGAGTTCTTGTTTGAATGATGCGCAATACCTTCCTGAACCTCAGTTGAATGATGATGATGATGATGATGATAACGGTGATGATGATGATGATACAGCCGACATTGAAGAGTATTAAATCATTCAAAATAAGTTACAAGTTGCTTGTGAAGTAATTAGTCCAGGTAAAAAAAAAAAGTTAATATTGTTATGTCAGATTTCTCTGTAGTTTTAATAATATATATCATTTTGAAAGATCTAAGTACATACTGTTTTGGACTGTGTAAATATTCTTTGTGAATAGGTCATTACGAGAACATGCATTTGCTTGCTTAATTTTTTTTTTAAAACTTAGAATAATAACCAAACGGTAATTTAATAGTATTGCCTTGTACATTCCAGTCAAGTTATATACTGTATGTGTTCTAGTTATACATGTGTACATAATTAGTTCTTTTTAACATGCAGTGACGATGTACAACATTTAGATTTTTTGTGACGATAATTGTATGGCGAAATACTCCTGTATTTGCTATGTAGTTAGCTCATTTGTATTGGGAATTGTTATCGACAAGGGACTTGATGTCAATATTCTTTTTACCATACATTATGCATGTAAATGTCACACCATTTGTTTGTTTTTAGGGTAAGTACTGGCATTCTGGATAAAACTAAATAAATAAATTAACGCAGTGAAGTTGAATATAGAGAGGATATTTGCTTGAAACGAGTGAATAACGGATATATTTCATTGAGTGGGTGAAAAACTCAGTATTTTCACGTGTGGCGAAGCCACGAGTGAAAATACTTAAGTTATTTCACCCACGAGATGAAATATATCCGTTATTCACTCGGAGCAAGCAAATATTCTTTTTATTTTATGCTCAAGCGTATTGTCTAGTAATTTGTATAAAACACTGAAGTAGCTGATTTCTTGCTGCCTCCCGCGCGATAATGTCAGCGGTTTACTGTTTATGTTCTGCTGGGTTTTTTTTTGTATATTTGCACATAAAATATCAGTAGATATCAGTAGTTACATAATGCTCCTTCCCAACTGAAGGTTTAACAGTAGACTAAAAAAAAATGATTTTTTTTCATCCCTTCGTGGATTTGAACTCGGTTCGCTTGGATGCAAAGCAGCCACCTTAACCTTTACACCAGGCAAGGATCTTACAAAAAGAATTGAAATGTCTTACTCATAATGTTATCGATCTCTATTGACGGTCAGTGAAAAAATATCATATTTTTCACTGCAGTGAAATATTACAATTATTTCACTCGGAAAATCCAGTAATTCACTGCCTAGCATAAAACATATTTTTTCTTATGGATCTTTTGTTGGTATTTGCAGAAGTCTTTTGTCAAAGTCCTTTAGTCCCCGAGATTTGCATATATATATATATATATATATATATATATATATATATATATATATATATATATATATATATATATATATATATATATAATCAACAAGTCAAAATTAAAATTTGCATGCATGACGTCATTAAAATCACGATAACGTAATGGAACCAGAAGTAACGTCATTTTATGTAGGTAAACTTTTGGTGCCTCCAGCATACACAATTTGATTGAATTCAACAAAATTTTTATTATTCTGCACAAAATGCATCCTAAAGAGTCTTTGTACAAAACTTAGAGCCTTTTGGTGGTTGGGCCAAATTTGACCCTTGTAGTACCTAGTCCTTTGTAAATGAGATAATCAAATCATATAAATGCATGGTGATAGTATCGTATAGTATTACATAAATGTGATAGTATGGTGATAGTATTATATAAATTAATGGTGAATAAACCTGGTTGGCATTTATAGTCTAATGGTTAGCGTCTCCGACTTCGAACCTCAACACAATAACATTTTGTATTCGAGTGTTGTCTTCGACATGTAAAATGTTTATATTCACTGAGGACACCTTGGGCAAGTTGCTTTAGCTCCAGTAAAAGGCGCAGCATGATGACGTCAGGAAAATCGACATATTCTGACTTTAACATTACAATCCACGGGCTTATCATGACAGTGTCATGAAGAGCGGCATATTTTGATAGATAACCCAGCTAACTTTAACTCCAGTAAAGGGCGGAGCGGGGTATGGCATCAGAAACATGAATGGGATTAGAACAATGTATGAAACGGAATTAATCAATTGGATAAATACATTAATATTTTAATTGATCTTGAATGGATAATAGTAGGCCAGCAAAAGAACCAATTATTACTGCAACATTTAACATTTTACATACTCAGCGTAGTCCAATAAAATGCCTAATGGATGTTAAATTTGGCTTTTCTATCATTATATTTCATAAAGTAGTTTCCGAAATTGAATTTTCCTCGTAAATCAAAACTATATTTTTTTTCAATTGTTTGTAGAGAAATATTGCAAAGGCTTAAATGTGTGAAGCTAATATAAAGACAGTTTAAAAGAACCTAAAAATGTATCTGTAACTAAAATAAATTGAATACCTGTTTCATATTTCAAACTTTTTCATATTTTGCTTCCTCGTATGTTGGCTTTGCCGTCGTGAACTTGCTCACTTCTCTCATGCAAGTAGACTTTTGCAATCATCATCTTTTCTCTCATGTAAGCAGACTTTGAGGTCAACAAGAGAGCTAGTAATTTCAATGTAATGATCATTAAAATTATATGGAGTCCTCGTGCTCTTTTAAAACAATGAACACTAGTTTTGCTGATGTAAAAAATGGACATATTAGTGTTGTTTGTGTTGTTGTTGTTGTTGTTGTTGTTGCTATTGTTTGCTTGTTTTTTTGTTTTTTTTTCAAGTACATTATTTTTTGAGACAATTATATTAGATCATACTTGTACACCATTCAAACTTGAAAATAAGCAAACATTACTTTCAAATATAGACATCGCTGCCTTAATACAAAAGTAGGAAAATATAGTAATTCTTCAAATCCTTTAAACTTGATTATTATTGAGCGCATTTTAAAATATGATAATATTTATATTTTTAGAAAAAAATATATTAAAAACAACGACGACAAAGCCTACATACAGTAAGGACAGTATTTACGATATATTTACTACGATCCTGAAAGTCCAGTTTTTTTCACAAATATCAATCAATTGACGGAACAAACATAAGTAATCAAATGGGACAATTACATGAAACTAAAATGCATTTTAGACTTTTGGGATTTTGCAATTAACATTTAGGCATCGACTACTAGTATATATTTTAAACTGTTCGACAGAGTAGATCTAGCCACCATCTAAATCAAAATTTCCATGCACATTAAATGATCGTAGCTGATAGGTTACACGAGGCTTTGTTGCTCTTTTACACTAATGTAGATAAAATGTATATTGTTTGCTCTTTTACACTAATGTAGATAAAATTAATATTTTTTGCTCTTTTACACTAATGTAGATAAAATTTATATTGTTTGCTCTTTTGCACTAATGTAGATAAAATTGATATTTTTTGCTCTTTTACACTAATGTAGATAAAATTTATATTGTTTGCTCTTTTACACTAATGTAGATAAAATTGATATTTTTTGCTCTTTTACACTAATGTAGATAAAATTGATATTGTTTGCACTTTTGCGCTAGATAAAATTGATATTGTTTGCACTTTTGCGCTAGATAAAATTGATATTGTTTGCACTTTTACACTAATGTAGATAACACTGATATTGTTTGCACTTTTACACTAATGTAGATAACACTGATATTTAATGCTCTTTTACACTAATGTAGATAAAATTGATATTGTTTGCACTTTTGCGCTAGATAAAATTGATATTGTTTGCACTTTTGCGCTAGATAAAATTGATATTGTTTGCTCTTTTACACTAATGTAGATAAAATTGATATTGTTTGCTCTTTTACACTAATGTAGATAAAATTGATATTGTTTGCACTTTTGCGCTAGATAAAATTGATATTGTTTGCACTTTTGCGCTAGATAAAATTGATATTGTTTGCACTTTTGCGCTAGATAAAATTGATATTGTTTGCACTTTTGCGCTAGATAAAATTGATATTGTTTGCACTTTTGCGCTAGATAAAATTGATATTGTTTGCACTTTTGCGCTAGATAAAATTGATATTGTTTGCTCTTTTACACTAATGTAGATAAAATTGATATTGTTTGCTCTTTTACACTAATGTAGATAAAATTGATATTGTTTGCACTTTTGCGCTAGATAAAATTGATATTGTTTGCACTTTTGCGCTAGATAAAATTGATATTGTTTGCACTTTTGCGCTAGATAAAATTGATATTGTTTGCTCTTTTGCGCTAGATAAAATTGATATTGTTTGCTCTTTTACACTAATGTAGATAAAATTGATATTGTTTGCTCTTTTGCACTAATGTAGATAAAATTGATATTGTTTGCTCTTTTACACTAATGTAGATAACACTGATATTGTTTGCACTTTTGCGCTAGATAAAATTGATATTGTTTGCTCTTTTACACTAATGTAGATAAAATTGATATTGTTTGCACTTTTGCGCTAGATAAAATTGATATTGTTTGCACTTTTGCGCTAGATAAAATTGATATTGTTTGCACTTTTGCGCTAGATAAAATTGATATTGTTTGCACTTTTGCGCTAGATAAAATTGATATTGTTTGCTCTTTTACACTAATTTAGATAAAATTGATATTGTTTGCTCTTTTACACTAATGTAGATAAAATTGATATTGTTTGCTCTTTTGCGCTAGATAAAATTGATATTGTTTGCTCTTTTGCACTAATGTAGATAAAATTGATATTGTTTGCTCTTTTGCGCTAGGTAAAATTTATATTGTTTGCTCTTTTACACTAATGTAGATACAATTGATATTGTTTGCTCTTTTGCACTAATGTAGATAAAACTGATATTGTTTGCACTTTTGCGCTAGATAAAATTGATATTGTTTGCTCTTTTACACTAATGTAGATAAAATTTATATTGTTTGCTCTTTTACACTAATGTAGATAAAATTTATATTGTTTGCTCTTTTGCGCTAGGTAAAATTTATATTGTTTGCTCTTTTGCACTAATGTAGATAAAATTGATATTGTTTGCTCTTTTGCACTAATGTAGATAAAATTTATATTGTTTGCTCTTTTGCACTAATGTAGATAAAATTTATATTGTTTGCTCTTTTGCACTAATGTAAATAAAATTGATATTGTTTGCTCTTTTACACTAATGTAGATAAAATTGATATTGTTTGCTCTTTTACACTAATGTAGATAAAATTTATATTGTTTGCTCTTTTGCACTAATGTAGATAAAATTAATATTGTTTGCTCTTTTGCACTAATGTAGATAAAATTTATATTGTTTGCTCTTTTGCACTAATGTAAATAAAATTTATATTGTTTGCACTTTTGCGCTAGATAAAATTGATATTGTTTGCACTTTTGCGCTAGATAAAATTGATATTGTTTGCTCTTTTACGCTAATGTAGATAAAATTGATATTGTTTGCACTTTTGCGCTAGATAAAATTGATATTTTTTGCTCTTTTGCACTAATGTAGATAAAACTGATATTGTTTGCTCTTTTACACTAATGTAGATAACACTGATATTGTTTGCTCTTTTGCGCTAGGTAAAATTTATATTGTTTGCTCTTTTGCACTAATGTAGATAAAATTGATATTGTTTGCTCTTTTGCACTAATGTAGATAAAATTTATATTGTTTGCTCTTTTACACTAATGTAGATAAAATTTATATTGTTTGCTCTTTTACACTAATGTAAATAAAATTTATATTGTTTGCACTTTTGCGCTAGATAAAATTGATATTGTTTGCACTTTTGCGCTAGATAAAATTGATATTGTTTGCTCTTTTGCACTAATGTAGATAAAATTGATATTGTTTGCACTTTTACGCTAGATAAAATTGATATTGTTTGCTCTTTTACGCTAATGTAGATAAAATTGATATTGTTTGCACTTTTGCGCTAGATAAAATTGATATTGTTTGCACTTTTGCGCTAGATAAAATTGATATTGTTTGCTCTTTTACGCTAATGTAGATAAAATTGATATTGTTTGCACTTTTGCGCTAGATAAAATTGATATTGTTTGCTCTTTTGCGCTAGATAAAATTGATATTGTTTGCACTTTTGCGCTAGATAAAATTGATATTGTTTGCTCTTTTGCGCTAGATAAAATTGATATTGTTTGCACTTTTGCACTAGATAAAATTGATATTGTTTGCTCTTTTGCGCTAGATAAAATTGATATTGTTTGCACTTTTGCGCTAGATAAAATTGATATTGTTTGCTCTTTTGCACTAGATAAAATTGATATTGTTTGCACTTTTGCGCTAGATAAAATTGATATTGTTTACTCTTTTGCACTAATGTAGATAAAATTGATATTGTTTGCTCTTTTGCACTAATGTAGATAAAATTGATATTGTTTGCACTTTTGCGCTAGATAAAATTGATATTGTTTGCTCTTTTGCACTAATGTAGATAAAATTGATATTGTTTGCTCTTTTGCGCTAGGTAAAATTTATATTGTTTGCTCTTTTACACTAATGTAGATAACACTGATATTGTTTGCTCTTTTGCACTAATGTAGATAAAATTGATATTGTTTGCTCTTTTGCACTAATGTAGTTAAAATTGATATTGTTTGCTCTTTTGCACTAATGTAGATAAAATTGATATTGTTTGCTCTTTTACACTAATGTAGATAAAATTGATATTGTTTGCACTTTTGCACTAGATAAAATTTATATTGTTTGCACTTTTGCACTAGATAAAATTGATATTGTTTGCTCTTTTACACTAATGTAGATACAATTGATATTGTTTGCTCTTTTGCACTAATGTAGATAAAATTGATATTGTTTGCTCTTTTACACTAATGTAGATACAATTGATATTGTTTGCTCTTTTACGCTAATGTAGATAAAATTGATATTGTTTGCTCTTTTACACTAATGTAGATAAAATTTATATTGTTTGCTCTTTTACACTAATGTAGATAAAATTTATATTGTTTGCTCTTTTGCACTAATGTAGATAAAATTGATATTGTTTGCTCTTTTACACTAATGTAGATAAAATTGATATTGTTTGCTCTTTTGCACTAATGTAGATAAAATTTATATTGTTTGCTCTTTTACACTAATGTAGATAACACTGATATTGTTTGCTCTTTTGCGCTAGGTAAAATTTATATTGTTTGCTCTTTTACACTAATGTAGATACAATTGATATTGTTTGCTCTTTTGCACTAATGTAGATAAAATTTATATTGTTTGCTCTTTTACACTAATGTAGATAAAATTTATATTGTTTGCTCTTTTACACTAATGTAGATAAAATTGATATTGTTTGCTCTTTTGCACTAATGTAGATAAAATTTATATTGTTTGCTCTTTTACGCTAATGTAGATAAAATTGATATTGTTTGCACTTTTGCGCTAGATAAAATTGATATTGTTTGCTCTTTTGCGCTAGATAAAATTGATATTGTTTGCACTTTTGCGCTAGATAAAATTGATATTGTTTGCTCTTTTGCGCTAGATAAAATTGATATTGTTTGCACTTTTGCACTAGATAAAATTGATATTGTTTGCTCTTTTGCGCTAGATAAAATTGATATTGTTTGCACTTTTGCGCTAGATAAAATTGATATTGTTTGCTCTTTTGCACTAGATAAAATTGATATTGTTTGCACTTTTGCGCTAGATAAAATTGATATTGTTTGCTCTTTTGCACTAATGTAGATAAAATTGATATTGTTTGCTCTTTTGCACTAATGTAGATAAAATTGATATTGTTTGCACTTTTGCGCTAGATAAAATTGATATTGTTTGCTCTTTTGCAC
Organism: Margaritifera margaritifera; assembly: GCA_029931535.1. Classification (NCBI taxonomy): domain Eukaryota; kingdom Metazoa; phylum Mollusca; class Bivalvia; order Unionida; family Margaritiferidae; genus Margaritifera; species Margaritifera margaritifera. Next base: position 3,331,372 of record JAQPZY010001482.1, on the reverse strand, counting down.
TAATGTAGATAACACTGATATTGTTTGCTCTTTTGCGCTAGGTAAAATTTATATTGTTTGCTCTTTTACACTAATGTAGATAAAATTGATATTGTTTGCTCTTTTGCGCTAGGTAAAATTTATATTGTTTGCTCTTTTACACTAATGTAGATAACACTGATATTGTTTGCTCTTTTGCACTAATGTAGATAAAATTGATATTGTTTGCTCTTTTGCACTAATGTAGATAAAATTGATATTGTTTGCTCTTTTGCACTAATGTAGATAAAATTGATATTGTTTGCTCTTTTACACTAATGTAGATAAAATTGATATTGTTTGCACTTTTGCACTAGATAAAATTTATATTGTTTGCACTTTTGCACTAGATAAAATTGATATTGTTTGCTCTTTTACACTAATGTAGATACAATTGATATTGTTTGCTCTTTTGCACTAATGTAGATAAAATTGATATTGTTTGCTCTTTTACACTAATGTAGATACAATTGATATTGTTTGCTCTTTTACGCTAATGTAGATAAAATTGATATTGTTTGCTCTTTTACACTAATGTAGATAAAATTTATATTGTTTGCTCTTTTACACTAATGTAGATAAAATTTATATTGTTTGCTCTTTTGCACTAATGTAGATAAAATTGATATTGTTTGCTCTTTTACACTAATGTAGATAAAATTGATATTGTTTGCTCTTTTGCACTAATGTAGATAAAATTTATATTGTTTGCTCTTTTACACTAATGTAGATAACACTGATATTGTTTGCTCTTTTGCGCTAGGTAAAATTTATATTGTTTGCTCTTTTACACTAATGTAGATACAATTGATATTGTTTGCTCTTTTGCACTAATGTAGATAAAACTGATATTGTTTCAGCAGATATCATTGTAATATCCTACGCATTCATAACCATATAAGAACTGAATTCTTTCATCGATAAAATGCAACATGAATTACAATACATTGCGTATATTCTGCAGGACGTTCACAGATCTAAATACTGCAAGAAAGGATTTTAAAAAAAAACAAATAAACATTGAAGTATGTGCTTATTTTTATTTGCCCTTATGATTTTTGTACTCTTGCTTCGCAGTCAGTTCTTGTTTCGTCTTTGACTTTGATTATAACCTGAAAATGATATACCCCAGAGCTCCTATCTTGAGAATATTTACCACTGATAGATAGCCGATATATATATATATATATATATATATATATATATATATATATATATATATATATATATATATATATATACGTGTGTGTGTGTGTGTGTGTGTGTGTGTGTGTTTTCTCTCTCTCTCACTCTCTCTCTCTCTCATTTTATGGCATCCTCCATTTGTTCCGGATTATCATCAATTTGTTCTAACTCGTTTTGTGTTCGATTCGATGCAAAATGAAAGATCTGTTTAAGCTTGATTCTGTGTCATGAAGTTTGTTTGATAAACTGTCTAAGTTGTCACTTGGAATCTTCAATTCGTTTGAAAAGCTGCTTTAATGCTTCCTCTGTGTTTATCTTGTTGCTTGATCTTAACGTCTAGCTGAACGTTTACTTATTTCAAATAGAGTTCAGTGTCATTGACAAATTCATATAAATCTTGATTGTTACCGCCATAAAACTGTACTTGTTTAGTTTTCTCTTGAAAGAGTCTGTAATCCTTGTAGTTATGATTCTGTTTACATTTTTCTTATTCATGTTGTGCTTCCTGGAATAGTAATTAACGGAAGCTTTGATCTTTTTCTAACACATTTTGGAATAAGTTCATTAATTATAGAAGATCTCATCTTTTAATTTCTTAATCTAACAAAATGTAAATATAACGTACGACTGCTAAACTTGAAATGTGTGTGGAAAAGATATATTTGTCATTAATTTTGGCAAAGTGCCCACCTCAGTAACTGAAGCCTCTGCTCCTGAATGTAGCACAGAGGAAATGAATCACTTACCACCCACTGGGGGAGGCCACATTTCCTTTTGCAGATCTTTTTTCGTACGCGGTAGTACTTCGTCCTCTTATTTAGGATTTCATGTGTTGCTAGTATGTTTATGCAAGTCATGGGCTGCTACATTCGTACATATGATGGCTTATTTGACCGTTTGTTTGTTTACCATTATGTCACGAGGCTCCCAGGACCAGCTCCTCTCCGAGTAATTCTGAATTGTTAAGGTTGCTTCATAACACTTACATAACAATTGCTTTTTTTTAAAACCTATCGGGGCCCTGGGTGGCCGAATAGTCTAAGGCGCTCGCCTTTACGGATCACTCACACATCTCACATCTGTCTACGTGAGTTCGAGTCTCGGCTCGACCAACCTGGGTATGTGAGAAAGCTTTCCAGTAGTTTCCTGTGCGTCGGTGGTTCTTCCCGGGGTCTTCCACCACCAAATATATATTGGCCGCCATGTATAGCCTATCACGTGCTGAAAAATGACGTTAAATCCCACACAACCAAACCGAATATTTTTAAAACTATCGCGTATTTAGTGTTTTTTTTTTTTTTTTTTTTTTTTTATCTGTATTTTATGTATCCAGCTTTATATACTGAATTGTATATGTAAAATAGTTTGGCGGAAGTATGACTCGATCCATCAACCTTTTGTTTAGAAATTTAGAAATCCAACGATTATACACCGATATGAAGCCAGTTGTTGTTACTGTAATTGGATTTCGCTGTCTGTATGTTTTTGTTTCAGTATCTTCCTGCAGATGAATTATGTCACGACTCTAGGTCTTAAAATATATGACAGAAAGAAAGTGACACCAATAAAGTCAAATAAATCAACAAGCAATTTATTTATAGACAATTAAAGTAAAAAATTCAGAAGACACTTACAATTTGTGAGGTAAATTTCAAATAATCCTAAATGTCCTAATCACAAGTCCAAAATAATACAATGTTCCGAATGAATTCCAATAGCCTTTAATTTCCTGATGTACCCCAAAGAGGTAATATAGAACGTAATTGAATGAGTTTACATAAATCCCAAAATCATTTATTAATCCAAAAGTCAATGAGCACTTTAGTAATTTCAATGAATATTTTAAATAAATAATTCCTCTCAAATTATATCTGATTTCAACAACACAACTGTAATTACTAAAATAGATTCCTTACAGACCGATCTTTAGAACGGGAATTCTAGAACAGGAATGAATATGTTTACCAAAATCTGTATATAAACACACATGCCGACAATACCCACGTCACATCAGAATATGAGTAATTCTGATGAAAAAATACTGGCCAACCTTACATATATCACAAAAGTCTAATTGCGAAATGACTATGAAAATACTGGCTTACCTGACACATGTCATAAAAGAATACGTTGCGAAATACTACGTAAACAACTGGACAAAAGTTAAGTATGTATTTTCAAATAACCTTACAACTTACAATCATAGACAAAAGTTAGGTATATAAACTTCATACATAACAATTAATTTTCTCCAATTTATATTTGATGTATGGTAGGTGTTATTTTCAAGACAAATCTCTGGTTCCTACTTTAATTTGTAGAAGATTTGCGGGTAAATTACTATAATGGATGATCGCTTGCTTTGGGTGAGTTATTAAGGACAAAATATGTGTTTAAATTATGCAACATCATTGTATAACAACCCCAGGAAATGTATGCGACAAAATCAGTGTTAAAGTACGTGGATAAGATTTAGACGAGGTCAACCAAGAGGTGTGATCCTGTGTAAACCGGACTGAAAGTCACAGGCTATGATATTACGATGAACGCTCTGCTTGTGGGAAAAAAGTTGTACGACCTGCACCGGTAATGATTAGACTTGGCTTCCGCTTTCTTGACCCAAATTAGTGCCTAACCGCCATTGTTAAAGTTCATTCAGATTTACAATTTTCGTCTGGTTGTTTTGTAATAACAACTAAGGTGCAGATCACTCAACAATCAGGAATAAAAATACTTTGATAAAACAACATTATTATTAAATTTTCGAAAAAAAATTAATACATTAATTAAGATGAATAAAAGCGCCAACATGACTGCGTTGACGTACACTTTAGACGTGATGAAAATAAAATGAACCTCTCACCTTATATCTTTAAACAACTACAAAAGGTCAAGTTCATTGTAAATAAAACCTATATTATATGAGTTCCTAAGACTGTAAATATTTCATTTGTTCGCTATGGTATGAATCATCGAATGATAGGGCTGATATCATATGCTTTATACACAGTACTTTACCTACTGATGTATCGGAAGTTTTCTTTTAATTCCTGGCGTGTCAAACGCGTGTGACGTTATTTGTGCCAAAAGGTTATCTTTTTGCCGCGATCGTTTTATTGCTATAACCGAGGCCAGCATAGTCCGGTGTGTAGAACTCGGCTGTTCCAATTGAGCAATTAAAAGAGGAAAGATTTCGTTTATCGCTTCCCTGACATTGATAAACATTCAGAAAATCACTTAGAAGGTCCCTTTGCTTCTTTTTACTTGCACGAAAGTGTTTTATGTGTTTTAGATAGGTTTCTTGGAACTGTATATATATATATATATATATATATATATATATATATATATATATATATATATATATATATATATATATATATAAGTGTATTAAATCCAGTAAGTGATCGCGTTTGTCAGGGCTTTATTAAGATAAATGCACAAAAAATGACAACTAACTGTGCAAAACTGGTTTTTAACAAGTCTGAGTGCTTTAGACTCTCCTTGAATCATTGATGAATGCATATACGATACAGAGATAAACAAGAAAAGCAATAAACACAAAAAGGCGTTGAATTTCCAAAACTTTAAATGACTGTATGACTAATGGAAATATTGTCTTAAAATTTTTAGACGATTTACCTAATTGGTTTAAATTCCAATGATAAAATGGCAACTTAGTTGGTATATTGACCTACAAAAGGAGGGTCAATACCGCCATCTATTTTTTAATATAAAGTGGTGTAACCGTAGATTACATCCCAGATAAGTCATTGTTTTTGTCATCCAAGTAATAACCATGTTAATAACAATGATACCAGTATGAACAACAAAACAGTAATAATTATAGATAAGTGAATGAATAATGAACTAAATAAACGGATTATTCTATGTGAAAAATATGGGCTCTAAACAAATACTGATTTTATTTGCGCTTGGTGCCTGTTTTGAGCCTTCTTCCTTTAAGCTCGCTTGATTTCAGTGTTCTTATGCGGCGTATCAAGTAAGATTCCTTTTATTTCCTTGTTTAGGAACCCCAGTTACAGTTATGGGCAACTGAAAAACTAGTATTACACTGTTCGTTGTCAGTTTAAAACAGTTGTAAACAGTATGGGCAAAACGAGTGACCAGATTTGAAGGTACTAGTATTTACCCTTGTAGTCTCTTATTTACAATTGATGTCCTGCCAGTTAAGCTAACATTAAAAGACATTATTAACGATTGGGATAAGCAGTGATAAGTGATGAACATAGATTCGTACCAGGGATGTCATGCTAAGAACGGTGACTCTACTTGTCTTTACTGAAACTCAGTTCCGTTTTTATCCTTGGGGGGAAGGTGGTCGCTATATAAAATCGTAAACAAGACTGATACTTTACGTTTAATAAACCAAATGATCATTTGAATGTGTGTACTGATTTACTTTTAATTGTATTTCTTCACAAACTTTACTTGTTAACCTTTGATAAAACTTGACCTACTAAGAGTCTAAATTAACACAGAGAGAGAGAGAGAGAGAGAGAGAGAGAGAGAGGGTGGGGAGTTTGACTCTACTAGGAAAATGCAGCTGAAAGCTCAATGTCCAGAAATTTTAGCTGTCTGTAGTATTAATTAAAATACAGATAGAATCCTGGAACTTTCAGAATATATGTATCTGCAAAATTTAAAATACGTACATATATATTCCAAGAATCATATATGATTTGTGGATTTGGGTTATGGCTTGTATTGTGTACTTAAAACATTTCGATAATAGAAACCCTAGTGTGCCTCTTCAGAATTATATTTCCATAATAAACTTGCTGCTGGTGTTAGAACCAACAAAAATATAGAATATCAATTGTTAAACTTAAATATGTGATTGACACAGGAGTAAGGAAGAGAAGCATTGTGGAGATTAGGGTACCAGACTAATGAAAACGGTTTTCGCATACATCCATTCAGAGCGACGGTTACGTAGATACATAACATACGTACTAGGTCTGCCCATTTGTCCGTGTACAGACTAGATTTGAGATGTTCTAATGGCTTTCCGATCTTGCGGATTGATGATCCCTAATTTTCTTGTCTCGACATATCATCTCTCAGATGTGCCAAAATGTCGTTGTCTATTGGTAACAGTATACGTCCCTGTGTCAAAGATTAATACGAATTTCCACTCAAATATGTTTTTTACCTTGTTGGGTCAGCTGCGTGAAACCCGTGCACACTTCGCTATACATCTTTGTATAATGTTCTATCTGAGCTTTAGTTCTGAGTTAATTACCTTTGGTAATAATAGATTTAGGTTTTGTCCATACGACAGAAATTAGCAGGGAATTGTTCGTTGATCCCCATTGGTCAAACTTCTTACTATATATTTAGGGGGACAGAAGAATATCTGCTTGTCAAATTTATTTGAATAAGACATTTTCTTGTAGTTGCTGTAACATCTTTCAAGGAAGTAACTTGGTTACATTTGTACACAACATTTTTGTTAACAGTAAAGTTGACTGTCTACATCATGTTTCCATTTTTTATCTACCTTTAGTATGAATTACCTGATCATAACCACATGATAATTTCAGGTTTATATTATTTTCATGTACTGAATTGTATTGTGCTTACTTTGAAATTTACGTATCATGTTAAATGTATACTGTTTGCTACATAAGTGGTTGGGGTTTTTCCCCATAGAAAATATCATATACTTGTAGAACACTCTTTAATAATAGGTAATCGTATGTGTACATAAATTTGTACATATAAAGTCGGAGTGCATTAATAACATTCTGTAAAAAGTCAACAAAATCCATGTAAATACAATATTTTGATTCATTTGGAATGGTAACGGCAATATTTGCCACTTGTTTCAAATACTGAAGATAAAACCCCTTTCAAATTATATCTTAAAATTAAAAAAATAAAAACACATCCCTCACATGATATCAATTTCGGTATCAATTAGAATCAAGATTCATTTCATCTTTGCTCCAAAAGTCTAACTGATGATGTGTAACTGAAGTTTACTAAAAATGCACAGACTGACACACTGTTGTATTCTCCCGTCTATTCAGGTAACAATGCTCCGACATTGATGTTTGGTTTTCGTCGAGAGCCCAGATTTTCCCACTTAACCCACGAGAGTCGAGCTGTCAGATCTGCAAGTAGAGAAGACAGTTTCGGTCTAATTTAATTCAGTTCAGGTTCAATCCAATTTGTTAATATCTTAAAAATTATTGGGTAAATATATATGATAGAAGGGATATTGTTGAAGTTCCCTATAAAGATCTGTAACCACAAGAATGGAAATCATCAATTCTTGCGAGTAGAAACCCACAGTTCTCGCGAGTGAAAGGTTTGCAATTGTTTCAGCTTGAAAGCTATTTCCTTTGCAGTAAAGAATAAATAAAACTAGTAGAATTAAGTGACCCAAAAATTAAAACACGTAAATTACCAATATATTGTTAATATATAATTAAAACAATATAAGAAATAATGAGAAAGTATAACTTTCAAACGAGTCAGTTACATATTCACCAATCAATATTAGAGAGTTTAAGTAAATTATTTCCCTACTACATTTTCAGAAAACCGTAGTCTCCAAAGAAACACCTCAAATTTTATTATTCTTATTTTGAATGAAACTGATTGATATTTCTAATTTTCTCCTGTATCAGACTCCCCAGAGATTTAGGTTTCATTTTCTAATACTTAGGCAAGCAGATAAATCCTAGACAAGTAAGATTATTAACTATACGTATAAGAATAGAAGTCCTTCTTTCTATGCCAATAAATCTTATATGAAAGTTGTTCTGAAATAATTATAAATATAATATAATAGGAAAAAATAAATAAAATCCTATCATCTGTAGAAAGAATAAGTGAAATGAAAGATAAAATGACAATATAAAGGTGACAGATGGAGTTACCTCCGTTATACTTTAAATGTTCTTTTGCTTGTTCGTTACACAAGTCCTGCCATTTATAAGAAGACTCTTTGTTTGATTTGATTTTATAGATATTGAACAGTGTGCCCTCGAGTAGAGTTGGGTATCACGAAAATTTTTTACCGCGGTATTTCTCAACATACCGCGACACGTACCATGGTGTACCGCAATTATATTAGGGACCAACAATTCGATTTTCTGGGTCAGGGGCCAGGGATTTTTTTTAAATTTCCGGCTCCCAAATATCTGAAAAAAAATATCTTGCTCTGATTTATAGCAAAGTAACACCATATTAGAAGAAAAACAAATTGATTTAAGAAAAAAGAAAAGAAAATATCTTAGCTAGAAATAAAATCGCAGCAACCCCCCCCCACCCCACCCCACCCCCGAATTAAATGGTCAGTACCTTATAGTAGATGAATTTGCTATGTGTATTTTAATTGTTGTATAAGTTTTCATCTAAAACTGTAACTAAAATGGACTGATTAAGCTGACACTCTGTAAAAGTCATTGCGCTGACAATAGAGAGCTTGTTGATAACAATAGGAAGTATTGACACCGAAGCAAACAATTTACGAGCTACACTATGATATACTAGGCGGGGAAACTTTGAGTGGGATGTCAACACACGGGCAAGAGAGGGCCAATAAACATAAAACACACTGACTCAACAAACGAGAAAATATTTACTGGACCAGAGAAATTACGTAAAATTCAAACAGAAAACAACTGTTCTCCTGATAATCTTAGCATTAATATCGGTCTTACAAAAGAATACATGTGTACCGGTACTTCAGAAGTTTCCGTCAGTAAGGAATGTACGGAAATTACCGAGTAATCTTGTTACGAATTTAATGATATTAAAAGCATGTTTCCATTGTTCATAACAAAATAATTCCAAAAATTATTCATGTTTTTACAAAATAGTTGTATTTGCCACAAATTAATTTCGAATATTACAAATATAATTTATTTATGACCCCTTTATCCCATGTTTGACACCTTTCATGTATACCAACATGGCGGCCGAGTGGGATATTGTGAAAGATATTCGAGCTAAATCCAACTGTTGGAAAAATTTCAGGTTAAAAAAAGAAAGAAAAAGCAAAAACATTCAGCGTATGTTAGTGTGTTAAGTACAGTGAAAAAGTGCCGTAGTACGCACCACCAGAAAAAAATACCGTGTAGACCCGTATACCGGTAATACCACGCACCTCTAGCCTACAGTATTGGATTATCTGCGTGATCTTACCGGTAATTTAATAGATAGGTTGGTTATAATAAGACAATGGTGTACCCGGAACGCAGGATGTAAAGAAAACAGTGTACCCGACAAGAATCTTTTTTTTTTTAAATGATGATTTCATGTCTCCTTTCCGTTTCACTGCATGCGTTAAAAGGGTAAAGGTGATCGACTGAATCATGCAAAACAATGTTTTAAAAACAAAATGCGTGATCTAAAATAAAAATAACAATATTTTGCTTCAAATAATTTACCTTATCTGCTCCTAAATGTTACCAGCTAAAATTAGGGCTGATACGCTAGCCAAAGGGAATTTTCAGACATTGTTTTTTTTTTGTTTGTATTTTTTGTTTGTTTGTATTTTTTTATTATTTTCCAGTTAGATTTATCTTGCAATCATAATGACTGTGGCAAAGTACGCCAGAAATGTTTAGGTGCGCAGATACGACAGGATGCATTGTATCAAACGTGCAAATTTTGAAGTGACCGTTGATCAATCATATATAGTTATCGCTAAATGGTATGTTGTTTTTGGAGGGTACTACTAACTATCGACAAAAATAGGTCATGGCGATTATAAACACTTTTGTATATACAGTTGTGAAATGTGATGAATGTGCTCACATTTCACCACAAGCAGAAGGAACGCGCAGGTACAAGTAACACGGGTGTAATTTTCATGCTCCATTACATATTGGGGGAGGGGGTATTTACATGTAACACGTATATCTAGACACTGTTGAATGCATGGTCATGAAACTTAATGTGTGCGTTCACCTTTGTCATTTATGTTAGCACCATTAAAAAGTAAATTGAGGTTGTAAGGACCTACTTTTTTTGATAAACTGACTATGATACACGTTTGAATTAGCAGTGTCAATACATCGATTCAAAAGAATGTAATGACACAAAAGTTGCTAACCTGGGTGTGGGTGGAATGTAGGGGTGTGGGTGGAGTAACAGGATTTCCCAACGTATCAAGCTAAACAAGCTCTTCTTCGCGGGACAAGGAAAGCATAACACAAAGACACACAAGAACATAACACAAAGACACACAGAAAAAGCTTCTAACAATAAGATTCTCTTGCCGCAGAATATCCTAAACAATGCATGAAAGGAATCAGATTGTGTATAGCATCAGTACCTTTATCTATCTATCTATCTATCTATCTATCTATCTATCTATCTATCTATCTATCTATCTATCTATCTATCTATCTATCTATTTATCTATCTATCTATATATCTATCTTTCTTTCTATCTATCTATCTATCTATCTATCTATCTATCTATCTATCTATCTATCTATCTATCTATCTATCTATCTTTCTTTCTATCTATCTATCTGTCTATCTATCTATCTATCTATCTATCTATCTATCTATCTATCTATCTATCTATCTATCTATCTATCTATCTATCTATCTTTCTTTCTTTCTATCTATCTATCTATCTATCTATCTATCTATCTATCTATCTATCTATCTATCTATCTCAAGGCAAGAGGGAATATATATGATTTTATCTCCAGAAAGTTGAAATGAAGCGGAGAAAGATAATTTATACTATAATTTCTGGTTATATATCTTGTTCTTACCTTAGATTTGGATTTATTTTACCTAAAACTGCGCAGGATAGCTGAGGTAGAAAGAATCTAAAACTTGTAGATCGTTTCTTGTATAAATATGGGACTTGACATTAATGTAATTAAGATAACGAATATTTACTGTATAATTCATTTAGTTTTCTTATTTGTGTTTTGCTCCAATCACTGTTCATATTTCTTTGAAGGAATACATAAACCCCATCTGCATTAATGTGCTCGGAAGTCTGAGATAACAAAGTTTACAACCTTCAAATCTTTATATAAGTTTAGATCACTTCATCAAATGCATGAAATTTAAAGTCTTGTCGGAATTTTTTTATTTTTTCTGAAGAAAAAAAAGAAAAAAAAAAGTGGATATGTGTTTAAATATGTAAAAACTTCATTTTGTAAAAGAAATTTAAAAAATGTGATAATTAATTTTTGCGGCTAATTAATGATGAACATTTCAATTTGTGTAATTCATGATGAACAGTTACATTTGTGTCATTCATGATGAACAGTTACATTTGTGTAATTCATGATGAACATTTCAATTTTTTAAATTCATGATGCGTAATTAATGATGAACAGTTAAATTTGTGTAATTCATGATGAACATTTCAGTATTTAATTAATCAATATGATATGGACTGAAAATCACATAGCATTGCAGAAAAATGAAAACATAAAGTGTTAGGTTGGGGACTCAACATATAGATATAGTTATTTAAGTTAGACGGACTCCACCAGTTGTCGCACGGAACCAGTTACAGTGCAATGGTTGTTTGCTCTTAACTATGTACATTTTTTTTAACTAGCAGAGAAATAATAAAAGGTATATATTTGCTCTACAATCTGAAAAATATTGCAAAAAGTTAAGAGTAAGTAACAATTGTGTGCTAAGTGCTTCCGTGCGGTAACTGGGGCAGTCCCTCTAGTTTCCGTCAGGTGCAATTACTACATGTTATACAAGTCTAAATGTTTTAAAATAAATATGTTATACAAGTCTAAATGTTTTAAAATAAATATGTTATAAAAGTTAAAATATTTTATAATAAATATGTTATACAAGTCTAAATGTTTTAAAATAAATATGTTATAAAAGTTAAAATATTTTAAAATAAATATGTTATACAAGTCTAAATGTTTTAAAATAAATATGTTATAAAAGTTAAAATATTTTATAATAAATATGTTATACAAGTCTAAATGTTTTAAAATAAATATGTTATAAAAGTTAAAATATTTTATAATAAATATGTTATACAAGTTAAAATGTTTTAAAATAAATATGTTATTAAAGTTAAAATATTTTATAATAAATGTTATAAAAGTTAAAATATTTTAAAATAAATATGTTATACAAGTTAAAATATTTAAAAATAAATATGTTATACAAGTTAAAATATTTTAAAATAAATATGTTATACAAGTTAAAATGTTTTAAAATAAATATGTTATAAAAGTTAAAATATTTTAAAATAAATATGTTATACAAGTTAAAATATTTTATAATAAATATCTTATACAAGTTAAAATGTTTTAAAATAAATATGTTATACAAGTTAAAATGTTTTAAAATAAATATGTTATAAAAGTGAAAATTTTAAAAAAATAATTGAAAAAGGAATAGTTTACATCATACAGTCATAAACTGATTCCTATTGAAAGAAAGACAAGTTCCAAAAGTACCGGCACTAGCAAAACTTTGAGTTGAAATTAATGCGACCTTTCAATTGGTGAATTAGGTCAATAATAATAATAATAATAATAATAATAATAATAATAATAATAATCAGAACAACAACAACAACATGAATTATATTATTATTATTATTATTATTATTATTATTATTATTATTATTATTATTAACATTATTCAAAATAAAATACATAGCAAATAATCGAATATCATGCGGCAAATTGTTAACAACGCTGTTTGGTTGCATCCTTTGCATTAGTGTATACTTGCGATGGTTTCAAAATTTACAGTATGTAATCGTTATTTCTTGAAATTAAACATTGGCGTATCACATGTGAATAGACGTCTCTCCTTCTCAAACTACTCGATTGTGAGAAAAATATCTTTAAATATACAAGGAAACATATTAATGTAAAGCACAAAATTGTTAAAGCATACAATTATCGCTAATTTAGCAAGAAACCCAAAATTCGCCAAATTTGTCTCCCCTTAATACCAATAGAGTGATGTTAATCCGTTGAACCAGTTGTGAAATTTTAGGTTTTGAAAATACACTATTTATTTAATTGACGAAAATGTATTGACGTTCAAATAGTATAGCTTCACTTCTTAGACTTTGTATAACAGATAATATGAATTAATCTGTGAAAAGTCAAAATCAAAGAACGATATAAATTAAGATAACAAAAGCAAAGACAATGGCGATTTAGATCATTTTTTATTTTAATACTTTTTAAAATCCAAAATTAGACTGTCTTATATTACTAATGTACATTTTTTAATATCGTGAACTGGTAATCCCTTTTTTGTAAATTCAGACGTGTACTATCGCTGTTACAAAATTTAATATGTCATATCAGCTTCAGAAGAAATTAGAAAGGGATGAAAAATTGAGTATAGTCTTCGGCGATGAAGAAAACGATCTCTGAACAAAATCAAAGGAACACATTTTTACGACAACATTATTTTGAACATTTGCCGAACGTAAACCTTACATTTTTACGACAACATTATTTTGAACATTTGCCAAACGTAAACCTTACATTTTTACGACAACATTATTTTGAACTTTTGCCAAACGTAAACCTTACATTTTTACGACAACATTATTTTGAACATTTGCCAAACGTAAACCTTACATTTTTCCATTTTTGTTTTTGAAAGGAAAAAAGAGTCATATGGAAATCTTTTAATAATACTCTTTCAATTATACTTGTCAGTTCTCTCTCGCTCTCTCTCTCTCTCTCTCTCTCTCTCTCTCTCTCTCTCTCTCTCTCTCTCTCTCTCTCTCTCTCTCCCCCGTTTACTTCCCTGCCCTTCCTTATCTTGTTAAAATTCTCACTTTTAAAAGATTGAATATACCGGTACGTATCCTTTTTCAATACTATCAGTATTTTAATCGGCTACAACTTTAAAAAAGCCATCCGGCATTTGTGGTAAAGGATATAGGCTGTTTAAAGCGTACATCTATCATTACTTACAGCTTAATCACAACAAAATGCTAAAACAAAGGTTTTGTAAGGATTTAGTATATATATATATATATATATATATATATATATATATATATATATATTATTTAAACCGAAGATATATTTGTCTTTAAAGAAGAAAATAATTGTGCGGAAACAAAACTTCTGTTTAATTTATGTATAAGTTCTTGCCAGAGAAGAAAAACCATACATTTTTGAAGAAATTCAATTTTATATACCATTTACAGATATTAAAGTAAATAAGCTTCCATTTACATGTAGAGCAACAATGATATTCATCACTAGTGAAAAACAGATGAGACATACGGACATACGAATACTTAGTTTAGACCAATATTTAATTCAAATATTGTCACACACAAAAATAGTGCAGAACATTAGTGATCGATCTGGAAACAATTTTGCTAAGGCAATTCTGTAAAATTAATCTCCTGCAAGTCAGCACACTTTGCATAGTGTTAATAAATAAATTCAACATGGAGTATGTGCACAATAGGTATAATCGATACATACATACATACATACATACATACATACATACATACATACATACATACATACATACATACATACATACATACATACATACATACATACATACATACATACATACATACATACATACATACATACATACATACATACATACATACATGCATACATGAACTAGTGTTACTAACTATTAATATGTAAATAACTAGTATAGAACGAAGAACATTTACAATCTAATTATTAAATTATACAATATTTTCACATTAATTAAGAATTTTGGTTGCGCTTATACAAAATATCTTCTAGGCTTTGAAATCAAAGTTAATGAATAGTATTTTGTTAGATTTTTTACTCGTAGAACAAACATGACTATAAATGTCATTTTACATTTTTTTTAGCCATAAATCGATTGTCATTTTCTTGCCTTAAATAATTACATTGATCAACAAAACATTTAACTGTACGAAAGCGATACTTCACAGTTTATGCATTTGAGTGCAAACGTTAAAATACAATTAATATTCCTCACATCATCTCAGCTAAAATTATAATAATTTTAAACATTATCAAACTTTATCTATTACTATTGAGAATAATGGAAACTGAAATTGAATACCGAATAATGAACAAGGTTGATGAAGATTTAAAGCTTCACAAACATCTGGTTCAAAAGTTTTCGAAGTTGAGCATGACCTTTGCGTAAAAGAAATAAGAAAATAATTATATGAACTGAAATTAATTATTTATATATTTTATTTTCTTTCTCTGCCTGCTCTTTGGGGGTCGTTATCCTGCAAGGCCGCATGATTACCTATATATTGTTGAGGACAGATTTACGTCATCTGTCTGAATTCAGTCACCGGTTTTTAAGAGAGAGAGAGAGAGAGAGAGAGAGAGAGAGAGACAGACAGACAGAGAGAGAGAGAGAGAGAAAAGTACCACTTGTATTCCATATCTGTTTTTCATCCGCGTCTGCATCAGCTCTCAACGTACTTTCCACATAATCTAGAGGGTCACAGTCAGACACTAAAATATCCCTCAGTAGTGCGATGTAAGCTATGGCCAGTCTGAGAGTGTCAATTTTTGACAACCTCTTCTCGTACGGAAATGTAGGAACATGCGTTCGCAGCTCCTCAAATGCCGAATTGATACTCAACATTCGACGTCGCTCCCTGACGTTGGCTGAACGACGGTGGGGCTTGCATGGCGTGTACGTTACCACTGAAGGGTCACCGTGAAATCCTCGCTCATCGTTACGTTCTTGTTGTGGGGCGAACGCGCATGACGGTAGATCGTAGTGAACTGTTCCACCTGACATTTGTGATTCTTCCGTCGACGTCAACCCATACGTTTCCGTCTCCAACTCATCTTCAAATGTTCTACAGTAGTTGAAAAACTCCAGCGATGGGTTCATAGTGGGAAAGGAATTCAAAAGTTGATGTCTTCTCTTTTACCCAGTATTTATGCCAATAGGAAACAGCACGATATGATTTAAATAGAAGATGATTTGTGAAATATTTTTTTACAAGAAGTGTGAAATTCGCAGTTTATTTTGCTTTTCATTTTCATCGCCATTTTTTAAAAATATCTTTTTTTAAACATCGTTTCAGGTTGCAGTCATGCCCTTTGAATCCTCGGTTGACTTTTATAACTTTTTTACTTTTATCTCGAAGCAGACTTATTATGTAGCGATGTAATCAATATAGGAATTTGCTTCTAGAAAAGTAACTCCGAAAAAGCATCAACCACAAGATGATTTTCACTAAGATTATGCTTTAAAGATGGAGTTGGCTGTGTCCCTAATATATAGGGAACATTCTTCTGAAAGTTTACTACCGAGGGCCATTTTATATAGGATCCCTTCAAAGTTGACAGCCTGCCAATACCACTTGCCTCTGCTAATTACAACTTTGATGCGCCTTTCTGAGCCAGAGATTAACAAGTCTCTCGCGTCTATACGGAATGGCATAGAGCTTCTATTCAAGAGCGCCTGCAGGACGCGGCGGGGTACCTCTCGATCATTTACTGAAGAGAAAACAATCTATTATACAGCTTGTACAAAAGCTTAATGGCCTGTAGCATCATGCGGCGAACAATATTTGGTAGGGATGTAAAATACTACAATTCAGCTAAATTCAGAGTATTTAGAAGTCAAAACCCAATAGTATGTGTCAGGGCACGCGACTGTCTCGCGCAAGAACGGCCAGTGATCGGGGAACAAAGCGGTTCCCGATTGGTCCAATTTACCCTATGGCCTTTGCAAGGTCGGGATTGCACTACATCTTATTAGTGCACAGAGTTTTCAAAACACAAGATTTCCTCTTTTTCGTACTTGAATAGAATTAGAAGGACGTTTCCATCTGAACGCAGATTGAACAAGTTATCTCATCCAGAGGCCACCACTTAAAGATGTCTGCTGTGAGAAAAGAAGATGAAGTTAGCAGACGACAAATCGCGTGACAGCCATTAAACCTAATTTTCTCTCCTCCAGTTTACGGTTCATTTCATGTTATATCTTAAGGGAGCTTTTCGATGGATAGTTGCTTTAAAAACTATTTTCAGCTATTGTTTCATACTTTCAATTTTTTCTTGTATAAAATTCTCTCAGTAAAGTAAGAAATGGCAAAAGTCAAATGGGTGCAAATATATATTCTGGTGAAATGAATAGAAAATATGATTGAAAACTTTTCCTTATGTCTTAATTGATCTATTTAAACAGTTATAAACTATATTCTTTTTCTTTTCTTTTCATCAGCCACGGATACTACTAGTACTTGATGTGATCTTGGCATCACCTTATCAAATTACGTAAATACGTAAGATGCTAAGAGTTCAAAGTATTTTGCTGAATTTTATTAATATACGACTGAAGTAAAACAAAATATTTATGATATTTTAATATATGATTGTTTGTAACTCTTACAGCGATCAGGTTATTCCAATTAGGCCAGAAAGATTCATTGCCACTAAAACGTATAGCCTCACGCGGCATCATTAACTCTATAAGGTCCTAGGAAGAAACAAAAATCAGGCGGTGGGGTGAAGGACGGAGAAAAAGGCCAGGAACTGTTGGTCGTCAGTTTCAGGCTAACCACACTTGAAAAATTCGCCGCAAAATCAATCTCGCTTAAGAACGTTAGAAAAAATTCTTCTTCTTCTTCTTCTTCTTCATCTTCCTCCTCTTCTAGTAGTGGTAGTATTTATTTATTTCTCGAGCAATGACGACATAATGGAACAAAATATTTCGTTGCCGCTTTTTAAAACATATTAAATATAATTCCATAGCCAGACATGTTTTTCATGCGTATAATTATCGTTTTAGACTTTATACAATACATGTATAAAGGTTTCCCTATCGTCGAAAATCGACTGACAAAGCCTAAGAAAATTTCATTTAAGCCCTCGAAAGGAAGTTACTAAAGGGTGGGGTTTAATCTGAGATAGTTTTCCGAATTTGGTATGGTCATTCTGTAGTTTTATTCACTTTCATATCATGCCAGGCAATAAATTATACATTTTCTTTCTTGAAATATGTCTTGTGCAGATTTTCTCATTCAAACATGCTTTGAAATAAATGGACAGCTTAATTGATTTCTCAAATGTCATAGTTTTCATCTTGTGTTGCGAGGGAAAAGAAAATGCCATTTATTTCAGTGCACAACCAGAGTGAATAAGAGAAGAAACATATATATGGTTATTATAAAACAGCCTTTGGAATGCGAGACATCTGCGGAGATGTACACCATTATTGTGGTTTATGGTTGATGGTGTTTTTCAGTACAGCAGCACTTTGAATGTTATATCGTGCCGAGGCGAGTAGAGTAAAGTACCTTGCCCAAGGTAACCTATCCGGATTGATACGACGGTGGGAATTGAACCCATGTCTCTGGTCACGAGTACAACACCTTAACCACTCAGCCACCGCGGCTCCTTACCATTATTGTGATAATAACGTATAGTTTAAAGAGATAAATATCAAGGACGTGCCCAATGATAGGATTTCTTTTCTCCCGATTCATCAGTTCTTATAAAACATTACATAAACCATCAAAGCATATAAATCTTAAACTATTCTGAACTTGGTTTAAACCACACACCATATTTAATGGTTTTAAAGGGATATTATTTTTTAATTCCAATATTCTAACGAAACCAATGGACGCAGAAGCTCTCGAATGTGAAGATACGTTTAGACATACCAGGTTAAAATATAATGTAACATTTGATGACATAATTTAGTTACAGCCGTGGTTGTAATGGTGTTACTTGTATGTATTCTATTTTATTAAAGATTCTATAGCGTTTGTTGTCATGGTTCAAGCGTCTCTCTCTCTCTCTCTCTCTCTCTCTCTCTCTCTCTCTCTCTCTCTCTCTCTCTCTCTCTCGTCCAAATATTAATCTAAGTAATTGTACTGTTACACAGGATACAGGGGCTTGTATCGTTGCTTAAAATTTACCTATAAATCATGTATATATATATATATATATATATATATATATATATATATATATATATATATATATATTATTATTATTATTAATACAAGAGAGGACACCTTCCCCTTCTCCTGAGACCTTTTTAAGTATCGACAGTAATATCTCAGGCTGCACTTTGCTTTGCGTAATAACTTTAGCGTCAAATCTGACTCACTTCACTATCCCTCATTTAAGGAATGCCAGACCGTTTTCCAACGTCACCGCTGGGCATGGATGTGGTCATGATCGTGCCCGATTAATATGCAAATGAAACGCGCTGAATGGAATACTTCCCTCTCATTGGTCGACCAAAAATGAGGTAATGAGTAGGCGCAGGACGTCATTTTCGGACGACCAATGAGAGGGAAGCATTCCATTCAGCGCGTTGCACTTGCACATTAAGCGGGCACAATCATGGCCATAGCCAGCGATAACGTTGGAAAACGGGCTGGCATTCCTTAAAGGAGGGATCGTGAGTCAAATTTGATGTAGGTCTAAAATGTCGAAACTCTGAGCTAAACATTGGTGCTAATGTAATTACGCTACGAGAAGTGCAGCCTTATATATCAGTGTGGATTCCTAAATAGGTCAGCCTTAGATATCAGTGTGGATTCTTAAATAGGTCGCAGGAGAAATGGATGAAGTGTCCTCCCTTGGGTTATTATATATAGTACATGAATATTTAATATGTAAATTGTAAGCAACGATACTTGCCCCTGTGTACTGTACTTAGCGGCCACTGCGACATTTTGGGATAGTGTGGGAAGCATTTGGGTATAGTAAGATTACTTAGAGAAGTAAGCATTTGCTCGGAGAAGGCGTGTTATATAAGGCCCCGTTGTGGCTCCTCATACTGCTAACCTCTACCTGTCTCGTTGATCGATTACTTACCTATACATGTCATAGTGACCACAACAGTATGCCTTACCAAGGTGAATTAAATTATATACATATTATTATGTTAGGTTTAGGTCCTCACCTTCAGCTGTTGACATACTGTTATTCGCAGTGGTCTAACGAACATGACACCACACTGCGTTAGCTCAGTTGGTAGAGCGTCGGACTCGTAATCCAGGTGTCGCGCGTCCAACACCCGCCCAGGCTAGTCTGAGTCGGCTGTTTCGATGTGTCCTTGGGAAAGACACATAGTTTCCTCATCATGGTATAGCCATTAATGTGTTTAAAGTGCCGTTAAAACCAAGAAAACAAACTCACACTGCGTTCACAAGTGCGAAGGTCTGCAGGCAGGAACACGAAACATTTGGAGTAACTGTGCGTGACCTCTGGCGACGTCACAGAGCTAACACACAGTCACTTCTTCAGGTTGTTTGTATCAGGATGTTTTGTTGTGCAATATTTCTGCAACAGACGCGGAGATCGTTAAGGATGTATCCCCTTTTCTCACTTCTCAGTAACATCTTCACAATTACGAAGGCAACAAGGCAGGATCAATCTAACGGTATTGTTATGGTAATGAATAAATAAATACATGTAAACTCTATACAATTCTTGCGATGATTATGTTTTCTTTGCATGTATCAGCTACAAATAATTACTACTTTCTTCGTACACTTCAAAAATGAGTAAACTAAAACATGTTTATGTAGCAATAACTTATAATATTTTGGGATGCACTGGAAGTATGCAGATACATTTTCTTGTGTAGATTGGTTTATTCGGTACATGACAAGCTCTTTATTGACGATATCATATAGAAGTAAAGTTCCTTGCCCAGAGACAGGCAACAACAGCCGACACGAGCTGGTCTTGGCTGGACTTGAATCCGATATATAATCCGATATATGTGTTATATATATATATATATATATATATATATATATATATATATATATATATATATATATATATATGTGTGTGTGTGTGTGTGTGTGTGTGCGTGTGTGTGTGTGTGTGTGCGCGTGTCTGTGTGTATAGGATTTTATTTTTCGTTTTATTTCTCAGATATTCTGACATTTTCTTACTACTATGATAGAGTTTCAAAGGCCTGTGCACTGAGCCACCGCGGCGTTGGTGACTTGTGTTAACCTTGAAGTCTTTCTTTCGTTCTTTATTCTTGAACTTCAATCTGTTATGTTGATGTCACGTTTATTTTACGTAAGACAATATAAACTTAGACACCACCACCACCACCCTCGTCCCCAGTGCTCAGACGATCACGTATGGAGAGTCTTGGGATGGATGGAACCGGAATATCGTGAAAGCCATCAGCCATTAGTGGGCTGCCACGTACCTCGCACGAGCTGAAACCAGAGATTGGACCCAGGGCTGCAGAGTTGGTCACTAAGTGAGTTGCCACACAAAATTATCTTGTGAGTAAATTCACATACATAACGACTTAAATAATGATTCGATGTCTGCTAACTGTTATAAACAGGAACCCTTGTGTTGGGTGATTTGTTACGCACTCAGGCCTTATAACGGTTTGAAATCAAAGACTAAAAACTTAGAAACTCTAAAACCATATTTATGAAGGTCTGCAACTCTGCCCAGAAATAACATTTCCCCCTGAAATTACTTACCACATTTTTTTTTTTTTTTTTAATTTTTTTTATTTTTGTTGTTGTTGCCAGTATTTAATTTACATAGGAGGCAAAAAATTTACATTGTTCAATTATTTGATGGTGGTTTTAAAATAAAAAAAAACAAAATTTATTCATAGCATCCATTTTGATAGGATAATAAAATTAATGTAAGACAATTGTTGATTAGAATAAATCTTGCATACAAATGAATAGCAGCTTAAGGCACAGAAGACTATACATTTTTGTGTACAATTCGGACTAATCTGAAAAGAATGCCTGACAATTTCTTTCTGCTACATTTGACATTATATCGATTTTCTCATCTCTGATATATTTCATTATCTATAATATAATATGGGTATACATTGTTTTCTATACGTCCTGTGCTCAGAACATCCGAATAATTAATAAAACTTGTCACCAACATTATTGGAATGATATGTTGTAGTAGTATAGATATGTTAGTTATAATGAGCAGTAATATTTTTGGATCAACCCCTCGTATAGCGACGCGACAATTAAAAATAAAATATCAAATTCACAGTCTGGCAAGTATTAATATTTTACACCAACCAACTCCTGTAGAGATATGACAACACCAAAATAAGAATAATAAAAATCTAGCGCCGCGAAACGGTGGAGAGAACACTAAATAATAATTTGAATTTATTTTTACACAACATAAATTTTGGCACAACACTGTATTGTAATGAATTCAACACTTTTCAGAGGTTTGATAGAAATATTTCATGAATTTAACATGCACGCAACAATCTCGGTTTCCAGATAATACCTATTTTTCAACAAGTTTGGGTGGTATAAAAGTCTGTGGTATAAAGTGGTATAAAAGTCTGGTGAAAGCTAGTTATGTTGAAAATAAGTATTAATTTGATGATTTAATTATTAAAAGAATATCCTACAATTAGGAAAGATGCAGATTTACAAATAGCTTTAAATGATGATAACATTGAAATAAGCAGCAACTGCTTTGTAAGTAAGACGGTTAAAATAGCGCAGTACGAAGAAGGCATACATTACATATTTTTTGCGGATTAATATACAAATTTGTGTATGGCAAAATTAAGGTACAATTTGAAGATCTCGTATATTTTACAAGGACAGTCTACATCAAGCCAACATAAACAAAGATAGATTTATTGAAAGCAAAGTTCGATTTAGAACAACACATGGTGATTCGGTAAGTGACGCACACAAAGCAAAGTCAACCATAAGAATGAAAAATTTTGACATAAATCTGACACCATTCATACCTTTAAAAGGATTGAACATGCCTGTTTTATGCAGTCTCTCAGGTAGCTTGTTGATAAAACCTAAAGACAATTTATCAAGCATAAAATTTATTCCATACAGTTTATTTTGTTTCAAATGACCGACAAAGAACAGTACTTACTAAATCTTTGTTACGATGTTGAAAGTCAAGTTGCTTACACAACATCAATCAGTTGTGGGAACAAAGTAAACGGGACAAAGATAAAAAACATAATTGAAAGAATGGTTGATTGAAGAGTCTATCTACACATTACACAAGCAAGCGAGAACAAGTGTTCCATACAACAGCGTTTATGTCAGTCAGGTTGATGACCAGAGGCAGGCAGACATAATTGACATGCAAGAATATGGGAAATACAACGATGGATACAAATACAACTCGACAGTAATACATTTGTTTTACAAAGTACGCATTGGCAAAGAAGTAAGATGAAATACATGGTGCATTTAGAGAAATCTTCAGGGAGTAAAAACATGAAAAGATACGTTTTGAGGAAGAAAAAGAGTTTTGTGACAGAAAAGCTAAAGATTTTGCGGAAAAGGAAAATACTGAACTTACTCAGACAACAAAAAAGCATATGTAGGGGAAGGGTTTAATAGAACCCAAAGACTAGAATGTGGAAGCATTTCATTCAAAATGAAACAAAAAAATGAGTTGACGTTTTACCAAAGAGAATTGATTGATGTTTTTGTTGTTATGGGTTTAACACCATTTTTCAGCACATGATAGGCTATACATGGCGGCCAGTATATTTGGTGGAGGAAGAACCCGAGAAAACCCCGGGAAGAACCACCGACCCACGGGAAGCTACTGGCAAGCTTTCTCACATACTCACGTTGGCCGAGCCCGAGACTCGAACACACGCGGATAGAGGTGATATGTCAGTGATCTGTAAAGGCGAGCGCCTTAAACTACTCGACCACTCGAATTGATTGATACAATAATACTCAATACAGACCAATACATTCGACTCCACTTGAAGCAACTAAGAAAGAGAGCAGGTCAAAAGTATTGATCAGCCTATTCGGTTAGCTGACAACAGATATATTTGGAATGTCTAAATTTAATATGGGTAAAAAAGAATAAAAACAAATAAAAAAAACCAATATTTTAAAAGGGATACTTTTCTAACTTTACACAGGAGACATTTAAAAGCGGGCAAATACTTGTACGTGATCCAGTCAAATTGGAAGATTGAAAGAGAGAGGATATAGCGGGCATGTTTTATGAACAAGATTTATGTATATACGACACGATGACATATACAAAGTTGAAAAGATTTTAAGAACAAAACACGAACAGTAAAATGTATTGTACACATTAAATGGCAAAATGATAAATCGTCTAACCGTTATGCACCAGCTGACAACATTATGCCATAAAAGTAAATGACGTCCGAGTCGTGGAGAGCACCAGAGCTGGAGGAAACTCCACACATAGATAGAATTATTATGGTACATGAAAACTTTTAGTTTTTGAAAGATACAGACTGTCTAGAATGTGACAGTTGTGGAAAAACAGCGCATTAGATCATGATTGAGTTAAAACAATGCAAATTTGTTTTGATCACAAAACCAGAGGGAAAAGAATGTAAATCCAAAATTATCAATAGTTAACAAAATAACGCTACACATGAAAAAACGAAATAAAACGACTACAATGTAGACAATGTCCTAGCGCGATATTAAACGACATTAACAAAGAAATGAAAAGAAATAATATTAAAAATATATGAAATTGATTCCAACTACATCTCAACAAAATTGTAAAACAGATGCAATTTAAAAGACTACAAGCTTTACTATTGTAAAACAGATACAATTTAAAAGACTACAAGCTTTACTATTGTAAAACAGATGCAATTTAAAAGACTACAAGCTTGTATATGTGATTTTGAGCACTATAAAAGGAAATGAAAATAACATAAATGTTATCGTTGTCTAGGGGATATTTTAAACCTCTCTCTAATTTTCTACAAAGAAGGTACAGCAATCGTGCCAGCTACACCATTATATATGCTTTTTGACTGGACAAAGTGTTTACCATATACTATTTTAACACATCTATTAAACATTCTGGTACATAGAATTACCACATAATTAACAAAAATCAGTTGATTTGTGACGCGTTTGTACACTCCATATTGCATTTTAGAATGTTCTGTATTTAAAGCCCCAAAACAAGTAAATACATCACACCAGATTATATGCCTTAAAACGAGTCCTTGTGTCATCATCTGAAAAGGCCAGATCAAGCTTATTTCAAAAGGAAATGACCAAGAAAAAACTAAATTGATTATTCTTGTCAAAAGAGACTGAGTACTATCTTTGATGATGAAGCCTTAATTTGCTGTTATCGGCCTCAATTGGCAAGCCAATATCGTAGGCCGGTAACTAATAATATCTCTTTCTCCCGAATGGTTTGTCAGTAACGTCATTCATACAACAGTAAAGTCATTGTTATAACGGTTAGCTTGCACCACCCCTTCACAAAACTGCAGTGATTGGTTGGTAGATTCACATGGGTGAGGTGCATAATGGGTAAAAAGTACACAATTTAAGTCCTTTTTCCACAGATGTAGTTTGATCATTATCTGCGATCTCACTAACACAGTTGTCAGCGAAAAGCCAGAATTTGTTATTAAAGCCAGATCTTGACAAAATCACCATGGACCAGTCAAAATGGAAGCGCCACACTACTCACTATCACACTATATAAAAATGTAGACATTGAAGAATAAACATATATTAACCCCTTTCTAAACGGTTCAGTGGCAAAAGGTATGGACAAAAAATAATTATGAATTATCTTTATTATAATTTAGATAATAATGTCAGGGTTATAACTCTAACATTATTGCACATAGACATTATCATGTCATGTAGTTTTCACACTTTAAATCAAACTTGATGTAAATTGAATATTCTCTGTGAAATAAAGTTCAGTCCAATCTGTTGATCAATGTTTATTTTAATTCCACCAATTCTAGCAGAGTAAGATAGTTGTAATGGAGTCAAATTGGCCTCTTTCCTAGCTGTAAAGGGGAATTTTTTAAAAAATGCTTAATTGGCTAATATTTTCATTCTATTTCTACATTGTTAAAGGAAAAAGACTTGTCAACTAGTTCACACACGGCAAGTTTGCAAATTAAATTAAATTAGTTACTCTGCCATGATTATTTGAAAACACATCACTGTCTTGACTCTTTAACAATTTGTCCTTGATAATTCACTGCATTAGGATTCAGGTAGTTTTCTATCTTTTATCTTTTTGTGCATCCAATAACGTTATGTTCCTTTTTTCCGACTGTGAAAGATCATTTTCTACTGCTATGTATATTGAATTTATAATATGTGTCCATGATTGTAAGTTGTACTTTAGTCAGATTATGGTCATTTTTGTAAACATTATGTTTACATAGCATTTGAGTTCAAGGTCGGTTTTGTTACTTCAGTGTCTTGCTGTGAAAAAAGTCAGGTGCACAAAATAATTTTCCATTAGAATTACTCATATTTTGATGTGACATAGGTCATGTAAGCATGTGTATTTATATACAGATTTTGGTAAACAAATTCATTTCTATTCGGACTGTAATGAATCTATTTTAGTTGTGTTGTTGAAAACAGATATAATTTGAGAGGAATTATTTATTTAAAATCTTCATTGGAAATACTAAAGTGCTCATAGATTTTAGGACTTTTTGGGATTTATGTGAATTCATTCAAAACATTCCGGATTACATCATTGTGGTATATCAGGACATTCAAGACTGTGGTACATCATGACATTCAGGGCTATTGGAATTCATTCGGAACATTCTATAATTTTGGACTTGTGATTAGGACACAGTATTATTTGGACTTTAATTCACGTTACTATAAGTGTCTTTTGAATTTTCACTTTAATTGTCTAGAAATAAATTGCTTGTTGATTTTACTTACATTGTTGGTTTCACTTTCATTCTGTTGCATCTTTTTAAGACCTTGAGTCATAACACTATGACGAACAGGATCAAGAGTTTGTTAAGGAACAGTTAGTTGCAAAGGGTACTCAATTGCCTTGTGTCAATTAGCACAGAAGGGTTTTGCCTAAACGACTTTAATTGTAATGTGGCAATGAAATTATAAGTGAACAAACAAAGAATATCATTTAATTAAATTTAAAGATTAATGAGTTTTGACATTAAATCATGTTATGACTTTGGGAAATAAAGAATACTATGTAAATATATGAACTACTTTTATATTTCATTGATATGATGTTGTGTGTTTTTTTTTTTTGTTTTTTTTTTTCCCCCTCAAGTTTTTGGAGCTAATACGCGTTGTTAAAGACAATTCATGGCACTATCGAAAGTTAATGGGGAGATCACTGCCAGTTGATGCGGGATAAATGTTCCCTTTTAGCCCATCGAAAATTGATAGAGGGACCCAACTTAAATGAAAAATATGAAAATACTGTGATTTAAACTTTATTCTAATTAAAGTCATAGACTGACATAATTTTGGGACTTTGAGCTTAAGATGCAGTTCCTTGCTCGTAATGTATCAAGAATACAAGACTTGGCCACGCCTGGCTCCAGTTTCTCAAAACAATCGCAAGCTCAGTCTTAAATCATGATTTTCACCTCAGAAGCTTCAATCTTAGCTCAAGAGTGTTTCTCCAAAATTGTCCTACTCAGGCTCAAATACCGACTCAAAGCTCAACTGTATACAAACTATTTCTTTCTTTTTTTATTATTATTATTTTATTTATTTATTTTATTATATTATTATTATTATTTCTTTTTTTAACAATCTGGTTATTTGGGGGTTCAACATAAATACTCTGATCATAAATTTGAGTCTATCAGGATTTTACATAGGGACAACACAAATTGACTGGAGTACGTACATACGCTGAGAGGTTTTAAACAAGCAGGACCATTTCACTATACTACGTTTGTCGTTTTATTGATAAAAACAGTATTTTGTTTTCTTCATGCGGTAAATATCATCCTAGATTAATGCGTATTTAAAATTAAATTTTTAAAACTAGTTTGAATATATTTGATCTTTTTTTCGTTTAGAATAGGAAAAGGAAATTAATAAACTCTCTTAATAAATTTCTTTTAAAACTGAGTACTCATGAAATGTCTTGTATTATCTGTTTTGAAATGGGGCGTATTTCCAATGTAATTATACATATTTATTATTGTATTGATTTGTTCTACATATCTTATATTACCTATACAATATGTGAACAAAACAATAACAATTATTGGCACCAGTCCATTAAGTCATGGTACGTTCCTTTTATGCAAAATTCTTGAAACTTTGTTTTGATACTTGAAACATTAATATCAATTCTACCATGTTTATAAACATTTCTGTAATTTCCATACATTCACCATACTATATATGTGTGAATTTGTTTAAATTGTGAATAATAATAATAAGAAGAAGAATATCAGAAAAGAAGAAGGATCAATTGGTATCCTTAAGAAGCTATTAATATTGCATTACAATCATAGAACTATGATACTTGTATACGATTAGTATTCATATAATAATAATAATAATAATAATAATAATAATAATAATAATAATAATAATAATAACAACAGCAACAACAAAAATAATAATAATTTATTATTATTATCATCATTATTTATTATTATTATTATTATTATTATTATTATTATTATTATTATTATTATTATTATCGTATTTGTTGTTGTCCTCGTCGTTGTTGTTGTCATCATCATCATCATCGTTTTTATTATTATTATTATTATTATTATTATTATTATTATTATTATTATTATTATTAGTTCTTTTTTTCACTTCTCCCCAATTAATGATTCTTTCATCGCTTATATACAGATTTTACTATTAAGCAACAGAGATAACAGGCGGGCATGATTCACAACAAAAATAAGTGTCTTGGATATGATGGAATTTTCCGATAGACTCTTACTTTATAATGTTCATTTCTGGTATTTTATTTGATGTGATTAGCCTTAACTTTAATTTCTTAAGCAGTTGTTTGCTGTATTCACTTTCTCACACCAACGTTTTTTTCTGTAATTATAGGAAACACAATTCTAGACGATATGAACTTTGTTATGTCAGGTGGACAATTTTAAGTTTCTCGAACAGCATGTACATAAGTTTTTATTTATTTATTTTACTAACAAACAAACACCAGACGGTACAACAAAGAAATTAGCCATCTGACTCACAACACCTTTTTAAAAAACATAAATGTACGGAGTTGTGCATATTGAAACATTAATAAATATTTCTAACCAGAAATCCGTACTTAGGTTCCACGTTTCCGAAAAAACAAAGCAAGGGAAATAAGTATACAATGGTTTGCTTTTGAGCCTTTGAAACACATAAGAGTTGCATCCCATAGAACTCTCTCTCTCTCTCTCTCTCTCTCTCTCTCTCTCTCTCTCTCTCTCTCTCTCTCTCTCTTAGATTACAATACCATCTTAGTTTTCAGCTTCAGATAATTGAAATATTGACTTTGTGTCAGTAGATAATCAGACGAAAATCAGACTTCACACACAGCATGATATGTATTCTACCAGCTAAAATGTTTTTAAAGTGTGTGTGTCCTGTATTTCTACCTCGCCTTGGATACTATATTTAAGAACTACACGGGTCATATGACCCCTGGAGATCAAATAATTGTTTTGTATCATGAACTTTGCTTGATAATGTTCATGTATCATAATCTGTATATTTGTAAATTATCGGACATAGGCTATCTGTCATAATCTGTATATTTGTAAATTATCGGACATAGGCTATCTGTCATAATCTGTATATTTGTAAATTATCGGACATAGGCTATCTGTCATAATCTGTATATTTGTAAATTATCGGACATAGGCTATCTGTCATAATCTGTGACTATCTAGATAACTTGTCTCGTTATTATAATTAGCTATTTGCGCCGAAATATTCCAACTGGATCCGGCTGGACAGGTTTGAAAAGAAAGATATATTCCAAGCAGAGTGTGATAATGTTGCTCCATCTATGCGAGCATGAATGGTCCTCCTGCAAATTTCATCCCAGATGTGTTATTGTCATCGTATTCATTTCTATATGTACTCTTATTTGTGTAATAATAATAATAATAATAATAATAATAATAATAATAATAATAATAATAATAATAATAATAATAATAATAATAAAACTAATAATATTAATAATAATAATTTATGTGCGTGAAGACGATCATTATGATTCCTCCTGATTCATGCCGCTGGGTTTAAATGTCCTTAATTGGCGGATCCAGTAGGTTACTTTTCCTTCCTTGCTTCTGGACTCAGTTGTGGTTATGGGCAATGCCAGTCACAATAATATCATTGAAAGGTGTGGACAGAGGGTGAGAATTGTTCTGTAACCGTTTTTTTTTTTTTGTTGTTGTTGTTGTTGTTGTTGTTGTTTTTGTTTCTCCACCTATTGGGTTATCCAGTCAGATTTTTGGAGGTTAATTCTTGTATTAAGTTTCTTCGTCTCTCCAACATATTTGAGGCAACATATCTGCATGTGACGAGATAAATGATATTGTCTGTTTTGCATTAAATATTAGGGTGTGAATATTCAGCTTTTTGCCCGTAACTGTACTGGAAAATGTGTTAGTTTTCATCATGTGCGAAATATTTTGCACCTGTTGTCTAGGGTTCGGATATCCCAGTGGGTGTTTGGTTCATAGGTGACTTCAGTTGTTCTTTGATACAGATTTATCATTGATTTTTTTTTTTTGGGGGGGTGGGGGTGGGGGGGGGGGTACGGTTGGCCGGTAAGCTATAACTATTATATTAGGGAAAATGGTCTTCAGAGTTTCGTACAATTTAAGTGCGGGTCAGTGTTTTTTTTTTTTTAATGATGCGAACTACTTCAGGGCAATCTGGATGATATGTAAAGATAATTAGTACTCGTTCAACATCTTCATGTTTCGTTTGGTCTCTTAATTTGGTACAAATTATGCCAATCCGCTGTCAAATTTTGCCGCTGTTACTAAAATTATGAAACTTTTAAACGACTACTTCTCGAAAAATGGTAAACAAAAGTTTTAAAAAATTGGACACAAAGCATCCTGGCATATAAAGCCTTTTACATCTGCAATAAATGATGCTAATCTGACATTACCTAAAAAATGGAAAAACCGTTAAATGTCAGAAAGCAAATCATTAACCCTGGCATGTGGCTTTGAGGTCAATGTCAGACAGGTGAGCAATCTCAGGCTCACTTAGTCTGTTGTTTTGTCCAGAAATATGTGGTTTATGTGGGAAATTTTAAATGTAAACTTGATGGAAATCGTTGGTGTTAGCGATAAATTCATCAAGTTTTTATCTTTTCCATCTTGACGTTTAATTTCGATGTCATCGATGAAACGTACCTACCTGTATTAAGTGTACCTTACAGAAACCAACAGTTGCCATTGAATTTTTCCACGAATACACTTGCACATGAAGAGACCATCTTTGTCTCCATCTCTGTCCTATTAATATGGAGATTGTTCTTCCAAATGAACTCAACAGTTTCAGATCCAGCTCCGGAAATTTGATCGGGCTACGGGTAAGGGTGTGGGTGGCTTGTAGTGTGTTTCCCATGGTTCTTTGCAGGTCTGTATTTCCTTATTGTCTGGAATATAACGCCAAGGGTCTTAACGTTAACGCTGAAAGTCAGAAAAAAGATGTCAAAGATTGGCGTTAAACGCTAAGGCGTTCTCGGCTAATATTTTATTATCTGTGTAGTGCCCATTACCGGAAATTATTGGCCTACTTGGGTTTATGGCTTGTGAATTTTTGGCAGGAGGCACGATTTTACTGCCTTTGAGTTTTAGGGGTTAGGCATTCCTTGTTTTTCTGATTTAGGTCCCCCTCATTAAAATCTTCATGACATTTTAAACCGATTTTAGCATTAGAAAGCGTTGGATCTTGGTTAAGTTCCTGGTAAAACCTGGCCTCGCTCAATTGTCTGTTGGCTTCATTTTATGTAATCTTACCTGTCCATGACAACAACAGCAGACCGTTTCTCTGCATGTTTGATAATGATGTCTGATCTGCGTTTTTAAGACTTGCAGAGATCATTTCCCTCGCCGCTCACGCATGAATACTTGACTGACGGAGATCATTTAATGCAGGTATATTTCTCCAAACCCATTTGGGTTCTTCGTCTTCTTCTTTCTTCATTCTTCTTCTTATTATTGTTATTATTATTATTATTATTATTATTATTATTATTATTATTATTATTATTATTATTATTATTATTATTATCTAAAAGCTGCACAAATAAGATTACACAGAGAAATACATATTATGACAACATCACATCCGGGATAAAATTTACGAAAGGACTACTCTATGCTCATCGTGGATGGCGCAAACGCGTGGCGCTGGTGTCAGACCAGGAAAAAATGCTTCCATGTTGGTGCCTATCTAAATCGTTCATCTCTAAATTTCAATGTTTTGTTTAACTATGCCCTTTGTTGTGAAATATTTATGAAAGGAACTGATTTTTTTTATCATGGAATAATTGGAAAAGAATCATTCTATATTTTGGGATGCGGAGAGTGACGGAAGTGCACATGCAAAGTGAGTATGTGACATGGTCAAAACTTATGTTTTGATTGACCCGGAAACAAAACCCTTGACCCCGGTAGATGCTGATCAGCTGTTAGATGTAAATATACTGGGCATATTCTGTCAAGTCTTGGTGTGTAGAATGGTTAATACCACCCCTATCACCCTTTTGGAATCCTAGTGAGATTGGCATGTTGCTCCAAGTTTAGCTTGGAGTAATGTATATATGTGAAAATATGCTTGGAATGCGTTATATGTTATTCCTTACTGTTCATTCAGTTAATAAAGAAAACTCGAGTGTTGTTAAAAAGTATATTAGTTCTTTCATAACTATAATAATTTATGAGTGTATAAAATTGAAGAAACAATCAGTATCATGTAGGATTTTGTATCTTCACGAGTTTTTCTGTTTATTATTGTGTTATGTGTATTTGTTTTTCTCAAGAGCCTGACAAAGTGGGCCGAAGGTCCCGAAAGCGCTAAGGCTAGTTTACTCCGACTGGCATATCAAACTGTGATTCACCCATTGTGTATGAATACTCATATAATTATGGTTTTAACAGTCAGTGGCGTAGTGAGGGGGGGGGGGGGCGAAGGGGGCGGTGGCCCCGGGCGGCACTTTCTAGGGGGCGGCAATTTGGTAAGAGTACCGTCTATATCATAAATAATACGAATGGAGTGGGGGCGTACTTTTGGTAGTTGGCCCTGGGCGGCACTTCGACTCGCTACGCCACTGTTAACAGTAATCTATTGCTTCTGTACTCCCTAGATCAGTGACAAATTTCCACTCAATAATCATTAATAAAATATGAACACAACGAGGACAATATTAATAATTACCGTTTTCTAAATGAATTAAACATGTTACCAATGTCATCGAAATCTCCTCCACTTTTCCTTCAATCTCTCTCTCTCTCTCTCTCTCTCTCTCTCTCTCTCTCTCTCTCTCTCTCTCTCTCTCTCGCGTGCAATAAGAGACAAAAATACGTGGAAGTCTGTTGAGTGAGAGAGAAAGAAGAATTTAAGCTGGATGAAAACCTTGAACTTGAACTTTCACCAAGTAAATTAGAGGAAATCGAGAGCATATAACTGTATTGTAACACTTTCCATGAGATTTTTCTACAGTGTTACACGATACTAATTATATACAACTTGTAATAGCCTTTCGAGACTAGAAGGCAATACTGTAAATTCCCTGGCCAGGCGGCACACATGCTGTAATCTATTTGATGCCTTATTTTTTATATATTTTTTTTTAACCTATAATAAGGTTATAAAACAGATCATTGTAAAATAATAAAATGTCTGCAGGCCTCTATAATTTTTTTTATGTATGAGTTTGTTGTGCCAAGACCCCATTCTCGAATTAATAAGTCATTTCATTTCATCATATAAATTATTTCATACTCGATGAATTAATAAATCATTTCATTTTAAAATGCAACACTTGAATTATGCTTCATTTTCACACAAGGCTGCATTATTAATGTTTCATATGGATTTCATGTGTGATTCGAATTACGATAGTCTCAGTGGAGGGATGTCTTTTATATAAGGTTAAAAATAAATGGTTAATTTACATGCCATCTGAGAAGTGGAGAATTCCCTCTCTATCTTCATTTCAAAAACTTCTTGTACATTTATTCAGGTATATCAGTCCGAAATTCCCGGAAGAGCATTCAGGTCATTAATCGACATTTTATGCTGAAGAAATTCATACATTCATACATTCTGTGTATCCTAGGTTTTGATGTTTTGGAGACCGGTAAACATCCTGGTCTGAATAATAACGATGCCACACTTCTCAAATAACTTAAATCGGTGCTTTTTTTTCTAGTCTCAAACACTAACAATAAATAAGTTATACGTCCCTCTGGTTGGATAAGAGCAATAAACTGTGAATATCTCGCTTTGATTCGAAAACATAAGTTGGAAAATAAACAATCACAACTATTTATATCGTGCTTTTGACCCAAAAACAAAATGAAATATAAACAACATAGGTGCACGTATATTGTTGGTCTTACGGTTAGTTCCCAACCCCAACTCCACCCCACCGTAAATGGTAAATGTCTCTTTCTGCTGGTTGGTCCGAGCATGTCAGTTTTACCCCCAATGGATCCAGCCCCCCCCCCACCTCTCTCTTTCTCTCTCTCTCTATCAAAACAAAACCAACAACTGAATGTTAGATTAAACAAACTGATCTTTTATTGTATAAGTCGACTATTGCTGTACGTAAATAATTTATGTAAATATTAGCATCAACTAACAAAATTGCTCCAAGTTTCTCGTCAAAATTAAAACGTATTTTTCCACACCCTGAACATTGCTAAGGCTTCACAGTTGAGATTTACCAACGCTTAACGTAGTATCGAGGTGCAAAATGTTCGGAGCTTGTTTTAGGGCAAGTAACTCTAGTTTTTAAAAGTTGCCTTTGCAGTAAGTATATATACATACGTACTATAAATGAAAAGGGACGGACAAACACCACTCTATGTTTTGAAATTATATATATATATATATATATATATATATATATATATATATATATATATATGTGTGTGTGTGTGTGTGTGTGTGTGTGTGTGTGTGTGTTTGTATGTGTGTGTGAAAAGAGACAGACAAATGCCACCCTATGTTTTGAAATTGTTTGGTAAATATATCATAATCATGAAACTAAACATTTGTAGCATGTCTTTGATAATAAAAAGGGCGCAACGAAGCGATGCACATGCAAATAATACCTTTGTGTTTGATGGGTGATGAATAATATTATTCATTTCTTCGTTTGTAACGTAAATTTTATGTTTTGAAAACATGGGCGGCAGATGTAATATTGAGACTGCAATGACCGATTTGCCGATGGAATCTAGCCTTCTTCTTTCTTTCATGCCAGGTCGCTTTTGGACATAATTTAAAAACGCTATGTTTGTTTTCTGCTAACCCCCTCCCCCCCCCCAACATTTAACGGTTTCAGATTTTTGTGTGCAACATTGTAACAAATGTTATACCTAATAATACTATCCGACACGTACCTCGGTGTAACGTGCATGAAGGTTAAGGTCATATTTAGGATTATGTTGGTTTTTACCTCATGTGCTGTCAGTTAAACTTTGATCTTGAGTCCATCATAAGTGCTAGCTACACTCGACCTTTTAAACCAAAACTTACGTTTAACTTTATTGCAGACTGTTGTTGAAGTACGTGTATTCGGATTTGGACACTGCACTATCAACTTCTTTCAAATTTATTTTTACCAGTATGAACATACATAACTTACAAAGGTTACTTGATAAAGTAGATTACAACAATGAAAGTTGGCTGCTCAGATTAACCACACGAAACTTCTCATTTGCTCTGTTAATTATCGAATCTAGCATTCTTTCACACTTGACACCACAACTTGTTGGGCTTTGCATGATATGTTGATCTTGAGCAGTTTGAGATATTCTGGTTATAATGCGTACATCTCAATTAAAAAGTTTTCAAGAATTTCACCAAAAAACATTTGTGTATTTTGTTTCCGCCTCCACATTGTTTCTCCGGTGTCACCTTTTTATTGTTCTTTTTTTTCTATTATTCTTTCCTGAATCCCCCCCCCCCGCCCCTCTTTTTTATGCTCTACGTGCTGTACAGGATGATTGTTGTGCCACCTTACTCCTTTCGCTCTTCACCTAGCCTGAGATCTCTCCAGCCGTTACATAATTTATTTCTCGCGAAATCTCGCGGTTTGCGAACCTTACTAACTTACTTTTCTTTTGTATGACAGGAAATCAAAGTAAAGGTTCCGCTCTATAGTTTCGTACTTTGCACTGGTTTGGATTTTTAAAGAAAAAAAATGCACGAGGTTTTCCTTACTGGTTATCCTGGTTATTTAAAAAAAGACCTTGTATATCTTAGGTATTGTTAAATAACTTTTAACTCCCTTTTGTGTGTGTGTGTGTGTGTGTGTGTGTGTGTGTGTGTGTGTGTGATGGGTATAATTTGGGTTATAGAGCTATACAGCTTACCCTTATTTCAGATATACCTCTCTTAAAAGATAGCTAGCTCCGCTTGTTCATTTTCACTTCATGGACTTCAGAGGCAAATATAAATAAATATTGTTTAAAAAAATATATATAAAAAACTAACCGAAAAGTTTTTGGTTTTTTTTAGTTTTCTTTTCAGAAGTTAGTTTTGTCTATTCTGGCAAATCTGATTTTCCTTATTTTAATAGCTGCTAAAGTTGATGTACTTCGGACTAGTTCAAGTTCATTTCTTGAGCACATGGGATCAATCATTTTGATAATCTGTCTGCTTTAGGCAGCGCGTTGTTTCTCTAGCAGTACAAATAAAGAAATTTCAGTCACAGTATATGAAAGTAGCACACATGTATGCCAAAATTCTCTCCGTTGTGTTTGTTGCAAATGATCACAACCTCACCTTATACCAGAGCGGAACCAAAATTGTCCAAGCGCAGGATTCTTCCGAATCAAATAATGCAAATATCAGGTCACAAAAATAGTAAATCTGGAATAACTATACTCAGCAATATATCTAGTCTAGATTGAGTACAATTTCTGCATCCACTAATCATCCCTTCATACGAACAAACAATAAATGGAATGCTATTTTTTTTTTTTCTTTGCCGTATTCAAGACTGCATCTGTGTTGAATGTCCATAGTAGAATCGACAAACGTTTCAGTGGAAATGTTGTAAACAGTCTCCTCGAAATCCATGTATATGACGCGTCGATTACTCCAGCTGACCTGACCCTAGAGAACAATGTAACATCACATAGGAATTTCCATATGAGATCCAGTGTTAATAAATGATGTTGTCCGTGTTAAATGTTCTATTGAATTGGAAGGACAGTTGCTCTTTGAATTATAATTTGGAAAAATATCTACTTTTAAATGTTACTGGTTATTGAATTGTGCATTATTGATTCAACTCGCGTCTGCGACTATTTTTCACGCGCAAGAATTGAAAGTTGCATCCCCTGGGCCAGAATAAAATTAAATCAGTTCTTCTTTCTATTGAAACGCTTTCCACTAAAATAAAAAGTATGTGATAAACAGAATCTCCAATGGGTAATGATTTAATTTTAACATTTATGAAATTCGTTGAATAATTTCCAGCTTTTCCTCGCCAAGGCTCGCAAAAGCTGGAAATTATTCAACTCGTGCCATAAATTCAATATTAAATCATTACCTATTTGAGATCCTGTATTTATGATATGACTTCCATCTTATCTACGTTCATAACGTCATTTCATATTTATGATAAGTAACGAGCTCCATATCACCGAATGTCAAAGAGAGTTTACAACGTATTCTGGGGTCATATGCGGAATAGAATCTTACATTTTTGCTCATTTCAAATGAAAATTATGAAAAGAATCTAATAATTTCCATCTTTTGCTCACTAAGGGTCGCAAAAAAATGGAAATTATTAGACTCGTTTTATAACTTCAATCTCAAATGAGCACTCGTGTAAGATCACACATTAGTTGCCTCCCCGATCTGCAAGGCCTCGCGAGGAGACAAAACCCTCGACTGAGATTTCCGAGGTGCCTTTTCCAAACAAAGAATTTATTATTTTCTTTATTGGTTGTTAATCCCTAAAAAAAAAAAAATACTCGTTTAAAATGGCTTATGAATACGTCTCGGCTTGACGATCTCGACGTATCCCTCAAACTCGTTATTTCCACCGTTCGAAACAAAACACGTATGTAGTTTTGTGCATTTATTATACATCTAAAGTTTTAATCCAATGAAATTATCAGATTGACACCACGTGACTTGCATAAGAAATCGGTATTTTGTAGAGCACGTGCTCTGAAAACTGTAATTGACTCCAAAAAATCTATATTAAAACTTGTATCGGACTCAAGCAAATTCAAGATGGTGGCCCAACATTTCCGCTCGATTCATGTTTTTATATGAAAATTAATCAACTAAGTCATGCTTGTAATCACTTAAAAAAAGAAATTTATTTGGGAAAAATGTCGAAAAACAATAAAATAATGCCTTTTTTGTTGCGGTTATTGGCTTCTTGAGATCTTATCAAGAACAGGTACCGGTTTTACAAAATTCCTCAACTTGAGTGCACTCAAACTTAGATTTTGTTATTCTACATTACATAAACTAAATGAAATAAGGACTTTTTAAAGTTAACAATAAATTTAGTTTTAAGTATGAGACTAATAAACAAGGGTAATTTTGGATTTGAGTGGGCACTCAAGTTGAGGAGCTTCGTGAAACCTAAACCGATTGCCCGGTCTGTGTACTACGTAAGAAGGTTAACCAAGGTCTACCTTTGTTTACACCAGGAACTCTGTTACCGTGATTGCAATCCTGGTCGGGGAAGAAATTAAAAATTTTGTACAGGACTAAATCCCCTTAAATATACATAGCAACATTGACGAGTACAATAGAAACCCATATAGAACTATTCAGTGTAAAATAACCTTATAAAATTAATCATAACTCTTTAGAGATCCACTGGTTCTTTTGTCTTGACACCGCACTAGTTAATTTACTTGGCTGCCTCTTACAGTAGTTTTAGAAAACAAAACAAAACAAAACCAATAAAAACATACATACTGGTCCATCAAAGCCAATCAGACGGGTGTACATTGAGGTTTTACAATCAATACGGCGTGTGTAATGACCAATACTTAGTCATCTACTATCCAGCACCCCACACGATACCGTCAACACGTCGTGTGTATTGACCAATACCCTACACTTACTATCCAACACGCCATGTGTAGCGAAAAATACTCAGTCATCTACAATCCAACACCCCTCACTACAGCATCCAATACCCCACATATGCTGTCCAACACGACATGTGTAGTGACCAATGCCTAGTCGTCTACTATCCAACACGGCACATTATCCCATCTACACGCCGTGTGTAGTGACCTGCTGCATAGTGGCTATATACATATATCCGAGATTTATATATAAAGCACTACCTATACTTCAGATTTTTTTAGTGGTGTCAGTAAATTTTCGTATATTGTATTGATCTTATAAATAGCTATAATCAAGGAAACCAACTCAAAATAACACTAAAATGAATGTGACTAAGGTAATGCAAAAAATACGAAACTGTACCGGACTCCAAAAAAAAAAAAAAGGAAAATTATATTAATATGGCTTAGACTAAAAGTAGTACTGAAATTCCGAAACTGTCAAGGACTTTCACGGATACTGAACAAATAAGGGAAAATGTCAACAATTTGGCCTAGACTAAAAGTAGTACAACATCCCGAAAACTGTCACGGATTTTAGCAGAGGCTGAACAAATACGGGAAAACAATGTAAATATTTCGCCCTTGACTAAAAGTAGTACTAAAACTCTGCAATTGTCACTCACGTTAGCGAAGACTAAAAACAAAACCCCCGAAAAAATGTAAAAATTTCAGCCTAGATTAAAAGTATTAATAAAATTTCAAAAGTTTCATGGACTTTGACAGAGACTAAACAAATCCGGAATAAATGTAAAAATTTTGACCGAGACTAAAAGTAATGATCAAATTTCTAAACTAATACGGAATACAGCTGAGATTAGAAAGATATTATTAACAAAATGCAAAACGCGTAAAAAGATTGTTTACAAATTGTAAAATAATTAACAGTGAAAAATTTATATATTGTGTTACGACTAGGGGTTATGTAACAAAAGAAAAGACTCAAACAAGCTTTCAAGATTTAAAATACAAATCTTTAATTTCCAAAAATATTAATATATTTCAACAAACAATTAAAGTGAAAGAATTAAAAATAACTTACAGTATAGAATATCCTTAAAAGTCCTAAATTGTTTTAAAGTTCACTGTTCCGGAAGTTAATCCAACTATTCCGAATGTAGTATTCCGAATGAAATATCCTTTACTGTGCTAATATGTTGATAAGATTAAGTTATATTAAATTTAATCCTTGTGAATCTAGACTATCACAAGTTTTACAAATGTTTCCGATAATTCCACGGAGCTGTATAATAATTCAGATTAAAGACAGTACTGAATCCTAAATGAACTGTATTAATAATAAATAAATCTCCAAATAAGAATATCCCACACACAAACTGAACCAATTTCGTTATATCCTGTCTATTCAAATGTAACTATGAAGAATGTTTAAACACAGGATTATTTCCTATATATATAGAAATAATGCGCAAAATCGAAAAAAAAAAAAAACACATACTACGTGTTCAATAAACAACTGGCTATTTCGAAATAATTTCTTTCATGATTCATTCCTCGGATGTGACCTTAAACTATAATTCCTTGTCAACATAATGTTTACTCCTAAAAGTACGAGAACTAGGTCGAAAGTTCATTATTCTCTCGCGCGCGGAAAATACGTCACATGACTAAAGCTACAAGCAAATACTTGAAATATTGATCGAGCCTACCGTATGTATACTCATAAGACGACAGCTGTTTAGACTAAGAACAGAGATCATGAACTAATAAACTATACCATTATTAAAAGAAAATATATATATATATATAATTCCGTAACAATTGACATTTGTTTTACAAATAAAAAAAAATCATAAATAAATATAAAAACAAGCAAATTATATTGAATTTTGCGAGGACTGAAAAATGTTTTGATATTTTTATGGTTATTTTTACAAATTGTGAAAGTCATGTTTACAAAAATAAAACCTTCACGCCTTTTTGAGTGACAAACACCCCACACTTACTATCCAAGGAAAAGGGTAGAGTGACTAACACTCAGTTTTCTACTGTTCAACACCCAACACTTACTATCCAACACGTTATGCTTTTTGTACGTAAAGGTTTGTTTGAGTATGTTACCAGTAGTATAAGAAATGCTGATTCCAGAGCACTTTTCGAGCGCACTTTCCAAAATTGCAAATTTGATTGTTATTTCTATATTATAACCCAAATTTGTTAATTTATTTATATGATTTAAATACAACTACAAACTTAAAATTTAATGGTTATTTTTAAGCCATAATCCAAAACTTTAAATTTATTGATATGTTTTAAATGCAACTCAAAACTTCAAATCTGATTGTTATTTCCATATTATAATTAACAAAATATGATTTAAATTACATTTAAAAGTATTCTCCAAAAATGCAAGTTTTATTGTTATTTCTGTATTATAATTTAAATGATATGGTTTAAAATAATAATTTAAAAAATGTAAAATACGATGCAAACACAAAGTTAAAATATAAATAATAATAAAGAATGATACATAATATCTAAAACTAAAAATAATAATAATAAAGTAAATCATGATGTTATTTCAATATAATATTTAAAAAAATAAATCAGGTTGTTATTTCAAAAAGATAGTTCAAGAAAGTAAATCAAGATGTGATTTCAATATGTTATTTAAAAAAAATCTAAATTAGGATGTTATTTCATATGATATTTAAAAAAAAAAATCAGGATGTTATTCCGAACACTATTTGGAAAACAGTAATGCAGATGGCTAATTTAAATGATAATATGAAAATGTAATACAGGATGCTAATTTAAAATGATAATATGAACATGAAATACAGAATGATAATTTAAGATGATGACATAAAAGATGATAATATGGAAATGATAATATGATAATAATAATTTTAAAATATAATAAAGATTGCTACTTTAAATGATAATATGAAAATGTAATACAGATACAGATGATTATATGAAAAATGATAATACTAGAATGATAATACTAGAATGATAATACTAAGATGATAATACTAAGATGATAATACTAAGATGATAATACTAGAATAATAATACTAGAATGATAATACAAGATTGATAATAATAAGATGATAATATTAGAATAATAATACTAAGATGATAATGCTAGAATGATAATACTAGAATGATAATACTAGAACGATGATACTAAGATAATAATACTAAGATGATAATACTAGAATGATAATACTAGATGATAATACTAGAATGATAATACTAGAATGAGAATACTAAGATGAGAATACTAGAATGATAATACTAAGATGATAATATTAAGATGATAATACAAAGATGATAATAGTAGAATGATAATACTAAGATGATAATACTAGAATGATGATATTAAGATGATAATACTAAAATGATAATACTAAGATCATAATACTAGAATGACAATACTAAGATCATAATACTAGAATGATGATACTAAGATGATAATACTAAGATGATAATACTAGAATGATAATACTAAGATGATAATACTAGAATGATAATACTAAGATGATAATACTAAGATGATAATACTAAGATGATAATACTAAGATGATAATACTAGAATGCTAATACTAGAATGATAATACTAAGATGATAATACTAGAATGATAATACTAAGATGATAATACTAAGATGATAATACTAGAATGAAAACACTAGAATGA
The DNA here is from genome assembly GCA_029931535.1 of Margaritifera margaritifera. Lineage (NCBI taxonomy): Eukaryota > Metazoa > Mollusca > Bivalvia > Unionida > Margaritiferidae > Margaritifera > Margaritifera margaritifera. The sequence goes on along the minus strand of JAQPZY010001482.1, from coordinate 3,288,422 downwards.
TAATACTAAGATGATAATATTAAGATGATAATACTAAGATGATAATACTAGAACGATAATACTGGAATGCTAATACTAGAATGATAATACTAAGATGATAATACTAGAATGATAATACCAGAATGATAATACTAGAATGATAATACTAGAATGATAATACTAGAATGTTAATACTAAGATTATAATATTAGAATGATAATACTAAGATGATAATACTAGAATGATAATACTAAGATGATAATACTAGAATGATAATACTAGAATGATAATAAAAAGATCATAATACTAAGATGATAATACTAAGATGATAATACTAAGATGATAATACTAAGATGATAATACTAGAATGATAATACTAGAATGATAATACTAGAATGATAATAAAAAGATGATAATACTAAGATGATAACTAAGATGATAATACCAGAATGATAATACTAAGATGATAATACTAGAATGATAATAAAAAGATGATAATACCAGAATGATAATACTAAGATGATAATACTAAGATTATAATACCAGAATGATAATACCAGAATGATAATACTAGAATGATAATACTAGAATGATAATACTAAGATGATAACTAAGATGATAATACTAAGATGATAATACTAAGATTATAATACCAGAATGATAATACCAGAATGATAATACTAGAATGATAATACCAGAATGATAATACTAAGATGATAATACTAAGATTATAATACTAAGATTATAATACCAGAATGATAATACCAGAATGATAATACTAAGATGATAATACTAAGATTATAATACCAGAATGATAATACTAAGATGATAATACTAAGATTATAATACCAGAATGATAATACCAGAATGATAATACTAGAATGATAATACCAGAATGATAATACTAAGATGATAATACTAGAATGATAATACTAGAATGATAATACTAAGATGATAATACTAGAATGATAATACTAGAATGATAATAAAAAGATGATAATACTAAGATGATAACTAAGATGATAATACCAGAATGATAATACTAAGATGATAATACTAGAATGATAATAAAAAGATCATAATACTAAGATGATAATACTAAGATGATAATACTAAGATGATAATACTAGAATGATAATAAAAAGATCATAATACTAAGATGATAATACTAAGATGATAATACTAAGATGATAATACTAGAATGATAATACTAAGATGATAATACTAGAATGATAATACTAAGATGATAATACCAGAATGATAATACTAAGATGATAATACTAGAATGATAATACTAGAATGATAATACTAGAATGATAATACTAAGATGATAATACTAGAATGATAATACTAGAATGATGATAAAAAGATGATAATACTAAGATGATAACTAAGATGATAATACCAGAATGATAATACTAAGATGATAATACTAGAATGATAATAAAAAGATCATAATACTAAGATGATAATACTAAGATGATAATACTAAGATGATAATACTAGAATGATAATACTAAGATGATAATACTAGAATGATAATACTCGAATGATTATAAAAAGATCATAATACTAAGATGATAACTAAGATGATAATACCAGAATGATAATAAAAAGATCATAATACTAAGATGATAATACTTACATGATAACTAAGATGATAATACTAGAATGATAATAAAAAGATCATAATATTAAGATGATAATACTAAGATGATAATACTAAGATGATAATACTAGAATGATAATACTAGAATGATAATACTAAGATGATAATACTAGAATGATAATACCAGAATGATAATACTAGAATGATAATACTAGAATGTTAATAGTAAGATTATAATATTAGAATGATAATACTAAGATGATAATACTAGAATGATAATACTAAGATGATAATACTAGAATGATGATACTAAGATGATAATACTAAGATGATAATACTAGAATGATAATAAAAAGATCATAATACTAAGATCATAATACTAAGATGATAACTAAGATGATAATACTAAAATGATAATAAAAAGATCATAATACTAAGATGATAATACTAGAATGATAATACTAGAATGATAATACTAAGATGATAATACTAGAATGATAATACTAAGATCATAATACTAAGATGATAATACTAGAATGCTAATACTAGAATGATAATACTAAGATGATAATACTAGAATGATAATACCAGAATGATAATACTAGAATGATAATACTAGAATGATAATACTAGAATGTTAATAGTAAGATTATAATATTAGAATGATAATACTAAGATGATAATACTAGAATGATAATACTAAGATGATAATACTAAGATGATAATACCAGAATGATAATACTAAGATGATAATACTAGAATGATAATAAAAAGATCATAATACTAAGATCATAATACTAAGATGATAACTAAGATGATAATACTAGAATGATAACAAAAAGATGATAATACTAAGATGATAATACTAAGATGATAATACTAAGATGATAATACTAGAATGATAATACTAGAATGATAATACTAAGATGATAATACTAGAATGATAATACCAGAATGATAATACTAGAATGATAATACTAGAATGTTAATAGTAAGATTATAATATTAGAATGATAATACTAAGATGATAATACTAGAATGATAATACTAAGATGATAATACTAAGATGATAATACTAAGATGATAATACTAGAATGATAATACTAGTATGATAATACTAAGATGATAATACTAAGATAATAATGCTAAGATGATCATACTAAGATGATAATACTAGAATGATAATACTAGAATGATAATACTAGAATGATAATACTAAGATGATAATACTAAGATGATAATACTAAGATGATAATGCTAAGATGATAATACAAGAATGATAATAATAAGATGATAATACTTGAATGATAATACTAAGATGATAATACTAAGATGAAATACTAGAATGATAATACTAGAATGACAATACTAAGATGATAATACTAGAATGATAATAGTAGAATGATAATACTAGAATGATAATACTAGTATGATAATACTAAGATGATAATACTAAGATGATAATACTAAGATGATAATACTAAGATGATAATACTAGAATGATGATACTAAGATGATAATACTAAGATGATAATACTAGAATGATAATACTAAGATGATAATACTAGAATGATGATACTAAGATGATAATACTAGAATGATAATACTAAGGTGATAATACTAGAATGATAATACTAGAATGATAATACTAAGATCATAATACAAGAATGATAATGCTAAGATGATAATACCAGAATGATAATACTAAGATGATAATACTAAGATTATAATACTAGAATGATAATACTAGAATGATAATACTAAGATGATAATACTAGAATGATAATACTCGAATGATAATACTAAGATGATAATACTAAGATGATAATACTAGAATGATAATACTAAGATGATAATACTAAGATGATAATAATAGAATGATAATACTAGAATGATAATATTAAGATGATAATACTAGAATGATGATACTAAGATGATAATACTAGAATGATAATACTAAGGTGATAAGATAAAAATGTGATTAACATTGCTAAAAACAAATGATAATATAAAAATGACAAGATTTTAGAAAAGTAGTACAACATGCTTATTCAAATGGAAAAAACAAATAGAAAATCGAATAGAAAATGAAAAAGTCATAATTAAGAAAGTAATGCAACAGGCTACTTTAAATGGGTTTACAACAATAATGTCAATATAAATTATAATTATAGTTTTAAATAATGGTTTTAATGATAGTGTCAATAACAAGTTTTATAATAGCTTCAATAATAGTTTTCAATAATAGTTTTCAATAATGGTTTTCAGTAGCATATTTAGTAATAGTTTAAAAAAATGGTTTTAATATAGGTTTAATAAATAGTTTCAATAATAGTTTTTAATAATGGTTTTCAATAATAGTTTTCAAGAATAGTTTTCAATAATAATTTTAATAATAATTTTAAGTTTTAAATAATAATTTTAATAATACTTTAATAATACATTTCAATAATAATTTCAATAAAAGTTTTATTAATCTTTCTAATATTAATTTTAATAATGGTTTCAATTACAGTTTTCTATAGTAATTTAAATAATAATTTTAATAAAAATTTTAATAATAGTTTTGCAATAATACTTTTAATAATAATTTTAAATACTAATTTTAATAAAGTTTTAATAATAGTTTCAAATAATGATTTTAATAATAGTTTTAGTAATAGCTTTCAATAATTGTTTTCCTTATGTATCTACAGGAGGTTATACAAACAATGTTTTCAATGATTAATTTAATAAATTTTGTTTCAATTTTGCAAGCCTAAATAAATAAAAAAAGTTAATAATGATGATTTACTCTAGGATTTTAACCCCACGCCCACCCACCCCTCAATAAACATTTAAATTAGGATTAAGAAAGAAGTATAATGAAAGCAATTAGTTGGATATCTTTTAATGGTATTTTACAACGCAATAAGTACAAACAAATAAATTCCGATTGTGTAAAACATATATATAAAATACTTACAACATTCAGTTTTGCTTATTTAGTCAAGCAGTAAGGGGTTTAATTTCTCATTATTTATTTTAATTTAGTAAACCTGCTTGCTATAAGCAACAAAAATAAAAAATATAAAAAATATCTTTTATGATTTTATATTATTTAGTTTGAGTACAAAACTATTTACATGTATGAATATGTTGGATGTACAAAATATTAGTGTTGGGTTGAGTTTATTTTATACTATTTTACACTATTTTATATTATCATGTTAAAACAAAATAAAGTTGAAAAACCAAAGTCAGTATTATTCTTATTATCTTTTTTTAAAAATTTATACTGTTTTTAGTAAAGCATCCTTGCTGTTTTTACTTTATTTTACAGTGTCATAATAATTCCAAATAATATTTATTGGTGGTTAAACCCTTTTGGCGGAAAAATATATGTTTTGGACTGAAAGCTATATAAATATAAGGTATAAAATGTTAGAAGAAGAAAGACGAAACATGATTAATTTACCGACACAAGGAAAATAGTTAACTAAATTTTATAACATGTGGTTGTTTCAACCAACATAAAACTGGAAAGGAGTTTAAGGCATGTGAAAAAAGATTCATTAAATTATATGATCAAACGTGGTCAAATCGAACGAAATAAAAAAGAAAAGCGAAAGGTTAACGAGCTACTGAGAACAATTAATAAAAAAAAGTTTACCACAAAATGATTTAACTGAAGAAGATGGTGATACTGCTGAGGATAATCCAGATGATTTGGTCAAAAACTTAAATGTTTTATTCAAAAAGAAAGCAGGGGTGATATGGTAAAAGAAAACTATGATGACATTGTATCATTTCTTTATAAATTACAAGAAATGGGGGTAATTACAATAGAAGAGCAAGAAAAAAATACATAATAATGACAAGGGAAAAACAACATATAACAATGTTATATAATGATCAAGAGAAATCTAAATTTATCATCCCAAGAATTCCCAATGCTTGATAAAATGAAAAAAGAACATTTAGATGAATTGAATATAAAAATTTTAAAAATTGGTGATGATACTTTATTTCCTTGAATAAACAATAAAAGGAGGAATAATTAAAAATAGAATAGATTCGCTAGAAACATGTTTTTTTAAAAAAAATAATTGATATTTCTTGAATCTTATTTTAAAAAATGGAATTTTAGTGAGCAAACACTGGAATAAATATTTAATAATCGTTATGGTGATATTCTATTTGAAAGAAAATGTGATCGGCAACATTCAGGTGATGCATGGTTAAATATACCAAATGACAAAATTATAATGTTAGAAAGTAAATTATAATGTTAGAAAGTAGAAAGTATTCTACCATGATTAATAAAATAGAAATAGATACATTTAAACAAGATTTAACAAAACATAACACAGACTGGGTATTTTTATTAGTTTTTCGACACAAATGCAAAATCTGAAAAATTTAGATAAACATATTTTGAAAATTATTACATATTTATGGTATCAAAATTATTAGAACAGATTGAAAGATTAGATATAATGTTACAAATTATGAGACAGATGATGAATAATATGGATGACAACAATCAAGACTTTACAATATAGATTATTAACCAAAATATTAAAGAATTAGACTAAATCATAGAGAAAAAAGGAAATCTGTCAGAATCGTTTTATCAAAAAGAAATAAATAGAAAAAATGCGTTATCTGGTTTTCAACAAAATTTAAGAAACAGTCAATTGTAAATAAAAGATGAAGTAAAATAAATTGTGGAAAAAGTGGACGGAAAATGATTTAACAAAATAAAACAAAACCTTCTGTGTATTATATGATTATATAACATTTACAAAATTTATTTGCTTAAAGCTATAGTGGCAATCTATACAAGATAGCCAATATATCATATGTCATTACAAACAAATAAAGAAAACAACAATAAACAAATAAATAACATGTAACATTAACGTAGAAAAGAATAAGAATATCAACAATAAACAAACAAATATTTTCTGAAAATATAATAAAAAAGTATTTACATAACAACAATTAACGTAAAATATTGACAACAAGTTAACAAAACAACAATAAACAAGCAAACAACTATTGCAAGCATCATTCCATAGGTTTATTTCTTGCTATTTTTATGACCATACCCAAGTGTGCGAATACCAATAAGTAGTGTATAAATTTTTTGGTGTCACAGGAACTCATTTCTTGCTATCTTTCCAACAAACATTTCTCGTACAATTTGTGTGTTAGTTGTCTTTCTGTTACTAGCCTCGAAATTCTCTTGCATCTATGTTCTTTTTTTATCTTTTCCAAGACGCCGTATCTATTGTTAGTAATCTTTTTCTTCGATATCAGTACTTTACGTTTTAGTACTCAGTGCTATTGTACTACTAAGGCTTTTTTTTAGTTTAAGTCGTCTTTAAATTTTTCTGGGACCTTCTTATCGGTATCATTATATAGCACGTGATCTATATGATAATAACTAAAATCATATAAGTCCATATTCCTTTTCATGTCCTTATATATATTTTCTCTTTTTACTGATATAATTAGGGAATAAGTGTAAGTGTAAATTAAGTTTAAATTTTTATTAATTTATAGTTTTTGTCCTATTGTTTTTTCAATTAATTGTAGTATATATCATACATCAAGTACATGCTCAAATCCAAGACGAACATTCGAGTATATATTAGCCGATTTTAGTATAATGTTGGTTTGGTTTTACGTATTGCCACCAAATCTTCATTAATTATAGTCCTATTCAAAAATACAGGATCAGCGACTATTTTTCGAAGTTTTTTTGGCATCAGTGGTATATACCAATTCTACATTGATCCTTTTTCTAAGATTCTCCATCGATTAATTAAAAAAAATTTAAAATAAAGAGTTATTCATCAGCTTAAAAAAGTCTTTTTCAAAATAAATTTTTGCCTGGCTCCTAAATTTTGTGTTTAATTCGATATATGGTTTCACCCACTCCTTTTGGCCAAACTCTAAAATCCTATGAATTTTGGTCAATTTTAATCCAAAACTCATGCACAATTTTAAATTCCTGTAATGATCTGCATATTTTTTTTTATTCCTACGGTTCGGGATCAATTTTGTATAATTTGTATGAGTACAACCAAGATCATCTGCCAAGTTTAGTTGATACTCAGACAAGTCATTTTTCCCCAATAATGATATTTTCGGGAGCAAGTGGTAGATCGTTATCTTCATCATGCAGCGTTTCTGGGTATTCGGCATCGACTTCTAAAATATAGCCTTTTATACCATCATCAGGAAGATTTTATATATTTTTTGGCAACAGTTTTCTGTAATCCACCTGAACTTTTTATATGGTAAATGATTCATCATACTCCATCCATATACAATATTGGTATCAAAGTATAACAACCAACATTTTTCCTTATTTGTATCATAATTTTCACATAATTCATTGTTAACCTTTGCATATCTCAATCTTCCATTAGTACTAATTCAACCTCGTAATCCTTTATTGATAAAGAAGTGTTGGTCGATATCTGTTAACGATTCCAACTCAACTTTTGTCATTTCCAGCAGCGCATTCCAACTCATACCTGGTGATGTAATATACTTTCCGGCGTTTAATCCATAATATTTAATGGACATATTCCGGAAATTCTCACAGAAATCCGCAGGTATATGTACATCACTTTTCAGGTACAAAATCGTGGTATTCATCCAATTTTTTTAATGTTAAATGCTTTCCAAACTTCACAAGTATGACCATACTCATTATCACTAATATGTTTATGTCGTAGCAATAATTTTCACTCATGGAACCTATCATAAGACTCCATATGGTCATACTGGTACACGCCCTATTTTTTTACCAATAATTTTAATGTATCCATATCATTTACATATTACTTGTATATGTTGAAATCTTCTTTTGACAAATTTCCTGCAAATGTTTCCAAACTACTATTCCGAAACTGAAGGGAATCATAAAATTGTAACTGCCCAAGACTAAAACATATTTTTCTCAATAGTATTAGAAATTACAGATATGTTCCCCTTCAGCTTGGTCTTGCACACGGGACTGATGATAAGATGGCTATCATACCCACGTAAATTATGGAGAACTACTGGAATGTTTGCTTCAAATGGTGAAAGTTTAAGTTTTAAATTGCAATAATTATGTACTGTTCCTCTAAATGTTTCCAGTGGTATGAAAATGAGCTCGAACTTTATCTCCACTTAAATCTTTTTCACATATATGGCAATAATGGAATTTTCGTAGGAAATTGTGTTATTTTTTATTTATTTTTATCCTAGCTGGGTTTTTAAGTACCTTCTGGATTGTAAACAACTCATCACACAAACTATTCAGGAAATGGGTAACAGTATTATCGTTTTCATCTTTGCCGTTAAACAGTTTATGATTTACGACTTTGCCATCACAGCGATCAAGATCATACGGATATCCACAGAGGGGCTGCTTTGTAATTTGCGTTGTATTATCACCCGTATATTACAAATGGACCCTTTTGTTTTTTGTGGAAACTGGTAAATTTCAAGATGTTAATCCCAGGCTCTGGCATAACTGTTTTCTGGCATTTACCACCAACTCTACGACACTACACTATCCTTTTCTAAATGAAACCAATTCCCATATTTGCAAAATCCTCAATTTTTTGTTCTAATTTGAGAAAACAATGTTTGTTTGTATCTAATTCGCTAGTATTTATTACAGTTGCGGCTTTATTTTCCAGAAGTGGATATCTCCGCAGTTTTAACCAAATGATCTGTTTTTACTTGGTGTATCAAATTCAATATTGTAAAACTAAATTGTATTTTAATCCAATATGTTTGTTTCAAAGTGACGCCATTAATGGTGTAATGTATTTTACAAACAATTGCAAGTCATATGCCAAAGGAAATGTTGCCCGAACTCTGTAAGTATGATCTATCAAATGATTTTTGAAAACATATTTATCTTCTAGAACATCTATGTTTATAGTCGGGATTTTAACCTGATTTATTTCATCTGGTGTTGGAATATATGATTCTTCCAATGTAACACCATGTCCATCATCATTACCATCAACAAACGGATGATCATCATCATTTATTGGTTTTTAAAAAGGTTTTACTTGCACTAATTGTTGTTCTACCTCAAATGGGTTATAAGACCGTTTTAGTTTTGGTTTTGGTGGCGATCTTTTCATGGGAGTTTTTTCTTTTGGTTTAATTAATATTTGTGGTAATTGGAATCTTAACTTTTCTATTTCTTCCGCAATCTTCCTGCCTCTTTGAGAAAGAAGTAGGTTTTCTTTTTTGGTTACTTCACCATCTCTTTTCAAACGCTTAACTAATATCCTTTGTGGTCTGTGTTTTTTGATCATCACCTTGGTTTTATTTATTCTTTTCTCTAATTTACCAGAGGATTGTTCATTGATTAAACGCCAATTTGTATCTAACATATCAATTTTGTTGCTTATTGTGTTGTACTTTTTTATTGTGCCAACATGTTTAAACCGGTTTTAATTTTTTGCTTATATTTATTTCCTCTGCTCTTCTATATTATAGTATTATATAATATTTATATTTAATTATTTTTAATATTACAATAGATGTTTATTGTTTTTTTAACCTATTTTATGATGAACAAACATTATTTTTAGGTATTGAAAATTGTTTGGTTTTTTTCCAATTTTTAAAAAAAAAAATTTTTTAAGCTGTATATACATATAATGTAGATGACAATATTTGAAATAAATCAAGAATACAAACCACACTCACTACATACCAATTACGGCAGCAGTAGTGAAGGAAAAATACTTGATTTTAAAACAAAAAGACTTTTAAAGTCAAAATGTTTAATTTTATACCTACAGCATAATAATATAAGAAATAAAACAATACTTGTGAAGTTTATTTATGAATGTTTTAATTCCACAACCGGACGATTTTAAATTTTTCAACATAAACAACGACAAAAATAATTATTCCTTGGGTAATTTAAAATAAATAACAATAAATGAAAAAACAGCTGGATTGTATTATTATAATAAAAGAGAAGGTATTGCAGCAATACAGCCGCTGGAGAACGTTTACATTCTTTCTTAGTCATAGATGCCGCAAAAGATTTAAATGTAAATAATGGAACGATATCACCAATATGTTCTTAAAAAAATACTCACAGGAAATCAAAATCTAAATCACACGGATATATATGTACATTTAAATATATAGATAACACTTTTGATTAAGAAAACAATAATGAGTTGATTTTACCGTAAATATAATACTATAGTATAGGTAACATTATGTTATATAAACATATACCTATTGTGCCTTCTGGTCTTTAATTGGTTTGAATTTTTTCTTGTCTTTTTTGCTGCTCATCATTTTATATTACATGTTGTATTAGCTTTTTTCCTAATTTCCAATATATTATAATAGTGTTCCTTGTTGGAATGCTACTATAATTAAATGTAAATAGTATATAATACTATAATATAGGTAACAATAATAACACAAATTACCTATGGTGTGAGTTCCAGTAAAATTTATATCTCCAAAAATTCTTCTCGTCACATTTTTGTTACATGTTGGGTTAGTTTTTTTAACTAATTGCCAATATATTATAACAGTGTTCCTTGTTCGAATGCTACTATAATTAAATGCAAATATTATATAATACTATAATATAGGTAACAATAATAACACAATAAAACATATAAACAAAATGCCTATATCAGAGCACATATACACTTTTAAATTCCTGTAATGTACCACATATTTTTCTTTATTCCTTAGGTTCGGAATAAATTTTGTACAATTTGTACGAGTACATCTTAAGTCATGTGCCAATTGTTCCCGAATAGTGGTGATCTTTATTAAATTGCCACTATATTTTTAATGCAAATTCTATATAATACTAATATATACTTAACAATATCAAAACAATAACATATAAACAAAAACCTATATCTTTTATCAAATATATGTACATAGTTGATTTTTGCAGTTCTTTATATCATTATCTGTCATTATCAATATTTAATGATATAATGGTGATCTTCATTAGATTGCCAGGATATTCTTTTAAATGTAAATACTATATCAAAACACATGTATTTTTCGAAAATATTAAAATTACAGATATTCTTTTTCCTTCAGTTTTGTTTCACAAATTTATGATATATTGGTGATCTTAATTACATTGTCGCTACATTTTTTTAAATAAATTTTGTAAATGTTAAATAGCCATATATTATATACAAGGTTTTGTTTTAAATATTATTAAATTATTTTCCATCCATTTTTTCAAAAATTTCTTTTACTTTATCTTCTATTTCCAATCGACTGTTTCTTATTATTTTATGGAAATCAGATAGCGATTTTTTATATTTATTTCTGATTGGTAAAATGATCCTGTCAGATTTCTATTTTTCTCTATAATTTGGTTTAATTCTTTTAAATTTTGGTTATTAAGCTTCATTGTAACGTCTTGGTTGTTGTCATTCATTCTGTTCATCATCTGTCTCATAATTTGTAATGTTATATTTAATATTTCAATATTTCTTGCTAGTTTTGATACCATAAATATGTAATAATTGTCCTTGTTATGAATAAAAATATGTATATCTAATTTTTTCATATTTTATATTTGTGTCGAAAAACTAAAAAAAATACCTTAGTTTATGTTATGTTTTATAACATCGCTTTTAAATTTATCTATTTCTATTTTATTAATCATAGTAGAATAACTTTTACTTTCTAACATTATAATTTTATCATTTGGAAAAATATAACCATGCATAACCTGAATGTAGCCGATCACCTTTTATTTTAAATATAATATCACCATAACGACTATTAAATATCTCTTCGAGTGTTTGCTCACCAATATTCCCTTTTTTTGAATGAGTTTGAAGAATGCCAATTATTCTATTTAAACATGCTTCTAGTGAATCTATTATATTTTTAATTATTCCTCCTTTTATTATATTTATTAATTGTCTCATCCTCGGGAAATAAAGTATTATCACCAGTTTTTTTTTTTTTTTAAATTCATAATCGTTTCATCTAAATGTTTTATTGTTTTGTTTTGCTCTTTCATTTTAGCATTGGGAATTCTTGGGCTGATAAATTTAAATTTCTCTTGATCATTATATATCATTGTTATATATTATCCCCCCCCCCCTATAATTATTATATATCTTTTCATGCTCATCGTTTATAATAATCTCGTTATCTTGTAATTTATTAAGCATTCATACAATTTCATAATCGTTTTCTTGTGTCATATCACCCCCTGCATTCTTTTTGAATAAAATATTTAATTTTTTGACGAAATCATCTGGATTATCCTCAGCATAATCATCACATTCTTCAGTTAAATCATTTTGTGGTAAACTTTTTTAAAAATTATATTTTGTTAGTATCTCGTTAACCTTTTGTTTTTCTTTTTTATGTTGTTCGATTTGACCACGTATGATTATATACTTTCTCACATGCCTTAAGCTCCTTTCCAATTTTATATTGGTTAAAACAATCCATTCTTTAATTTGTTTATATATTCTCTTTGTGTAGGTATGTCCATCGTGTTTAGTTTTTCTTCTTCTAACATTTTATATATTATATTTATATAGTTTTCAGCCCAACATATGATATTTTTTGAAAAAGAATTTGTTTTAATAATTGTTTTATTGCAAACCGGATTACTAAATTTTTAAAAAGATGATGAAAAATTAAACCCCTTACTTGACTAAATAACACAAATTAATGTTCTAAGTATGTTATATATATATATATATATATATATATATATATATATATATATATATATATATATATATATATATATATATATATATATATATATATATATATATGTTTTACACGATCGGGATTTATTTGTTTTTAATTGTTGTGTTGTAAAATACCATTAAAAGGCATCCAACTAATTGCTTTGATAATAATTTGTTTAAAATCCTAATACAGAAAATCAACCTTTCCAGACACTTAGAAAGAACTAAACGTTTGTCTAACTTTAAAGAAGAGCGAACCTTCCATCGTATCTAATTACATACCAATATCGCTTCTTAATACTGTTGGCAAAGTTTTTGAAAGACTGATTTTTAAACACATATTTAATTACTTCCGTGAAAATAACATTCTTACACCTTTCCAGTCTGCTTTTATTCCGGGTGATTCAACAGTTAATCAATTAACATACCTCTATGATACGTTCTGCAAAGCAAGAGATTCCGGTAAGGAAATCAGAGTTGTGTTTTGCGACATAAGTAAAGCTTTTGACCGAGTGTGGCATAAAAGACTCGTTCACAAGTTGAAAGCTACTGGTATCGCAGGAAGCCTTATTAGATGGTTCTCTGGCTATCTCAAAAGCAGAAGACAACGAGTGATACTTCCAGGCGTGTTTTCAGAGTGAAGGTGTATTAGAGCTGGTGTGCCCCAAAGATCCGTTTTAGGTCCCTTACTTTTCTTAATCTACATAAATGATACTGTATATGATACAAGTCTCTTTCTAATCGTAGATAATCCCGTCTTAACCGCTCATGACCTCAACTCTGACTTGGAAAACATTTCTCAGTGGGCAAATACTTGGTTTGTATCTTTCAACCCTTCTAATACTGAATCTCTAACAATTTCTAAGAATATTAATAAGCCACAATATATGCTCAACCAAAGAATTAAGGAAGTTGACGCAAAAAAAAAACATCTTGGAGTTTTTCTCTCAAATGACTGCTCATGGCACAAACAAATAGACTATGTAAAGGAAAACGCATCATCAAACATTATTGTAATGCGTAAACTCAAATTCCAACTTGACATGAAATCTTTATAAATTATATTTCCGTCTTTTATACGACCTATTCTGGAATATGGTAATGTGGTTTGGGATAACTGCACATTACTCGAGAAAAGTGAACTCGAAAAAATACAAAATGAAGCAGCCAGAATTGTGACTGGTACAACAAAATTAGTATCTATTGAAGCGCTACACCGAGAAATAGGATGGGAAAGTCTTGAATCCAGACGACAAAAACACAAACTTACACTTTTGTTTAAAATGACAACTGTTTCAAGCCCTCCCTATCTTACATATCTGATTCCACCAGCTATAAGTGATATTACTCGCTGTGGCTTAAGTACTCTAAACAATTTCCAATTAGTACAGGCTAGAACAAGTCTTTATTAAAACTCATTTCTTCCTTCGGACATTCGTGAATGGAATACATTATCTATCGAGACTCGTCAAATAGACTCCATTAACAACTTCAAAAGCACATAAAATACTCGCGACACCTATGTTCCCAAACTCTTTTATTGGGGTAGAAGGAAATTTCAAATTCTTCATGCCAGACTTAGAACAAATTGCAGTTCACTTAATCAACATTTATTTACAAAGAATATAATCGGATGACTTCTTTGTAGACGTGAATCTGTAGAAAGTACACAACACTTCTGTTTTTTTTTTTGTTGTTGTCTTGGGTGTATTACCAAGAACAACGCATCGAACTGTTTCGGTCCCTCACACCATATGGTAATTTAACTTTAAATACCTTCTTGTATGGTGATACAACTTAATTAACTTTTTTAAAATATCGTTTTGAAATAACATCCTGATCTACTTTTTAAAAATATCATATTGAAATAAGATCTTGATTTACTTTATTTTTATAATTATGTTTAATATTATTTTATTTTTGCATCCTATGTTACATTCTTTATTATTATTTTTACTTTAACTTTTTTTCATCCTATGTTAAATTTTGTATTATTATTATTATTATTATTATTATTATTATTATTATTATTATTATTATTATTATAAAACATATTTATTAAATTATAACAATGAAATAACAATTAAATTTGCAGTTTTACAGAATACTTTTAAATGTAATTTTAAGTCATAACTTTTTCATCATAACATGGAAATAACAATCAAATATGCAATTTTGGAAAGTGCGCTGGAAAAGTGATCTCGAATCGGCATTTCTTATACTACTCTTATCTATACTAAAAATATATCAAGACAAAGATACACTTACGTTTTCAGTATATTCTCGTGAATAAGAATCACGATGAGATTTTAAAAACACATCAGAAAACTACTTGTTCTTGTTTTGTTTTTTTGTTTTTTTTTTACTGACTTTCTTTTTTGAATATCTTCACTGAAATGGGTTCTTCTGCTGTTTCTTCTGCTTGTCTTGCTTTGAATTTTTTTGTTGGAATGAGTTCTTCTGTTTTTTCATCATCATCATCTTCTTCTTTTTCTTCTGCATCTGAAAGTTCCTGCTTTTTCTCTTTTGTTACTTTCTTAGGACACTCTGTAGACCAGTGTCCTATCTCTTGATAGACATAACAAGTATCTTAACTTTTATCTCGAGGGAAGTTATCTGGAGTTTCTCCAGAAGCCTTGTTGGAAGTGTATTTCCGAATGACTCTTTGTAAATCTCTGACCAGAAGTGTTATCTCTTGTGGCTCTTCCATCTTCACAGATTGAAACTGCATGAGTGTATTCTCTAAGGCAGAGAGGTATCTCTATGATGACAGAAGTCGTGCCATGACAAATCTTATAACGTGTTCGCAGAAGAGTCTTGTCACAATACATAAAAGCCTTGAGGCTTGTCCAGCCTTTATCATTTTAGAGCGTTCAGAGACATTTCGTTCATAGTTATATCCCAGAGTAAATAGTGAAATGGGCCTTTGCGTTTCACCTGAATCTAAACAAAGCCTCCGTGCGGTGGGATGCGTCGCAAGTAGTGGATGTACTGAGAACAATGGACCATACATGCATTTAAATATAGTACTATATTTTCTCCCATTGGCTTCGACCACGCGTAATTAAATAAATGCATGGAGAAATTTCAAGAAATTTATATTTAAAATCTATCATTATATCTAGTACTCTAAAAGATACCTACCAGTAAGATTCGAGGTATTGTTGCACAAAATTAAGACAACCAGACCAATCAAATAAAGGAACCGATTAGCGAAAAAAAATATCTACTGTCAAGCTAATGTTTGTGCTATTGGAACAGTAAATGTCAGTTTTTGTTTGAATTAATTGTGTGCTACTGCAATCGGTTTCTTCACTAAAATGGGTGCTACTGATTTATTTTAGTATTGATAAGATACTCAAGCACACTTTTACGAACAAAAAATGGCTTGTTGGATAGTAAGTGTGAGGTATTGGATAGCAAATGTGGGGTGTTGAATAGTAGATGACTTGGTGTTGGTCACTCTACCCTTTTCTTTGGTTAGTAAGTGTGGGGTATTGGTCACTCAAAACGGCGTCAACTTTTTAATTTTGTATAAATATCTTTGACAATTCGTAACATATTTGTTATTAAAAACTTTAAATTTTAAAATAAATGTTAATCCAGTTTTAAAATTTGTCCAGACATATTTCAGTCTTTGCTATAATTTGTTCGTTTTTTTTTTTTTTTTTTTTTTTTTTTTGTTTTTTATTTATTTGTAAAAAAAAATGTAAATGTGTAAATTTTACACCTTAATTTTGTGGAATCTTTTTACAATTTGTAAAAATTCTTTCTACAATTTTTACATTTTGAGGGGAGTTTCATTTTACTCTTCGCTAATAAATTCCATATTACTTTAGAAGTTTTCGTAGTCTCGGCCAAAACTTTTAAAAAACATTTCCGGATTTTCATTTTCAGTTTCTGCTAAACTCCGTTGACAGTTTCTGAATTTTAGTACTACTTGTAGTCTAAGTTATTTTAATCTAATGGTCATTTTTTTTTCAGTCTCCGCTAAAGTCCGTTACAGTTTCAGAATTTTTGCACAACTTTTAGTCTAGGCCATTTTAATCTAATTTCCCTGTCTACTATTAGTCTCCGCTAAATATCGATACAGTTTCGTAATGTTAGCACTACTTTAAGTTGCATTGATTTTAGTGTTATTATGAGTTGATTCCCTTGATTATAACTATTTATAACATCAGTACAATACATGCAAATTTACTGACACCGCCAACATAATCTGAGTTATAGCTAATGCTTCATATATATATATATATATATATATATATATATATATATATATATATATATATATATATATATATATATATATATATATATATATATGCACATAGCCACTAGGCAGCAGATGACTACACATGGCATGTTGATGGTATAATGTGGGGTGTTAGATAGTAGATGACTGGGTGTTGGTCACTACACACATCGTGTTGGATAGTATATGTGGGTTATTGGATGGTATAGTGTAGGGTATTGGATAGCGAATGTCGACGTATTGGCCACTACACATGGCGTGTCGGATAGTACGTGTAGGGTATTGGTCACTTCACACGGCGTGTTGATGGTATAGTGTGAAGTGTTGGATAGTAGATGACTGAGCATTGGCTATTACACACAGCGTGTTGATGGTATCATGTGGGGTGCTGGAATGTAGATGACTGAGTATTGGTCACTACACACTGCGTGTTGGATAGTAAGTGTAGTGTATTGGTCACTACACACGGCGTGTTGATGGTATAGTGTGGGTGTTGGATAGTAGATGACTGAGTATTGATCACTATACACGCCGTGTTGATGGCATATTATGGGGTGCTGCATAGCAGATGACTGAGTATTGGTCACTTCATTCCCATGTTAAATTCCCCAGAGAGACAATAGGGTCCCATTTGAGGTCACCAACTTCTAACAATGTAACAATGTAGCCTCAATATTATATTCCCGTTAGAGACCAGAAAGTTTTGACCGTGTCTAACATGGGGATGACGTTAGAGTCTAGACTGTCCTCCTCTACTACTTATAAAAATCAACCAATTCTGACAAATTCGGTTTCTTTGAACAGTAAGAATAAGTTTGTAGTGTGTTAGTCCCATTTGCTATGATTTAAGTTTCATATACTAAATTTTACAACAACTATGAAAAAGTAAGAGCACATGCTCGCTACACTGCATAATACCGACCTTTGATAAAACTAGTTCATTCTCTGTGTTTGAAGTTAGCAGTGGGTTCGATATTAATATGTCGAACCCATTGCGAGTAGCTTATGACGTGATCAGTATTTGGAAAAACAAGAGTAGATGTTTTGAAGCTTTATATTTGTGTTTTACACACAGACACACACACACACACACACATACACACACACACATATATATATATATATATATATATATATATATATATATATATATATATATATATATATATATATATATATATATATATATATATATATATAATTATATGATCAAAAGATTCAAATTGTAGAGATAGAAAGGTATTTTGGAAAGGTTACATTATTACTATTATATCCACTTGTTGCAATAACATGATCACCAATATGTTATTCTGTAGGAAACTTGTCTGTTGAGAACCACCCTAACCTATTAATATGCCGTCTTGATAGTCCATCAATTCAAACACGCAATAAAAATAATTGTTCTGAGTATGGCAAGTCGTCTCTGATATTACAAGATATGTGTATGCTTCCACCTTTATGTGGGCTGCATATAGTTAGATTTTCCTTCCGTTATTTCGTCCCGCATTTCGTGTCCGGTCCATAACTTTTCAGCGAGTTGAGAGATTTTGATGAAATTTTGCACATATGTTTATCTGTAGACAATGTGTCACGTACCAAACCCAAATCCTCGGTTCAAATGGCAATATAGGAATTTTCGTGTCAGCTCCATAACTTTTCAATGAAAATTTGCACAAATATGCATCTTCACTAGATGTTGTGTACCACACCAAGGACCATGGTCCCAATCTCAAGGTCAGAGACGAGGTTCAAAGGTCAACATAGGAATTTTGATGAAACTTTGCGTAAATGTGTATCTTAATTAGATAATGTGTCGCTTACCATACCCAGACCCGTCGCCCCAAGGTCAAGTCCAACGACAGGGTTTAAAGGTCAACAGAGGATCTTTACTGTCCGCTCAATAACGTTTGCACAAATGTGTATCTCTGATAGACGATGTGTCGAGTACCAGACTCAGTCCCGTGTGCCCAAGGCTAAGATCAGAGACGGAGCTCAAAGGTCAATCTAGGATATTCGTGTCCGCTCTGTACTTCTGCTAATATACCTCTACTACAACAACTGATTGCATGAAACATTTCCTTGATTGAACAAACAAATCTTTCATTTAATACCTATGGGTGGGGGTTTTCGTGTCGAATAGACACGCTTCTATTTCATGTTATAAAAGCATTTGCTAACTTTTACACATTTTAAAAGTGATTTTATTATGAAAGAAAATGCTCATTTATTTAAATGGCTTGCCTTTGAATGAAAACCCCAATTTTTCTCCGAAACTGCTTAACATTTTAAAAAATGTTTTTGATTTTTGTTTCCTGTCAGTCGTGCATTATTTTGTGTCCTTGCCGCATTATGTCTTTATTTATGACGGAATGCGGATTTAATACAAATCATTTGATGAAAAGTAATACTTGAGGTAACTGTAAAATTACTTTATTAATACAACCATTGTTTAATCTGAGCCTGCATTTGTAACATTTTCTATTTTAGAAGAATAATAATCAGTATGAAATAAAATTGTTTTGATTAATTATTCTATTTTTATTAAATATGGTAAAGGTCAGTATGGTTTAAAAATTGTTTATCCAGATTTTTTAAACATCAGTACTGCAGAAATTAACCTATATTAACCTATATTCGGATATATTCAGACTAATTACACATTTGGAACAATGAACTTTCTTTCAAATATGTTCGGACTAATGCACCCTTCTGACCAATAAAAATATATTCAAAATATTGAATCTTCGAACCAAAATAACCCATTTTCAAATACCTTTGGACCAAAGACCTTCGGACTTATGAACCCTTTTTCAAATATTTTCGGACTAATTAATCCTTTTATGTCAAATACCTTCGGACTGTTGAACATTTCAAACTTTTCCTTCGAAGTTATGAACCCTTTGATCAATTAACATTCGGACTATTGACCCTTATATTCTTCGAACTTGTGAATCTTCGGAACAATGGAACTTTGGGCTAAAATGTTCGGAAAATAGAATTATTGTACAAAAATATTTCGGACTTATGAACCTTAGGACAGATGAATCGTCGGAACATCGAGCAGTTACCGAATGGAATGGCCGAGTTTTTGTAGTGCACTACTTCTTCGCTTATACCAAATTTCATGTTTAAATCCTAAGCGTCTCCTATATTTTTTTAATCAATATGAATGAAAATAGAAGCTTAAAAAAAGGAGCAAATTAACAATTTCCAAAAGGGATTGTGAATAGCTACAATAGCTGCAGAACTACATTTTGTAGCGGACGTGCTGGAAGGGATGTGAACAGTTCACTCCCGCCGTCAATGCAGATTCCTGTCGTCAACATTAACGCTGTTAGAAAGGCAAGTATGTGTATTTGTATGTGGTACTATATATATATATATATATATATATATATATATATATATATATATATATATATATATATGTGTGTGTGTGTGTGTGTGTGTGTGTGTGTGTGTTTATGTGTGTGTGCACGCGCTGTATCTTTGATATACCAGTCGTTGTGTACATTTTTCATTAAAAGGAAACTTGGCAAGCTTCGTTTCATTTTAATAAGAAATGTATACATCTCGTGGTATATCAAAGACACAGCATACATACATTATATACATATATAAACAGAGATATTACAAAAAATGATAATAAATAGTTATTATCGTGTGTTGTTACTTGTAGTATGGAAAACACGATACGATATTCACTATTACATAATAATTATTACATAAATACGAAACAAGCCAAAATCGTTAAGGAGTTCTTGTTTATTTCCATTGGATAAATGAAATAATAATAATAATAATAATAATAATAATAATAATAATAATAATAATAATGTAGATTTTACTCAGGAATACTTACTAAATGACAAAATCGAAATTTTTTACACCCAAGTTTAATTTATTATCAATCTGAAATTTAAATTTGAAAGAGACGAGGAATGCACTACTTAAATTTCAAATATAGAACAATTTACAATTTGAGTCAAGACAAATCAAAAAGGAAATAAAACCTTTTCCCCAAAAAATAATTATATACAGTCATTCATTAAAATGTACGTTTGCGCACGAATACAAAGATAACTTATATTGAACAAGAAAAGTCCATTAACAGTCATATATCATCATTAGCAAAGTTTAAATTTTTTTTTTAACCTATACGATACACAAATTCGAAAATTCATTGCTGTGATTCTGGATATAAAAAAATAGAATGTCGAACCCTTTTTCCTAATTAAAGTATGATAATGTTTTGTTTTGTATCTATCAAATAGTTAAATATTCATCTTAGTACTAATTTGTCCAGGTGTTTATTGCCCATATAAATGTATAATTTTGTACGATGGACTTGGAAATTGTTAGATTGTTTACGTTTATTCTCGAACGATTTGGTTTGGTTTGGTGCTTTACGGCACAGCAACACAAATAGGTTATTTAGTACCAAGGCAATCGGAGTAAAGTGCTTTGCCCAAGGACGGTAGCTGACCCTGGCTGGTCTGATGGTAGGATTCGAAGCGCACCCTTTCGGTCGTGAGTCCTGCACGCTAACCACTGAGCCACCGCGGCTCATTCTCGAACGATACAATCACCTCCTTTTTGAGAACAGAACTGGCATATGTATTAAAGAAAATTCCATATTCCCCATTATAAAACACGGCCAGAAATTGAGAGGTTCTCATCCTAATTACTTTGACCTATAATTGTGTACACAGTTCCCAGTGGAAATTTTTTGTCACTAACTATGAACATAGAGGATCTCATTACAATTTAAGAGTCTGAGAGAAAGATCAGTAGTGATTTAGCAGGTCAATCATTATCAGCTGCATGTATACAGCGCGAATCGATCAAGTACTCCATTAAAACTGAGTTGATGTGAAATTCCTCAGGAGAGGAGCACGTATATTTATTTTTTGGGGTTAATTTACCATTTTCAGAACCACGAATTCAAAATATTTTAAGTTAACGAGACGGTTAGAAACGAAAGAGTCTTGGAAAATTATATCTGTTGTATTTTATCTCTAATTTTGAAATTTTATCCACACAGATGCTGAAATTGATTGATTTCAAACTTTTAAAGGATCATTCAAACTATGGTTGATTTATTTAAAATGTGTAACGCGTTACAGAAATTCTGCCTTTTGCCCATAAATCGACTCGTGGTATAAAAAAATTGGATGACTTAAAATGTAATGAAATTTGTCAGATTAAGAAAGAGTTTTGCATGATTAGGCTTGGTACATTTAATAATGTAGCTGTCAATAGAAGAAAACGTTTTGCCTGATTAGGCTTGGTACATTTAATTATACACCTATCAGTAGAAGAAAACGTTTTACCTGATTAGGCTTGGTACATTTAATTATGTAGCTGATACGAGCTTCCACATTAATACAACATTATCTGCTTTATGTATATGGTCATCAGAATCAAAATGTACCAGATATGAGGTCATCCTTCTACACGAAGAACTAAATGTCGACCTGATATGGGGAGCCAGGGAGTGGGGGTGGGGGTTCAATATGCCCAATGCACATATTGCTTCATTTTAAACTGCTCGAGGAAAAGAAAGGAAAAATAAACTCCAAAAACAACCACCGTATTCATTATAAATAAGTATGTGATCAAATGTAATTATCAAGCCCTGACATTAATAATTTAGTTATGCCTATATTGAAAACAACAAAGAAGCCACTTATAAACAAAGTTTAAGGAAATTAAACATATCTAATAGCTAGTTAAAGAATAACACTTAGTTTCCATATTTATTGAGATCTCGTTTTGAAAATCGGTAACTCAAGCAGTTCTTGATAAAGGGGAAAGAATAAGGATTTATTTTCTTTAAAACAAAAACACAGGTGTGCGACTGAAAACCACTCTATAAGAAGTAGACCAAGTAACTTAAATGATGTACAATAACTCAAGCGTTGAGATCATTGTTAACATTCCATGAGGGCTTTTAAAAATTTGAACCTTTAGAGTGACAATTATGAAAAATATATGTAAATATGAAGATATAAATATACAAATGAAATTTCCAAAACAGAAAGTTTTTATAAACAAATGCGCATTCGTTTAAAATGAAGAGACAGAAAATGAAAATATGGTGTTCTTTACATCAAGTAGCTCCGTCAGGCTGAGTTCGTTTAACGGACTGAAAAAAAAATAACACGACATGTAAAGTATATTGAAAACTAAAACAGTTCTCTCATCTATACAAAAACCATGACAACATGGCTACCATAGCAATACTATTGTAGTCTGAATACAATATCATGATTAAACTAAATTATAAAACAGTTTGTCATTAATTAGAAACGTAGTGAATTTCAGGAATACCTGCAAGGATACAAATTAAGTAGTCAATTCAGGAATACCTGCAAGCATACACAATCAGTAATCATTTTCAGGAATACCTGCAAGCATGTAAAATCAGTTTCCATGTATTTTGCCACTGCATATGTTTCACAAAATTTAAAGAAAACAAAAGAGTATTTAAATTGTTTTGTGTCATGTACAATTATTTTGTTAAAGTTAATGATTCTTGTATAATCATGACATACTTTTTTCTTTAATGGAGGCAAAACTTTCTAAACATTGTTTTTAATCGAATGAAGCTAAGCTAAGGAGGAAGCATTTTGTACGTAGTTGTTTTTGGTTCATGAAATATGTATACATAAAAGAAAATGAACGAGCACACTGTTGCTCAGCAATTAAAAGTTCAAAGTCTGTCACTTAAGCTAGATCTGAAGATATAATATTGACACAAAATTAATCGCTTCAAAAGGAGATTAACATAAAAAGATGACAAATAGTCTCTTCACCCCCCACCCCACCCCAATTCTCCCCTCCCTTTCTCTTCTTTAAATCAGTTGTATTACAATTATTTTGCACATCGTTTTCTTTGTTATAATTTTGCTCTTTCTCTATATTTGTATGATTTTTGTTTTCAATATTCATTTGTATTAATGCACTATGTTTCTGATCCACGTATAAGTATATACACCTAGTATTACGCCTTGCCACTTTTCATGTATCTACTTGTGTATTTTGGGAAGGGCTGTTGCTAAGTTGTGAGAACTTGTAGCCCGACCCCATGTGCTGCAAATATGGCAATAAAATATGTTTAAACCAAAACCAGTTTATATTAGCATGTAATAAGCAAAAATGTAACGCATATTGTTAAGTGTATCATATTGAAAAATAAAACAAAACATTTGGACAATTTTGACAATCTGTTTGGTTTAATGTCTAATATTTCTTATGTGGACATATTAAATTAGTCTACAATTATGAATATCAGAATGAATGTTATGTGTAAATTAATTAAATGTTCCAGTTCCTTTTTGTCAGAACGGATATATTATGCATGGACTGGACCATCTTTAATAAGATTGAGGCCGATTGATTATGTCCAGAACGTACGAACGTAAGATACAGTCCTGACCTGGATATCATACAAATCTGAACTAAAGTTCAGACCAATCACAAAGGCCTTTACTTTTGAACAGTTTCTTCTGACTGGCAGAGTGGACACCAATCTCAAGATTAATCGCAGTTTTATGATCTCCTGTCCTGAAGAGCATGGTGTGACTCATTTGGCTACTATAAAAAAATAGATATGCATTGCTCATGTCAAAATAGAAATGAAACGTTTAACATTTGAGAGATATATGCTTTACTATCTATCTATTGAGCACATTCATTTTATCGTTATTTCTGAGTAACACAGAGACCATACTTTCACTGTACGTTCCTCACCCTGTTCTGTTTCCAAAATTTGGTATGAATCTAGACTGATATAGTAATTTATAATTCCAAAAATGGTATCTTGGAACAGTCAGATTACACCAAAATATTTCAAATGAAGATGACAACAAGTAAACAAAGTTCTAACACATGCTGTGGTAGGTGGTCGTCATTCAAAGTTGGTGGATTCCTCCAGGCCGTTCAATTTCTTCTGCATGTACTACTACTACTCAAGGCCGTTACCTTAACTCTCTGAACACATGCTGCGAGAACTTGTACTACGCTTGACAAACAAGAAATACAATTTAAACTTTGACACAGATGTATATGCTTAAATTCAAATAAACCGAAGAACTAGTTCACAAAAGAGACAATTCACATTTGGGTTGTAGGGAAAATACTCAGCTAATACTAGGAATAGGTTTTTATTTTAGGATATACATGACAACTCTAACATATATACACTGTCATACAACCAGTCACAAACGCAGACTACAACATCCCCGTCGAAACGCTGGAAATGAAAAGAGTACTAGTAAGATTAACTAAAAGACAGACAGGTTTGGTTTGCTGATTTATGGCACAGCAACACAAATAGGTTATTTAGTGTCGAGGCAGTTCTAATAGATTGTGTTGCTAAACGACACACCACCGTAGCCAACTCGGGCTGATCGAACCCGTACCCTTTCCTTTGTGAGTTCGGCACCCTAAACACTGAGCCACTGCAGCACCTGACAGACAGACATACACACGCACATAGATATATAGACAGACTGATTGGTTGACTGATGCTGTGGCAAAAGCTCTTATAAATATCAGTGGTTTATTTCTAAATACAAATGCTTGTCTTTCCAGTTAAACATTCCTTCCCCATTTTGAACTTTATTTAACATTTTATTTTCGTACAAAGCATTTGAGAATAAGTACAACATATATTTTAAATATTGTAACCCACGCACACACACAAACACATGTGTACATAAGGTAGACAATATGTTCACACTCCACGTTTTCACTGCTGATCATGTACTAGCTGTAATAAATTCCATCAATGTTTTAGTTTCTTCGCTCTGGGGATAGACAACAGGAAATGATACTTTCAACTAATGTCATGAATTTAATGGAATTTAAAGCCACACAAAATTGTCACGAAACTAATAATGGAAGTTCATTGTTACCTGATCATTTATTAATCTACTGTGGATCATGCAAAAAAAAAGTACGCTATGATATGGAGATTAATTAACTTTTACATGTAGTTTTTCACAGACGATAATTTCAGTATGCCCCTTAGATTTGCTAGTTTTATCAGGCGTAAAAAATTGAATTTGCTACTGATCAACGCCACCCGTCAGGTTGCCGTATCAATCTATAACTGCAAACTTCGGAATGTGTTACAATCAATAATTAAACTGTGCCTTGTACAAATATTTACATTACGGTACTTTCATATGGGTGGAATTCGCACTTCTTGACAACAGTAATTAGATAAATTTGGTTGATTTAAATTAAGCTCTCTCTCTCTCTCTCTCTCTCTCTCTCTCTCTCTCTCTCTCTCTCTCTCTCTCTCTCTCTCTCTCTCTCTCTCATAGTGCCACGGCTAAGTGTGAAACCGTTAACTTTATTCTGATGAAACTCTTGTTAAATTGAAGCATCCGGTACACCTATCTCCGACAATTCTTGTTTGATCAAATGATGCCTTCCAATTACTCCGTGTTCTTTAATCTACACAACTTGCAGTTTTTAACTGAACAGAGACTGAAATCAATGGCAGAAGGAAATGAGAAAAATCGTGTAATTCGATCTGATTTTCAGCAGTATGTACCGGTCTCTTTTCATCCGTAATCTTCTTAGTTCTCATCCGGATCGGAGACTGGTTTCATTAGTAAGGATTCAAACATGCTATGCTTGATCTTGCTAGCCCGTTTTTAAGATGACAACCATGTTTCAGAGTAGATTGTTTCGAGCGGACATTCAAGCTAAACACCCACACTAAATTCTTTATTTGAAGTCTTCGAGCAAATAAAAAAACACCCTTGCTTCTACCATTTATATGCGTATACTATCAGTTCTATTCACAATGACAAACGTTTAAATATATTTTTACAAGGGCTAAAACGGTGAGGTAAATTCTTTCGCGGGTAACCCTCAGCATATTAACCAAACCGTAACCCGACTACTTAATCAAAGTTTCCAGTTTTTAAAATCTAGTAAAACTTTCGTGTTACACTTGCTGACACAAATATATTTCCCGCTTGCGTGAGCATGAGCTCTAAGTAAACATTCCACTTTTATTTCTTTTCTCATATTTTCGCCATTTTATGCAGTATTCGGTACAAATCAGACCAATTGTCAGGGTCACTCAAACGCAAAGCCTTAAACTTGTGTCTTGCTAGCGTTAAAATGATTTAGACCCAAAATTGTAATACACCTGAACTGTCAAAGATAGAAAATAGAGTGTCTGTGTGTGTGTGCGTGCGTGTGTATGTGTACAAATTGAGTAAAGATGGGGTATCATATTTTAGAACAGCAGATTACAATGTTTTAATTCAAGTTAAAAGCTTGTCTTTAAAGAAAAGGATGGGAGTGGAAAAATACATCTCTTCACATTTCCAATTGTTTTTACTCATTTGCTCAGCTCACTAAAAACGCTTGGTGTTAAGAGGCGATCGTTCAGAATGTGGGCGGTGGTGACAATGGGGGGGGGGGGGGGGCGGTCGAAGGGCCTTCGGCTAACAGCTAACCAAATGTTTTAACCTGTGACCGCTTAATCAATGGTTAACCGGGTAATCGCTACATTCGAACTATTTTTCATTTAAAAAAAAAAAAATTGTGTTTTTCCCCTTGAACTATTTGTAAATGGTACTTTGTGACATGGATGATAAATATACATTGCTTGAATAAATCTATATTATGTGGGATTCAATATCCTCTACGTGATACGCACGATAAACATTTTGAATATTTTTTTTATACAACTTTGTTGGGCTGATGTCAGCATAACATAGATATGTAGTTGACCCGTTTTA
This sequence comes from Margaritifera margaritifera, assembly GCA_029931535.1. Classification (NCBI taxonomy): domain Eukaryota; kingdom Metazoa; phylum Mollusca; class Bivalvia; order Unionida; family Margaritiferidae; genus Margaritifera; species Margaritifera margaritifera. The sequence goes on along the minus strand of JAQPZY010001482.1, from coordinate 3,260,072 downwards.
GACCGTTTTTTAATTTTGTCTTCTTTCTTTCTTCTATTGTTTATCCTTTGTTTGTTTATTTCCCTGTCATTTAAACATGTAGGAGTGAAGAATTCTTCTTGGTTTTTGTGTTTAGTGTTTGTTTTGTGGATGTAAATTGTTTCTTCCCCTGACGAAGAGTTTGTTTAGCTCGAAACGTTGGGAAACTGTTTTGTATTTGCGCCGTTATCAATTTGTGGATCATTATATATATATATATATATATATATATATATATATATATATATATATATATATATATATAGAGAGAGAGAGAGAGAGAGAGAGAGAGAGAGAGAGAGAGAGAGAGGCAGAGACAGAGACAGACAGAGACAGAGAGATACAGAGACAGAGAGAGAATTACAAATATACACCAAACAAACCATAAAGTGCTATCCCTGGATCCTACAGGAGAATGCTTGATAACATTAAGTGAATATATATATATATATATATATATATATATATATATATATATATATATATATATATATATATGTCAGTGAAACAATTAACGAGTGACGTATTTAATAATATTCCTCGTTTAAATTTTAGTGTTTGCTTGTCTGTTTGCTGTTTTACTGCACAGCAATACAAGAAGGTTATATCGTGCCGAGGTAATTGGAGTAAAGTTCCAGGCCAAACGACACACCACGGGAGAAGATCTGGGCCGATCCGATGGTAGAATTCGAACCCTCATCCTTCAGGTCGCTAGTCCTGCATGTTAACCACTGGGTCACCGTGTCTCCTCCTAACCTGAGTGTTGTGGTGGAGAGAACTCGCAGAAAAACTAGCAAGGTCCAAGGTCGCAATATTTGTCAAAGTCAGAAATGTAACTGCATGCTGGTCGCTAGACTATGGAAGGTGTTTTAAGGACATCTCAAACAAAAAGACTGCAACCTTCGATAAAAGCTTTCATAGTCTGCCGGTGTCTGACTTTTCCAGGAGTACTTTTTCAAAAAAACATTTTACCTTCCTAAACAACTATTTCCATGAAACAACCAAAACTGTGCCATCCTCTAGGTGACTTGTAATTAAATGTTACTCTGCGGTCTATCATTATTAACACTGTGTGACCCGAACGAAATTCATCCCTTTGATATGCCTTTATGGTGATTTTACACTTGCAGTGCAGTTTCGATGGTAACAGGGACTCAGGCTCGTTACGCTACAATGCCTGGGCTGCTTCTATCATTGATGACATATGCATTCCTCTATGCACTATAAAACCAGATAAAAAACCACAAAATTCCAAACAAGGCAAAGCAAAGTTCGGATCATCCTCTATGCACTATAAAACCAGATAAAAAGCAACAAATTCCAAACAAGGCAAAGCAAAGTCTGGGTCAACGTGTGATACAGTCCTCGCTCTGCAGCATCGCCGCTAACTAAGCGTCTCTCCTATCTGGCGATTTACTATCCCAATTTGGATATTATCCCTACGCGGACACGTATGTATGTTAAGAGTCTAACAAAATAGTTCCATGCAAATGGCCCCCATTACGTATTTTGTTGTGATGACTTGCTAAAGTCAATCTAATATATGTCTTGATTGTAATTTGAACTAAGTACAATTCTTCTTAAAAATGTATAAACATGTGTTGCTCACTGGAGCACTTCCGTTGTCAAATCTTTAGTTTCGGAAGTACGTAATATTTGCATGTTGTCAAGCTCTTCAATTTTGGAGATCTGTAAATTTTGCATGTAGTCCACAATCCCATAATACCTAAACAGAAGTGATCGGTTTTGAAAAACACCGGAACTTATGAAGTTTGACAGTCCCTCTGCATCATCCTATCCAACGAAATAGCTCCAAATGAAACACAATGGCGGTAATGCAAATTATTTCGAGACATCCCCCACCCCCAACCCAAGTTGCTCCAAGTGGATAGTGTTACGGTTATGTCTTCCGACTTGGATGCCCTATAACTGTCATCATGAGTGCCAGTGTGATATACGGCAGAGGAAACCGCCACCAACGCCAAAGCCGGCGATGATTAATTTTTTTTTTTTTTTCACTAACGATATGACATTATGTATCAAACACTGCAAATGGTCTAAGCCGTATGTAAAAGTACATACATAAGCTGATGCAAGTCGTATGCAACCAGAGCAATGCAACTTATGGGAGGTTTTTGCGATGACGCGGAATGGTTCTGTTATAATAACTAGACTTGTCCGGCCATCATCTGAGTCTTCAAATAGTGTCAACAGCGAGAAACGTGGATGGCTAAAAAAAATCGTGTTACGTGAATTTATTTTATGTTGTTTTGCTTAAATTCACATTTCCACAAGGTCTAATATTTACTTTATGTATTTGGTTTATGAAACAGTAAGCAAATAAATCGATTACAAAACAGCATACGTTCAAACATGACAGTCTGATATATGATATATGGACGACACAAACAATAACTCTTCGTTTTCTCATAAGCGGGTAAGAGATACAATTTTAATAAGACGGAATTTTAAGAAAACGTTAGGCAAGATCCTGATTAACCATCCTACAGAACTGTTAATACTAAGAACTGACTGAATTCTTCAAAGTTTGGAAATTGCATGAGATGATATCTAGCAGAACGTAGGCGCTAAGTATGATTACTTTACATAGAACTAATAGCCACTCAAATGGGCTTGGCTGACTGAGACGTAATAAAGTCTCTCTCTCTCTCTCTCACACACACACACACACGCACGCAAATAAAAAATAAAAGAAGTCCTATACGTCTGTGACTGAGAATAGTCTAGTTAATGGCAAAAATTTGGGGTTATAGGGTCATAGGGTCATCATAGGGTCATCATAGGGTTAAAATTTCTTAAAACCAATTTCCAAAACAGTGCAACATTCAATCTGAAAATATTGCATATAGTGCTTTGTTCAGTATAGACAAACTTTAACTATACTGTATTCAAATCAATATCATATTTATGTAACAAACTACCGATATTTCGGAAGACATTATCTCTCTTACGTATTCTATACGTAATACATTTTACTGTATCAATTTGGGTACCAGTCTAGTGCTAATTGGAAGAAATCGTAGCATTTGCATTGCAGAGTAAAATACCATGACATGCTCTCTGTTTACCTTAATTGGTTCATTGCTGAAAACATACGAGGACTTACGGTTGATCTTTAACCTTAAACTTTACAGGGAGCGGGAAATTTAGATTCGCCAGTCGCAGCCAAATCCCGGATATTCTATTTTTCGATTCGACAATATCTGTTCTGGGGGGTTGGGGTTTGGTGTTTTATCTTTTAATTTTTGTATGATAAGAAGTTAGAAGTTGAACCTTATTAAACAGTCAACTGTTAACAAAGGAAGTGACAAGGAATTAGGACATCAATTACATAGCATTTTACGATGGCTGTCATGGAAACGTTAGATTTTCAAGTGGACGACATTTTATAATTACAGCATCAATACCTTTGAAATAACAATTCTCGCATGAAGAAGCAACTTCATTTTGATACAAACTTTGACCGTCATCTCAATCTGTTTTCAGTCTATTTGATTTCTTTTTTCGGTCATCTCAGTTTATTTTCAGTCTTCTTTATTTCTTTTTTCGGTCGTATTCACACAATAATTTGAATGATATTTCCTAACAGAGACGTTATTAAGTCATAGTTTTAAAATGAAAGCGCTAAATCTACTCCAAATAGCCAACACGTGGAGAAATTACTTAGAGTACCAATTATAATTATCTCCTCACCGATGTATTCCGCATTGAGAACAAATGTAGAAATTTACTTCAAGTGACATTTGTAATTAGGATGCCAGGGGTAATCATCTATTTCAACTTCTTTATTAACTTCCATTTCATATCGAAAACCTAGACGAGTGTGAATTAGGGACTTTTTAAAGACAATCACAATTAGCATTCTAAGTCATTAGAGAGACAGACACTCCCAGTGCCAATTAGTGTGCCAGGGATAAAGGTCTTGACCCACGCCCCTATCACGTATGTATGAGGACATTTGTTAATGTAAGTTGAAAACTATGAAGAAAGAAGTTATACCGTCAGAGTACAGTAAATTCACAATTATAAATAGGTTTTGCACCATAAGATAGAAATCTTTCATTTCAGACTCATTGGTCCATAGATAGATTAAATACATGTGTTAGTTAAAATATTAAAGTATTAAAAACAAAATACATACCTAATGCAAAAAATACATATAAGATACAAATTCTAAAATCCTTTCTTTAAGCTTTCGTATCAGCATTAAAACAAGTTTCATTTCCAACATTTAAATGGTGTTTTCCTAACTTGCTATAGTAGGTGAATTTATATCTACATGCATATCACTATTCCAAATACACACTAATATATTATTCTCACTGTTTAATATTTTCAGAGCTTTAGATAAGCAGCGTATTAGGCAAGCAAATAGACTAAAAACACGTATAGAATAATTAAAATTCTGTCCAAATTACACAAGCAATTTAATGTTAAACATTTAGTTCAAAGTTGCCAGCACATTACTCGTGCAGTAAGCACAGTCCATGTTTTATCAAGTCGCATTCAGTCCATATAAACTATACTATCGGAACAAGTACAAACTGCCCCGTGCCTGTTTGAAATGATAGTATTTGATCACTGCGAGACGAATGCACCAAACTCTTTTTCATTCGCAACTTCTCGGTCAATCCTGCGGTCACTCCAATCGTAGAAAATAGACGATGTGATCTGAATAGATCGCAGTTTCTTTTCTGCGAAGAAATTTCTGGCGAACAGCAAACCTGAATAATTAACGTGTAATCCTACAACTACATCTGAGGTTATTTCTCGACTTGACGTAAATGACAGAGCGATGTTTCGATTGTAGTATTATAAGCATTCGGACCACCTCGGCTATTTCTGAGAGACAAAACTATGCCTCGGATGTATGTCGGCGTAGTAATTTACAGAAAAATCATACATTTTGTTCGCTAAAAAGAAACCGCGATCTATTTGGACCACATTAGCTGTTCCTACGATTGGGGTGACTGTAGGATTGATCGAGATGTTGCGAATAAAAAAAGACTTCGATGCATTCGCAACTTCTCGGTCAATCCTTATTTCCCAAATAACCGAGGTGGATCGAACGGCAGCTAATGGTAGCTATCGGCATAATTCGAGGTATGGTCTGCAGGATTGACCTCGAAGTTGCAAATGGTATTACAAGTTGTGTTTTGGCACTGTTGTAGTAAGTAGCTATCCTTCTATCCACTGTCAAAATGGTAAATATGACTTTTGGATTGTGTAAAAATACTCGTAATTTCAAGTTTAAAGATGGTTGAAATGTTCTAAGAGTACTCAGTGTCTCTCTGTTTCTGTCTTTATCGCTATCTCTGTCTGTCTCTCTGAAATATAATTTAGTAACGTAGAATTACTTTTCAGTGAAATATAATTAAAAACTTTAGAATAAGTATGGATTTATGTTATTAGTTTCATTTTGACGCCACTGATATTAACAGAATCTTGACTTGTGAAAATAAAAAAATAAAAATATCCGCTAAATAGATCTAGGTACAGGCAACCAAAAAATGAAGGAATTTTTGATTGTGAATTCAAGGAACCCGAAGAAGTAATCTGACCATCACAGATGGTCGTATAATAATTTCGGTCTCTCTTTTTTTAATCCACAGCGATGTAGATTTTTCTTCTGAGTGAAAATATTTATCAATGCACAGTGTGATGACATTGTCACCCAACAAGCTTCTCGTTGCTTGAAATTCAAAATGATATGTTTGCCGACACATTCATTATTTCTCTTGTATTCATTTTATTCATGGGTAACGAGTTTCACAACTTCGATTTAATAACTTTTCTTTGTATCGACCTGGCAGACTGAACAGTAAGAACTCTTTTTTCAACGGAGTCCCTGACCGATTTAACAGTAAGAACTCCTTTTTTGAATTGAGGTCAAAACTTGTTGAAATCATAATACAATATTGATCGTATTTTGCAGAAACACATTTAGGACCCATTTTACTTATAGACGAGTAGGTGTTGGATAATCTCCCGTGGGATTTTCCCCATCTTTGAAAAGGGAAAACGCAATAAATATGAGAGAGAGAGAGAGAGAGAGAGAGAGAGAGAGAGAGAGAGAGAGAGAGAGGGAGTGATGGAATAACCTTACTATACATGGGTATACTGCATATGCAATTTAAGGATAATCGATACTTATCAAAATTACGGGAATATCAGCCTATAGCATTAAATTTCAAATACATCATAGGGTAATTAAGAGAAACATAGATTTTAAAATGGCTTATACCGGGTAGAATTTCTTAAAACTGTAAATGTTTCCTCATAAAGTTGCAACATATTCACAAAACTTCAAAGACATGAGGATCACTACGAAAGTCAAACGAAATAGTAAAGTATGAACACCTTAATAAGATAATATTTTTTGACAAAAGTTTTCTTTAAAATTTATTTCTGTCAATTTTTATATTATAAATAACTTAGACTTTAGAAGATGCAAAAAAGATTAAATTTTGAAGTACCAGAGATGTAATTATTATTCTGAGACTTTTCTCAATAAAAGCTTTGTAGAGAAGTGACAAGTTGAAATAAAACAAAGTTATACGGTTTCCAGACAATCATGTTTCTTTTTTTTTTTTTTTTCGTACTGTGTCGTGGCACTAACCCTCTCTGTATTAAATGGTTTGTGGTTTGTTTGTATTGTGTCGTTGTGTCGTGACACTAGCCTCTCCGTATTAAATAATTTTGTTGCCGCTACTGACACACCCGTTACTGTCTACCTTCCATGCAGAAGACCGTATCAACTTTTTATTCCAAGAGATCCGATGTTGGATAACTTGTACAAGACTACATATCAATACGACGTAATTAATACGGGAATTAAGGGTAAATCATCCTTGATGGATTTGTACTGAAACCTGTAAAGATTGTTTGTCTAGCATCGATTCCCCTTGGAACGATGCAAGTTCAGTAATTAGAATAGCGCATGCTATGCATGAAATGAATGGTCAAAGCTGGAAGGAAAAACTTGAAAGTACTAGCATGATTTCTGTGTATCTGATTGGCTGTCTATCTGTGTATGTATTATGTACGTATGTATGCAAGTAGGTGGGTATGCATACATTTTTTTACGGTTTTAACACACACACACACACACACATATATATATATATATATATATATATATATATATATATATATATATATATATGGACAAAATACAAACTGATGATGTATTTGTCTCTCATATCGGTTGTGCAGATGAAAAAGATCTCATCTGGCAAGACAACAAAGCAGTGTTTGGAACGAAGAATTATATTACGTTTTATTCTAAACTGGTACCCGGCCTTCTGCTACTCTCGTTTACTCAAAAAAGTTGTCAACATGCTGCTCACATGAATAGGCAAGAAGTCACAAGAGATTTTAGTTCAAAATAAACAAAGGAAAATGTCACCTGGGGTACATGTTCTGACTGTCGTTATTGAAACAGTTTTTTGAACAATGTCAACACCACGTAAAATGTTTATTCTGTGTATAAAATAGTGGATGTACATTCATAAACCTATAAAAATTCATCCGCTGGACAAACTCTCTCCCCCCAAATCTGTCAATTTACATATGATTCGATGTGTCTGACTGGCTGAGATAGCCACAGCGTAAGTCAGTGGTTCCCAAACTTTTTTGATCGCGACCCTAAATACCATCTTTTGCAACCCAAAATGCAGTACCAGTATAGGCTCGCGATGGTCCTCGCGACCCTCATTTGGGTAGCGACCCGGGGTTTGGGAACCAGCGTAAGTCGTCGTGGCATTACCTCTTACCGGTTGCTTGTGTAGCGAGTGAGGATGCGCAAAAAAATACGGGGGGTACCAGTTGAATTATATTCCTTCACAAAGATTTACCTCCCCTACATCTGAATGGAAATACTGTTTTTATTTGCATCCTGCTACACATGTGATCATATTTATGCTACTCTCGGATCATTTGTGTTGCACGTGTATTATACTAATAAACAGGTCTTTGTCTGTGGTAAATTAACTGTATATATCTGTTGGTCTCAATTAAACAACATAGGTACTTGAATATATTTGCTAAGTGTCATTAATTTTTTTTTTCCTTTTTTTTTCTTTCTTGAAGATGCGTAATGTGAATCTCAAGGGCTCCGACATCGGCAAAGGGTGCTTTTAGGAGAATGAACTGATCCTGATACACACTCTTTTCACTGTTAAAAGAACTCACAATTGGTACCCATAACGTACCACCACAGCTGTAGTTTATCTCAAATGAGAGAGAGAGAGAGAGAGAGAGAGAGAGAGAGAGAGAGAGAGAGAGAGAGAGAGAGAGAGAGAGAACATATTTTGTAAAGTAGGGATGATAGGGTAAGGGATTTACGACATACGATGAAGTGACGACTGATCCTGAGGAAACCTACGAATCTGAAATTACTAATGCTTCTGCATCCAGTCGGGCTTATACGACAATTATGGGAGGGGGGGGGGGGAAGCCCTCGGAAATACTACAGTAGCTCAATCAGAACACCTTCGACCTTGACCGTCAAGTCATGGAAGAAACCTGGGATGTAATTTGCCGCTATTGAGAACTATATTCGGAACTACTTTTGTTCACATGGCAGAATCTAGGGGATGAAGGAGACAAAGTCACAATCAGAACATTGTCGGCCTTGTCTCTCCCAACGTATGTGGTGCACTCCGCCAGAGGAGAATCACCAAAACCCATCAAATTTATGTGTATTCCTACAACTACATCCGAGGCTATTTGTTGACTTGACGGGAATGACCAAGAGATGTTTCGATTGACAGCAGCCGTCATTGTAGAAAATCAAGAGGTGTTCCGATTGCTTCTGCATCTAGTATATCTAGTGATTAAAAAGACAATCAATATCAAAATAAAATAAAAAAAATTAAAAAATTAAACAAATTAATAATAATTATTATTGGGAAGAATTATACTATAATACTGTGTTATTAAAGGGGACAAAAACCCCGACCTGCACAATTTTATTGTAAATAGCAGGATATGTAGTAATTTGTTTATTTAATCTATCCCGACTTTTTTCTTCTTTGCATCTATTGTATTTGCACAAACATTTCATAAAAAAAATTTCCCTGTCATGTAATTAGCAGAAGAGAAAATAAGAAAATATAATACAGTTTTGTAAACTTTTCAGTAATAACTCTTACGAAATAAAATGCAGTAAATTGAATTAGTAAGATGCAAAACAATTGAAATGTCACTCCTTATATCCAAGCATAGAACTTTTGTCTCATCAATCTTTCCTCAAGTTTTGTTCGATATTTTACTGCCTTAATCTATCCTTAGTTTGTCGTACAGTAAAAGCAAAAGCGTATAAGTGTGCTTTTTATTTTAGTTTCTTGGCCCATATGTCAAGGGATGACGTCTTTTCCTTGCTCATAGGTAAAGGGATGACATCTTTTCCTTGCCCATATGTCAAGGGATGACATCTTTTCCTTGCCCATATGTCAAGGGATGACAACTTTTCCTTTCCCATATGTCAAGGGATGACAATCTTTCCTTGCATTACCATTGTTTCATTTTCTTTTCTTTCACTTTTTTCCAATATATAATGAGTTGACACTGCGCGGTGTTTCAGTTGCTGCAAATTTACAATAAGCTGACACTGCGCGATGTTTCAGTTTTTGCCTCAATTCATATTTAGAACCTTGAGCAAGGTTTATATGGATTTGAAATTATTTGATCGCCATTAATATACTTGGTAAAAAATCGAGAATGTACAGTACTCGCAATGCCTTTGATGATACTTCACAGTTGGTCACTATTGATCTCGGAGAGCTGTACTTTCTATGCCTTTTTTAAGTCAAGAAATTTTTTAAAAAAAAGAACCATTGCCTGTTCTTAATAGAAAATCTGTCATTTCCTTCCGAAATGAAATGACCTTTCCATACAATTCTACAGTACTGGATGCTCGGCTTGTACTGCATTGACGTCACAAATACCAGTAAACAGGAGGAAGTGGGGAGGGGGGGCGTAATCAAGGGAGATAATGAAGTCAGTAATTTGGGATTTGGGACAGTAAGTAATTTGGGACGATGTTGCTCTACGTTAACTTTAATTCTAAATTTTAGGAATTCGGTGAGAGCATATTGTATCAGAAAGACGAGCTTATACTTTATAAATACTGAAGCACAAAATGCATGAAAAATGTACCCATTGAAGATTTTCTCCATAAAGAAGTATGTCGATTTATAGAGTGATCACAATGTTTAAAACTTGAATATATTGCAATAAGTGGTACAATTACTACACCCGCAGTGTTATTATCGAAAGGTTTAAGGTAGAAGCACTAGTACTAGTTGGTTTTGAAACATCTATATATGTACGAAATGTACAGAAGTGAAAATAAAAAAAATATGACTTGTGCTCAAGCTTAATGATATTTATGAGTTTTTAGATGCCAAAAGAAGAAGAAGATATGTTTCTCTGATCTGTTACATTGTGAAACAAGTGACAGCATTATACAAATGTGCACGTTTAGCAATACATTGACTAATAAGACATACAACAGTGAGAACAATGTCTTCATGAAAAAGGATATACAGAAAACAAAGGGAGCCTCGAGGTGTGCCCGATATTTGCACAGATCATGCCACAGAGGGTGAAGGGAATTGCACACGTGTGTAAAGATTACACTGAAAGAAGGTGAGAATAATTATTTAATTATATTTGTATATTTCTGAATTATAGTCGTAGGAAAATGGTCAAAATACCTGTGCAGATAGAAGTTCCATTTTTTCACTCGGAATCTACAGAAACAGAAACATAAAAAGAGTAATCAGAAAAGAAAATGAAATATTACGAAAGGAAAATAAAACACGTTTGACAGGTGTAAAATAATAGTCAAAGGCCTTGGTTAAAACAGCACATGGAGTCAAGTGTTCACATTTTAAAGATAAAACGTAAACGACAGGGTGATAACTATATAATTTTTCTTGAACTCGTGTATTCAGTTATTATTGTTGAGATAGAGAAAAATGGAAATAGTCACAATATTAGCAAACATGATAATATAAATAATATTAGAAAGTGCAGACGTTAGATCAGGTTGTCTGTCTCCCGCACTCTTCCTTTAATTGAATACCGTTTAACATTGATGATAAGTAGTCCAATAAGTGTCTGAGAAGCAAACCACTCCTATGAAAGGGCAAAATGAGCCCTTATGGTGCCGGACATTATGTGCGGTATCGCGTGTCCCGTGCCGTAATCCGTAAAATGATATGGATGATTCTGGTTTTCTTCGCTCTCAATTATGAGGAATAAAAGTGTTCTGAATATTGTACAAGTTATTTTTACAACACTTGTGTGATTTTTCGAGAATAATGTCACGGGACTGCAAAATCTTTCTGGCATATGGTTTTATATTTCGGCTTCAGATGCGAATATTATGCTACAAAAACAACCCCCCCACCCCCCCACCCCCCCCCCAAAAAAAAACCCACAACCAAAAGTGTATTGTCTTTGACACTGAATTCCTGTTTCTGAGATTCTTGAGACACGTGCAGTGATGAAATAAAAGTATATATATATATATATATATATATATATATATATAGAGAGAGAGAGAGAGAGAGAGAGAGAGAGAGAGAGAGAGAGAGAGAGAGAGGGGGGGAGGGAGGGAGGGAACGAGGGAGGGAGGGAGATGGAGAGAGACAGAGACAGAGAGAAAGAAACAGACAGACAGTGAATCACGCAATTATTTAAATAAAATTGGACCTCGTTCTGCGCAGATATTCATACTAAGTGCAAGCCCAACCATGAATAACACAATTTAAGTAATGTTATTTCATTAAACTATTTTAATCATTATTGATAAAACTGCTTTCATTTGTCAAAATATCCATGAAAATGTTTAAAAAAGAAAAAGAAAAATACTGAAATTATTGAGAAAAAAGAGTAAATGCTAATTTGAAATAATAATATGTATAGGATTTAAATACATGTCAGCACAATAATGGCTGTATGGTCAGCAAAATACTGGTTGTATGGTCAACACAACACTGGCTGTATGGTCAGCACAATACTGCCTATATAGTCAGCACAATATAGGCTGTATGGTCAGCACAATACTGGTTGTATGGTCAGCAAATTACTGGCTATATGGTCAGCACAATCTAGGCACAAAACAAAATGGAGATAACACAATCGGTGCCATTAGTACATTAATAGTCTGCATCATCACGCATCGTGGACTGGGAAAGAAAAGAATTGGAAGCATATATATCAATAATAGAAAGCTACTGACCATCAATGGCAAACAACATCCAAGACCTGATTCAAAAAGACCATTCCTTTTCAGAAAGATTGGGGGAAGAGGCCAAATTAGAAAAGTGGTGACAAATTCCTAGCGCTAAGTCAGCAAGAAGATCTTCTCGAACAGATCGAACGACAAAATTATATCTAGCAGATAAAGCGTGAAGAGAGAATATCAAAATGGATGGGGAAAGAAGAAGAAAAAAAACAAAACAATAAAACAAAGAATGAACATGAAAAAACAGGCCAGTGGAGAGGGGGGCATACATTTGCCAACAAAAGGAGGTGGGTACTCAAGAAAGAAACAAAATGATTGATAATGGCAGCGCAGGACAAGGTACTCATGGTCAAAAATGTGAAAGCAAGTATATTAAATCAAGCCGTCTCGTCACTGTGTACAATGTGCGGGAGAAGGGATGAGACAGTTAATCAGTTCGCCCAGTTTGAATAAAACAATAAGCATGATAAACTATCCCTAGCCGTATACGGGAAGCTGTCTTGAATGTATGAGCTTGCGTGCACAAACCAGTGCTACGACGAAGAGGCAGAGAGAGGGGTTGAAAACAGCAAGGCAAAAAATATTGTGGTATTTCAACATCCCGACCACGGGAATCAACAAAGAACATGGGATACTTTGAAAAAGATAAGAACCTGACCTAGATCAAGACGTAGTAGTGCCAGAGACATCTTGTGTCGCGCGCAAAGAGCAAGAAAACACGTACAGTGACCTATTCAGAGAACTTAATAAGTTCTGTCAAACAGACAGATATCCTATTTGTGGTGGTAGAACTATACTAAGAGTAATACCCAACGAACTAGCGACATTTTGCGGACGTTGGAATACCAATAAAGCCACACCTGCTACGGAAAGCAACGCCCTCAGAACAGCAAAAGTCTGCGGAACGTTCTTGAGATTTCAGAATATGGAAGGTGATTCAATCTCGTAGAGAAACAAGACCAAAAAAATTATAAGGCTGTGGCAGAAAATAATTATACATATGTTAAACAGGAAATTTGTACAGGTTTTGATTAACGTAAGAATTGAACTTCACATTTTACCGGATCCATGAAGTCATGAAGCTTGACAATCAATTTCACATGGCATGAACGGCCGTAGCGACTCGAAGCCGTTCACGCATAATGTTTAGTCGATTTCACATGGCATGAGCGGCCGTAGCGACTCGAAGCCGTTAATACATAATGTTTAGTCGATTTCACATGGCATGAAGAGCCGTAGCGACTCGAAGCCGTTCACGCATAATGTTTAGTCGATTTCACATGGCATGAGCGGCCGTAGCGACTCGAAGCCGTTAATACATAATGTTTAATCGATTTTCAAACTTCATGACTTCATGAATCCTGTAAAGTATGAAGTCCAATTTATATAAGTACAAATAGTTATAGAAATAGTAACGAATCTTAATAAATAAATAACGTTCACTATATTTTTACCATTGTTTACAAATATTGTCAAAGCACACAAGAAGGGTGCATAAATACACAAGTAGTTCCTGTCTAGTCTTTTGAATTAATAACTTTTAGTATTTCTGCATCACATAATACGATTTTAGCCGATCTAAATGGGTTTGGTAAAATTTGTAATTATATATGCATAACACGCGAACAACATATCAAAATTCTGCCATATAAAACCTGTTTAAATTGGAAAACGTGCTCCATACGTACATTTCACATGTTTTCAAATATGCTTAACGTACGTGACTCGCATACGCAAAACGTGTGCAGTACTCAACATATCTTTGACATATGAGAGGCAACATGTGTTGAACATTTTACACGCGTCAAGCATATGGTGATATTTATTGTGCGTAATTTTGTGATCTACCAGTTAGTAGAAAACACTGGTTCTAGATGAAGTGCTAACAGTAGTTGTGAATCAATGCAGATATCCGATATCCTCAAAAACAGCAACTAACCTGCTTTCCAACATGGGTAGGGGGTGAGGGTGGACCCACGTCGCCTAACACACAGTCCTAGATGTCTGCCCCTCCGTTCCACTGCGCCCTCGGGTGCTGTCTCTGTCTTGGGGACAAGGAGTTCAGGGTTTATTCTTCCCTCTTCAGCAAGCTTAAGGTAAATAGACAAGTTTTAGCGTTACAAAAATCTTCAAGGCTTTGCTATATTTGCTTGGTTTGGAAAGAAATAAACTTTTTTGAAAAATAGTGGCAGGGGGCAGGAGAAGTAGGCCAGGTAAATCTTTTTAAAGCAGGAATATTATTTTCGTATTGAGCAGGTGTGGGATAACATTAAGTTGGAATATTATTTACCTTGTCATTGTTAAACAGAATCGCATTTCTTGGGCTAATGAAATCCCTCCATCTTGATATATCAATGCATGGACTGAATTACCTTTCCTTTTCGTGAAATATCAGTGCACGGATTCGATTAACTCCCCTTATCATGAAATATCTGTGCACGGATTAGATTACCTCCCCTTACCGTGAAATCTCAGTGTACGCATTGGATTACCTCTTCTTATCATGAAATATCAGTACACGGATTCTATTACCTCTCCTTATCATGAAATATCAGTGCACGGATAGGATTACCCCCCCCCCCCCCCTTCGTCGCGAAATGTCAGTGTACGGATCAGATTACCTCTCAAGGAAAATTTCAGCCTATACATACACTTTTGGTATAACGCAACTAATGCACTTGCTTTCCTGGTGGCCATTAAAACATGGCTGACAGAAAATAGTACTTGTTTTTTAAAATTATTTATATAGCGTACCGAATAGTCTATAATGATGCTTAGTGCTTTTAGATTTGTTCATGCAATGGCAGATATTTATACTATTTTACTTGCAATATCACCTGATGGATGTTGATTTCTTCAAAATGAGGTGAAAACGCACATTTGTAGTACCATGTTTGCATGCATTTTTGACAGGAGGTTATAATTTCATTAAACATGTTTTTGTGTGTGTGTGTGTGTGTTTTTCTCTTTGCTGTTTTATGTGTCTTTGAAAAATAGTAACCGAGGTAAAGGAAGAATTTGTAAAGATTTTTGTCTTTGTTTTCTATTTTGTTTGTTTGTTTGAAATATATTTATATGATGGCACAGACTGAATTTTAAAATAATTCAGTGAGACCTTCACTTGGACAGGTTATTAGTATTGTAGGCTGTATATCTTATACGTGTACTGAACGCTACATGACTAATGACTCGCGAATACAGTTACTGCCAAAATTCCCGATGCAGGTCTGGTTGATCTGATGGCAAATAAGAATCAAGATACAAAGTGCTTTTATTAAATTTCCCAATGCAGCGTAGACTGACATCACATGGTCTAGTAAATATGCATGCCAGCACACAAACCTTGTTAGCGTGCACTAAAATACGCATGGAATAATTTGATTCGGCACCGGTTTGCGATTGGACCCTTCTTAGCCAACTAAAACTGCTGTTAGAAAAATCCGCATGATGTCACTATGTTACTTCAGCCAGTCAGGTCTTTTCTTATATGGATTTCGCGTACATTTTACAAAATGGCTGAAACACCTTCTGAAATTAATATTCTCAGCGCATTGACACGGATCAACAAGTCCAATGTTGACTATTTTTATGCAAATAAAAGAAGAAAAAATCAGTTATCTCCTCCAAATGAAATGGTTCGATGGATTTGATCACTACAGAGCATGAGACATAATTCCCGTTTCATTAATAAAATTAGAATTAGTCAATTAGTCAATTAGTCAATTTAATTTGGCAAAGTTGTTTGCTACAGAAACTATCATTGGTTAAAAATTTCTGACTAGTTTTCCCAGTAAACACTCTAAACAGTGTTTGTAAGTTAGTTTAGTATATACCTGTACGCACAGTAGTGCACGTTTCTTTCCTTTCTGTTGAATATCGCTGTGCCAAACATGAAAATTTATTTTCAGTTTAAGAAAAAAAGAAACAATATTAAATTTGTGTTTGTGTGTGCGTGTGCGTGCGTGCGTGTGTGTGTGTGTGTTTTCTTTTTTATATTAATGTCGGCTAAGCTTTTTTCGAAATTATAATTAGGTTGTGAAACGATCAAACTAGCGTATCAATGAGCAACGATGTTATACAAAAGAAGAATGTAATACACGATTCATTTGCTTATATTTGCTTGTTACCATTGCCATCGATACATACTGTGGGAAAACAGAAACGTATAGCTGACAGATAAACTATGCTATGTCACAAGGGAGAAGGTTGCGAACCGGGTCGATAAATTTTATCACAACAAATTAAAGCAAACACTAGTTGTCTCATGTAATAAGTGACAGTAATAAATGATTCAGACAAAGCCAATAATAATTTGTAAAAGTTATTCGCTACATAATCAAAAAATTAAAAACTAAATCAATCTATCTTGTATCAAATGATATTGAAGATGAAATGCTGCAGGCACAGAATAGTAAACAGACCAGTTACATTTTGAAACTTTGAGATCACATGGAGGTTTTGAAACTTTGAGATCACATGGAGGTTTTGAAACTTTGAGATCACATGGAGGTTTCAACTTGAATAGTCTTGCCATACTTTAATTAAAGAAAAGAAAAACTTGCAAAGGGAATGAGATATAGTAAACATAGTGTTTCCGCCCAAGCAATCACTCAGTAAGACTTCTTAAACGATGCTATGACAGTTAGAGCACTTCTAGTTCATCTTGTGAACTAACCGAATTGTGTTAATACAAATTTTATTCGAACCTTAGAGAAAAGCCTTCATTAATATCCTATTAAAGCTTAAAGTAAAGATTCGGCTAAAATTTTTCCGAACGATTACTGATTCCATGCAGAATGGAACTTTAGTCATAACTTACGACTCAAGATTGAGTTTGGAACTATTTAATGGTCTCAGATACTGATGCTTTGAGTGTTTGACTTTTGGCACAGGATTATTCGTATCAGCAATAGTTGATACCTGCTTTGTACTTACACAATACTAAAGTAGATTTTTGTCAGGAAGTATTGTTTTTTATCTTTAAACCAGCACCAATTGTAGTAGTAGAGTTTAGTCAGCTCAATTTTGGGCAGTACAGTCTATGCTAGACTGGTAACATAGCTCTAGCCAATTCATACATATCACCCATAAAACTGTTACTCCTCCATCTACAAGAAGTTGGTAAACCAGTTTTCTTTGACATATATAGTGTAACAAGCAGAGAAATTATATTGCTATTTTTGAAAGTTTCAATTATTCAAATATTTAACTCAGCGGTGACAAAGAAAGCTGCTGTTAGGATCGCCTGGTTAATCCTCTAATTGTGGTGAGATCAATTGTTCTCAACATCTGGTAAATATCATACGATTCATAGCTTACATTTTACTAGTCAAAAGAAATAAAACACGATACAGGATTTAAATACAAGAGAAAGGTTGAAGCCGTGATGTACGCATATAAAATTACAAAAAAATACGGGCGATTTAATTGTGCTACGGAATGTCTGAAGACATTTGGCTAATGCTGACAGGAAAGGCATG
Source organism: Margaritifera margaritifera (assembly GCA_029931535.1). Lineage (NCBI taxonomy): Eukaryota > Metazoa > Mollusca > Bivalvia > Unionida > Margaritiferidae > Margaritifera > Margaritifera margaritifera. Next base: position 3,242,294 of record JAQPZY010001482.1, on the reverse strand, counting down.
GCACTTATTCTTATCTGAAAATATGTATTCAATGATTTTATAGAAAAACACCGCATAATCGTTGGATAACACACATACATCGTAAGCAATGCTTAATTGCTGCTTGGAACTTTGATAATCTCCTACGAAAAAAAAAAAAAAAAAAAAGCACAACAACAAACAAACAGACAAACAAACAGAAACTTTACTATCATACTGCCTTCTACGCTATTTGAATATTAACAAAAATTGAAAAATGTTGAAATATAGGCTTATTCTGCTAACTACTCCTGCTTGAATTACACACACACACACACACACACGCACACAGTAAAATCTACTCGCTTTGCATTCTATGCTTACATACTCTTATACATACTTTCAATGAAATATGTTGCACTAAATAAAACTTTCAAAGTTATGGGTACACTGAGCCACATGAACGCTGGATATCGTTATTGGTAGGCGGAGCCATATGAACGCTGGATATCGTTGTGGGTAGACGGAGCCATATGAACGCTGGATATTGTTATGGGTAGATTGAACCATATGAACGCTGGATAGCGTTATGGGTATAGACTGAGCCATATGAACGCTCTATAGCGCTCAAAGTTATGGGTAGACTGAGCCATATGAACGCTGGATAGCGTCATGGGTAGAGACTGGGCCATATGAACGCTCGATAGCGCTCAGAGTTATGGGTAGACTGAGCCACATGAACGCTGGATAGCGTTATGAGTAGAGACTGGGCGATATAAACGCTGGATAGCGTTATGAGCAGAGACTGAGCCATATGAACGCTGGATAGCGTTCAAAGTTATGGGTAAATTCAGCCATATAAACGTTGGATAGCATTATGGATAGAGATTGAGCCATATGAACGTTGGATAGCGTTCAACGTTATGGGTAGACTGAGCCATATGAACGCTGGATAGCGTTATGGGTAGAGGCTGAGCCATATGAACGCTCGATAGCGCTCAAAGTTATGGGTAGCTTGAGCCATATGAACGCTGGATATCGTTATGGGTAGAGACTGAGCCATATGAACGCTGAATATCGTTATGGGTAGAGACTGAGCAATATGAACGCTGGATAGAGTTCAAAGTTATGGGTAGACTAAGCCATATGAACGCTGGATAGCGTTATGGGTAGAGACTGAGCCATATGAACGCTGGATAGCGCTCAAAGTTATGGGTAGCTTGAGCCATATTAACGCTGGATAGGGTTATGGGTAGACTGAGCCATGTGAACGCCGGATGTTGTTCGTTTTTTACAGCAGTAATTGTCAACGGATATCGCTAAACATTTAGACACTTGCAAAAATAGTAACAACTATTGCCTTTCTTTCATTCCTTCAAATATCTTAAAGTGACTTAATGGCTTTCATTTGTATACTGAATTAGATTTTGTACAATTCAAACTCAAATGTGTGAGGTCATTCAATTTATTGTCTAAGTTAAACTAATATCATTCAAAATCTTCAAAATATTTTTCGATATTGTGTAGTATATTAGCCTGACATCTGGGGTCTCCAAACAACAAATGAAAAAAAAAAGCAAAATAAATCTTCCTTGTCAGATGTTTTCACGTACCGAAGTTATGTTCAGTTGGTGTTGGGCCTTCATTTAATTAATAGATATGTCTGTAAATAATAAAAGTAGAGCAGAAAATCTCTTGTGTATGTTTCTACACACTCAAACAACAAATTTAATACATTGTCTCGAGCGACGGAGTCGTTATCTAGCCAATAGTTACTCAAGGTAATGTTCTGTTAAGTATAGTAGGAATTTCTGAAAATTATCTTAATTTTATCCAATGAATGCTCAATTGTTTCGTTTCACAGTAAGAAGTGTTTGATGCATGCAAAGTTATTAATTGTATATTTGAACAATACCAGCAAAAGACTACTTCGCATTTGTAAATTTCAGATCTGATCGGTAGGATTAGAAGGTTACTTTGTTAATGAACATATACCGTTTTCGTTCTTTTGAGCTCCGATCTGTGGTGGTTTTTGTATGTAGACCACAACAGTTTTAAAATAAAAAAAATGCGCTTTTTTTTAAACAAGTGTACTATTTATAGTTAGATTCATGTAAACATGCTAAATTCATACAACGAATAGAAAACAGCAATCGTCTCTGATAACTGAAAAAAACAATTTACGAAATCCCAGTAGGAAATTTTTGGAGTTTTTCCATGTGCACATCTTTAGTACAATCTTTAGAATATGCTTACACCTACCTACTTGTAAACTGCTGTCAATTACACCTCCCCAATGTTTGACTATATTTTTAGAACTTAGGGAAAAAACTTGGGCATTAGTGCTGACAACTATGTTCGAGTATTCTTCACGAGCAGAGAAAATACATGCACGGTGCTGAAGACAAAAGTCTTTCAGGTAAAAAAAAATTGTTTCCATCACTTCAAGATTGGTATTTTACGTTCTAATTAAAATTAATTAGGCGTTGAAGCCTGCATTAAAGTAAAGCTATATGACATGTCGTTTGAACCTTGAATATAGAATTTTCTGAACCGATACACGAGCAGGATCAATAGACTGATTACTAATTTACTTTTCTAATAGAATTACTTAACGCGCCACGCATCTAGTACATCATTAGTGACACTGTGGTCCGCTCTCTGCTATCTGCGCCCAATGGCATGCTAGAACGTGACTCGGGGGCAATGCCTACATTCCAGAGGGGAATAAACTCGTTCTTTTTCAGCTAGATTCAATTTGGTTTTCGTTGGGCTGTAGAATTCAATTTCATTTGACGATTCCTATATTTCTTCTGGAGACATTTTTTTTCAGAAATATAAAACACAACCGTTACTATATATAAATTTACATTTTCTAACAGTGTACCATATTCTATGATATCGGTGTCTATTTCAGTATCATGCCATTCATACAGCGGCTTATCGACACACTTTTTCATCATTGATGAATAATTAGGAAAGGTACTAATTAAGGTGAGGCAAAATACAGCTGAATGCCATTGCACAGTCCTTGTCTATTTCACTACTGACGATTTTTTCTCGTAAAGGGATCAATTTGTTCATTCAGATCAGCAATCGAGTTAACAACCATCTGACAGTATCCTACGTAACTTATTTGATAGAGCGTCGGACTAGTGATCCAAGGGTTGCGGGTTCAAATTTCCTGGGTATGATATAGCCATAAATGTGTTAAAAGTGCTGTTAAAACCAAAGCCAAAATCACAACCACCACCCCCTCCCACCACCACCAAAAAAAGAGAAAAAACCCCACAACAAAACAACACCAAAAACACATTTAACACATTATTGGCTATATCATACATGGGAGCTAAGTGCCCTTTCCAAGGAGACACTGAGGCAGACGACTCAGGCTGGCCTGGGGGTGTATCGAACCCACCACCCTTGGATTACGAGTCCAACTCTGCACCCCTTAAGAGTAGGAGTTAAGCAGGGATCGTCGATGTTCTACGTGTACTCGAATCATTTACCTACGAGTGGTATCATCCAAATTTATATTGAATTGAAGAAGCAAGCTTTTAATGGGACAAGTTTTACTTTGATATGAACATTCTCTCTCTCTCTCTCTCTCTCTCTCTCTCTCTCTCTCTCTCTCTCTCTCTCTCTCTCTCTCTCTCTCGCTCGCTCTCATGGAAAGGACTATATCGTCTCCTTAAATCTACATCTCTCCGTAAGATTTTAAGATGGATGCTGTGGCAGCCATACTGGTTGTCAGATCGGCACCATTTTTATTTAGGACCAGCTAGACATCATAAGAAGTTTCTTAGTGAAAACCGCATGTTGATATGACCATCCATTCAGGACGAGTAGCGATAACAATATTTTCAAGCTGGCCACTGTAGACATCATAAGAAGTTTTTCAGTAAAAACACCATGTTGATATGACCATCCATTCATGACGAGTAACGATAACAAGATTTTCAAAATGGCTGCTGTATCGGTCATATATTGGATATCAGATCGGTACGATTTTCATTTAGGACCATCATAAGAAGTCTTTTATTGAAAACCCCATATTGGTATGGCCATCCATTCTGGACGAGTAGCGATAACAAGATTTTCAAAATGGCCGCTGTGGCGGCCATATTAGATGTCAGAGCAGCACCAGTTTCATTTAGGACCAACTAGAGCATGGGATAAATGTGTGTGTAAAGTTTCATGGCAATCCTCCAAGTAGTTTAGGTGGCGTAGCGATAACAAACCTGTGCTAACGGACGAACGGACGACAGATAACAGACAATCCCATAAGCTTCTGGTCTATGACCAGTAGAGCTAAAAAAAAAAACATTTCTACACCAATCAGACTTAAGTGTGTGTATAGAGCGCTCCTTTCTACACCTACTACTACAAATCTACTTTTTCATCTACCTGATGTTTTTTAAAGCGAAAACAAGCCCACAGTGCATAGCTAAATTAGCTACTTATTTTTATCGTTGTTAAGTAGAAATAATTTAATTGTACAAAATATCTAAACAATATATTACAATAAATAGGAGATTACAAATATAGGTAGGAAGAATCGAAATTTAAAAAAAGAAACTAAAATAGATAAATGTAGGTCATGATCTTCCAGCTGCGTTATGTGGTTACTGTTACAAAATGCTAAGGATAACAACCTCTTAACATATACAGGTAATGCAAATTACACAGAGGAAGTTGAAAGTCACAGCCTCGAGCCTATTACATAGCATTTTGTGATAACAGAATGGTTTTTAAATTATTCAGGAAGGACCAATGCAATATTACAGGACGGTGGGTAACAGTTAAGAAGGAGAATTATAGATAACTATGCCTGTTATAGGAGTATACTTTAACGAGTTTAAGTTGTAACGGCATTGTGTAAGGATTAAGACACCAGTAGTATTATATGGAGCAGAAAACTACACGCGTAAAATTGCTATAGAAGTTGTTAGAAGATTAACTTAAGAGACAAAAAAGACATTGTTGTTGTTTCCTATACGTTAGAATTGGCAGATGTAAACTTAATATTTCGAAATATCTGGATGGAATTCTAGAACAATTAGCTAAGGAAAACATGTACCTCTGAAATTTAGACAGAACACAAGATTTTGCACGTATTTTTAAGAAAGCAGAGATTTCAAGGTAAGATAACAAATATAACTTTACAACAGATAAAAATAACGTAAATACCAATAATAAATACATAACAGAGTACTACAACACTGTAGGTATAAACTGCCTTAGATAATTGTACATGTATAATGGATGTCACTTTAAAATGTACAACAGTGAACATTCTAGGGCATAAATAAACCTATAGGTACACACTTATTCAATTTTTTATTGTCCGGATATTACTGGTTCTGTAAGTAGGGTTTTTTAGTGAGTGATTAATTTTTTTTAAAGACAAATGTGGAGAAGCCCTAACTATGGTTGTAATTAAACACGCTAAATTAAATAATTTACTAACTGACCCGAGAATAGCAATATGTACCCTATTGGAGAGAGTCATTCATTTGCACGAACTGAAACAGCAAACGAAAATAACAATCTGTAGTGACATAACACTGGTGTTGCCATATGGGCACAAATACATTATAAATCTCACATTCTGAGGTTGTGTTAGGATTGGGCGCTTAAATTGAATTTATTGTTCTCCTGCATGAATGATCTCCGTTTTCATATATATATATATCAGAAACGAGTGGATTATTGGTTGAAAAGGTAGTCTATATATTTAAGTCGAATGTGTTTTGAATACAAATTGGGGGAGTTGTATATATCTATTGAACTATTTACAAAAAAAATGTCACGCTGTTATATTATAATAATATATAACTTACACCGGAAAGAAGTGGCAAAAAACTGAACTAGAGATGGCAATTACGAACTACCCGCATTACTCGGCAGGGATTAAGACAGGAGTAAAAGAAAAGAATAAAATGTATCAGATTTACATATTTGCACGCAGTCCTTGATAAAAGCATGAACTAACTAAGGTTTTAGTAGATGGAGACTTAATATTCAGTTTCAAATAAAAAAAATCATTCATACAGTCACTTTACATAAATTTGAATTTAGATCATACTTATGCAGTATAGAAACGATGATGAACATTAAAGCAACGTTATTACTCACTTTATAAACACTTTTCAAATGCCAATATCTGAATCACAAAGCGAGAAAAACAACCTCTATCGACAGAATAGCCTTATAAAAAACCCACAATAATCTTCGATTATCAGTATGTAACAACCAATGTGTACATGTATGCTGTGGGTAAAATATATAGAAGTGTTCCGTTAGTTAGAACTAGTGGAACTAACCCACACATTGGTGTTACATATGGCGTATGTGTATTATAGACATCTTGGTTCCCTGTTTCCAACTTTTGCTCACATAAGGAGCAATAAAGGACCAGTCTAGCCATCTTGCAGCAGACAGGAGTGATAAATTAGTTCCATTGTTTGACTTTCGTCTCATAATCGATACGCTGACGTATTATCTCTTGGCCATATATCATTCAGCAGAGGCTAATTTCAAAGGATTATTTGCTGAAACTCTTTCTCCGAGACAGTTAAAATTGTACATCACTCAGTTTTTAAAAATAAAATGTGAAAAAAGTGGTATGTATATTAAAAACAGTGGTCTTACCTCTTCCATGGTGTAAAGGACCAGGTCTTTAAAGGCCGAGAGGTCACGCGTGTCCATGTATTTAGGTCTTTTGTCAGCTGCCACATTTGCGTCCTGTAATAAATAAATAAATAAATAAATAAATAAATAGTTCTAACACGCATACTAACAGGGACAACTTCCCAATTCTGCCCGCGATCTGTGACAAAATATACTGCAAATAAGGCCCTGCTGTCTAGGGGTAAAGGTAAATTTCAAATAACGCAATCAAATGATGTACACAAAATATATAAGGTATATAAAACAGGAAAAAATTATAATACTATAATGTAGGCCTTTTTTTCCCCAAAACGATACTGTCAGTTCGAGAGAAATTATACATCTAAAGAAGAAAGTAATCTGGTTTGATTTGGTTTTGTTGTTTTACGGCACAGCAACGCAAGTATGTTATTTAGTGCCCATGCAGTCGGATTAATAAAATCTTGCCAAAGGACACATCATGGTCGCAGAACTGGGCTGATTCGATGGTAGGATTCGAACCCGAACCTTCTCGGTCGCAAATAAAAACGCTAACCCAAAACCCACATCGACTCTAAACATAAAGTAAGGGACAGGTATTTGCTTTCCATAAACACTTAGGCTAAAAATAAATGGGGCAACTTCATCAGCAATTACCACTGGAAAAATGTACAAGTTGGGATCACATCATTTATTTGTTAACAAATACAGTGACAATATCGTTCATTTTAATGTATATACCAAAAAATAAAAACAAATTATTAAACGATAACAACTGATGATAGACTCGTAATCTCACATTTATAATTTATACTCATGAGTGTGTAATTGTATAAAAGAAAGCACAAACTTTATTCCCATCATTACATTTACATGACACGGAATTCATGAGATTAGAGATAGAAGCACAAAGTTTCATTCTAAATTAATTGGCACAATATAGCCATTATTGTGTTGGTGTGCCGTTAAACCTTAATACATACATACATACATACATACATACATACATACATACATACATACATACATACATACATACATACATACATACATACACACATACATACATACATACTTGATTCAAAATAAATGTTACCTGATAAATACCAGGAACTGTATCGTTCTATGTAGCATATGTTATGAGACAAGTGTAAAAAAGTATGTTCTACTTCACGGCAGGCTCCAGTGCCAAAACAGAACAATTCGACCATCCATTGATACTCTTTATCTAAATTACCGTGACAAGTGACAACATGAATTATATATTGACCAAATCTCACAGCTTCTAAAATGCAAATTGAACCCCCAAAATAAATAACAATGTAATAAAATTGTATGCAGACCAGAGATTACAGTTCGAAATCGCCTTTGACTGGTTACTTCACAACATAATCAGTAATCCGCATGCAACTGACACATTTGTAATGCTGACCGTATTGCACATACATGATTTGGCTTGCGTCAAACCATCCATGAATGAAAGTGACAGAATGAGTCAGCTTCTAATTTGTGGCCTTGAAAATGCAATCCCTTTTTTAATGTCTGAATCTTGTTGCTTCATCAAAAGAACAGTGATATTCAGTTTATCAAAGAAGTGAGACGGCCTGGTGAGATTTAAACGGGGACATTGACTGAACATTACAGCTTAATATAGCCTCCTTACCGTCTCCACTTAGTGTGTGTGTGTGTGTGTGTTGCGAATTGTGTATTAAGGATAATGGATTTCATAATACCTACTATACTCCATTGAAATTAATCATGATTTTCTACTTTAAAATTCATTTTCTTTTCACTTTTGTTGATTCGATAAAAGTTTTCATTACAACACAGTTACTACTCTTTCCAATATTAGAAAAGAGTGGGAAGAGAAGAGTTTCAACAACTAAATTTATGTTACAAAAATATTATTTCTTTTGATAATAATTCGTACTTCGTAATTTCATTCACGCCATGCAACCATTCTTTGACATAAGGACAGATTGTATGTCTCAAGGTATTTATCGTACAAATATGTGTATTTACACCGAATATGTAAACCAGGGGTCCCCATCCTTTTTGTGCCTATGGGCACATTTGTGAGTTTATGAGAGAGTGGCGGGTACCAACCAATTAACTTAACCCTTTTTGCTTTCATTCTTCATTATCACCTCTTTCCGTATAACCTCTTCCGCGGGCACACAAAATATCTTGACGGGCGCCATGGCGGACGCGGGCACTGCGTTGGGACCACTGAATTGTAAACATTCACTATCCATAAACTAAGGTATATAGATACAACGGAAACACTTGTATCCCTTGGATATCTTTGTATGCTATATAGATACAACGGAAACACTCGTATCCCTTGGATATCTTTGTATGCTATATTGATACAACGGAAACACTCGTATCCCTTGGATATCTTTGTATGCTATATAGATACAACGGAAACACTCGTATCCCTTGGATATCTTTATATGCTATATAGATACAACGGAAACACTCGTATCCCTTGGATATCTTTGTATGCTATAAAAATACAACGGAAACACTTGTATCCCTTGGATATCTTTGGGGTAAAATATTTTGTGAAAACTTCATCAACAGTGAAAACTTCTTAAAGATTTTAATATCTGTGAAAGTTTACAAGTGTGTAGAACAAATAATATTTACCTAACTCTATACTGTTGACGTTTATTCTGATTCCAGATTGTATAAATCATTCTCTTTACAGTTCCAGTAGATACAATTAAGTTTGTACCCCAACTGTTCCAAACGCTGGGACCTTATTTCAACTTGCCATATTGTCCTACGGGTTTGTCTTGTGTCTCAGTTTTTGACTAGCTGAGAAAAAATTTAAAATTAAAAGTCACCCCAAACATCTTATGGTCTTCAGGCCTAGCCTCGAGGGCAAAAACTATTTTATGGTCTTCAGACCAAGCCTCGAGGGTAAAAACGATTGTATAGTCTTCAAGCCTAGCCTCGAGGGTAAAAACGATTGTATAGTCTTCAGGCCTAGCCTCGAGGGTAAAAACAATTGTTTAGTCTTCAGGCCAAGCTTCTGCCTTAGATTTCGACGATATACAACATAAAGTTATAGTGATGAAACGTACTGAACTGTGTCAAGGCTGACTCGTCTTTCGTTTTGTTTAATATCCAAGAAATTAATATCTTGTGACTGTCATTTTAAATAAAGATATGTTAAGCTTGCGTTGGAGTTCGTGATCACAAAGATTTATAACTTCAGGGCCTTGAAGGTATAATACATTGGAGCATGCGTAAATTAGGCATGAAAAGTAAAATGCACGGGAGCATCAGTTTGTATGCATGCTCAGATTAGGCCTGGAAGGTATAATACATTGGATCATGAGTTTGTATATAGACTCAAATTAGACCTGAAAGATATGATGTATTGGAGCACGAGTTTGTATAGGCTGATAAATCATCCACCAAACCTGTGCTGATACTGATGGACGGTTTTTGAGGCTGATCTCGTCTATTCATTAAATCGGGTAATTCATGACGACAAATTTGTCCACAACACATCGGTGTACATTTTAGACACTTACCAGTATTTCTCGAGGCTCTTGAGTTACGGTCGGCTGAAGGGTCCTTTCGGCGATATGTACAGAATATTTCCTATGTTTGACAACTTTTAAATCCAAGTGACACAACCCTTCCTCCTGTGGTCATTTCGATTTTCGTGGCTATATTGGGCGACAACTTTAAATATGTCTTTTCTTAAGAAATTGCGCCCAACGACTTGGAATTCCAAATTGTTGCGCTCTTTCTCAAGAAATTGCATGGTGAGGTTTTCGGCGTGTTTTAAAGTCAAACTTGATCAGAAAGCATCTTGAGTGATTTCATCGGTGTACAGGAATAATTTATGCCTCACACGAAATAAATTTATAACAGTAGACGCATGAAAATATTTTTATTTTTTCCGATTTTTGGGGACAAGTCCACGGAGATCATTTGTCCTTTTCGAACTCAAAATTTGGCCTGTTACACAATACTAACATCCTCAGCGTGTTTTAAATTGTTGTCAGCGTGTCATTTTGGGGAATGTAGGCCTAAAAAGAATATTATAAACATAATGTGTGTGTGTGTGTGTTTGTGTGTGTGTGTGTGTTTCTTTGTTTCTTTTTTTATATATATTTCTTAAGCTGCATTAGTTACTTTTAATCATTTGGGCCTAAAAAGGATATTATGAAGGTTGGAAAAGCGTAAAGGGGCTGTTATTATCGACCCGTGGAGCCATATTTCACAGTTATGAAACCTATTCCGAGTTGTTGCATAATCCATGCATGTCATTTTTAGCAATTTCGGCATTAAAAAATATTTGGAAGGTATTAATGGTCGAAAGGAACTGTTACTATCGCCAGTGAAGCCGTATTTCCAAAAACAATTGTCAAAGAAATCTCACGAGTTATACTATTAACAGTTATCACTTAGTCACCTTGAAATCAGCGATATGTATCAAGACAATCTTTGAAAAGCCGACTTTTTTAGAGTCGGTACGCTTGGCACATAGACTATCGGAATTCACAAACTATCCGTGCCATATTAGGATTTGAAAGTCTGCAAATCCTGTATACGTACAAATATTACTATTACAATGTAACTGATAAGTTAAAATATAAACATGTATTCCATATTTGTTAGGACTTGAAAGTGTGCAAATCCCGTATACGTACAAATATTACTATTACAATGTAACTGATAAGTTAAAATATATATATTTATTCCATATTTGTTAAAACTTGCTTCAAACAGTAAAGATTAACATTTTCTTTCTGCACGAGAAAATGCCAAACTGACCTTGACATTTACTTCAAAATGGAAATTACAGACTTTGACAGTATATTGTATGAAACAAAGGATCGAAAGTTGAAAGAATCTGCGGGCAGTTATGTAATAGAAGAATGCGGCACATATAAACGCTACAAAAAAGATGCTGATATGTGTACTGAGGCGAGATCGCAGAGTATAAAACTTGCAGAACATAAAGCATTACGAGCTGAACACGACCTCTCCGCGCTCTTTCTCTGTCTCTCTCTGTCAAATTTTTAAACTTGCCCGCGGATGAAATACTTTGCAAACTTGAACTTGCCCGAGGCAAATTTGAGCTTGTTCCGAGCGCCAGGCAAGTGGATTTGTAAAGCTCTGAACCGTAGGGTGTTCATTGAAAAAAAATGAAAACAAGGCTGTTTCTGGATATATCGTAGTGGTTCAGTTAATATGTGGTAAGGTGCTGCGTTTTGGAAAAAGATTTAGCAGTAACCTTGGGCTTATGATTGTTATTAATTTATTTTGTTTCATCTAGGGAGTGGGTGGGGTGTTGGTTTTTGAAAAATGAAAAAGGCTGTTTCTTGGTATGTCATAGTGGCTCCCGCAAATACAGGCCATATACTACTTACGTATGATGGTATGGTTGTGACATGTTGTGTTGGACAGTCCATAAGTGTGTGAGTGAGCATTAATTATCCCTACCTTGCCTGTTATGTTTGGTTTGTAAAGGGTGAGTGTTTGATAGTGAAGGTGGGTCTGTGCATGGTCAATAAGTGATACTCTTTATGACTGTACCTGCTACTGTGCACCCCCTCTACACACACACACACACACACACACACACACACACACACACACACACACACACGTCCGTTTGTAGCTTTGTAGTTTGTAGGTGTAGGTGTTGGCGAGTCAGGATAAGTCTTGGTCAGTCAAGATAGACGTTGACTCATGGAATTCCACCATGTCAAATCCAAAAAAGGTCCATTAGGTCATCTTATTTATTTACCTATATACGTTTTGAACGTTACATTTTCCATAGAACCCATGGGGCCAAGGGTCATATTTAATGTTAAATTCCCATAGATTAACACAGGATCATACTTAATGCTAAATTCCCATTGATCCCAATAGGGTCATATTTAATGTTAATTCCCATTGATCACCATAGGACGCCTTATATCCCATATCATCCGCAATAACTACTTTCGTGATATGCAATCATTCGTTGTATTTTTGTGTGTCTAAATCAAAATAAATTTGAAACAAATTGTTTCAAAATTTAACTAACAGAAAAATTTCAAAAGTTTGGATTATTATTGTCTTACTTAACAAGGTATTTATAGGGTTTCGAGATGCAAATATCAACATACATATCATGTTCATATAGGGTAAGAATAGAAGATATTATCTTTATAATTCATAAGTGTATCTTACCAATATATTGGTGTTTTTTTTTTATTAAATTAAATTATTCGTTTAAAATAATGCATATGCTCTTAACAATAATTATATCAATTTCAATAGTCGTGTATAAAAAATATAAATTCTACAACTTTTAAATAATTTTTCAAGATCCAATTTCACATAAAACTGACGAAAGTAGAAAGAATCAAATTACCTTATGCTTTAATTACTACAGCTTCGCCTGCAAATTGGCACATAAGTTATATTAAATATACTGTTCACATATATATCCGAGTAACATATTTAATTGTTGTTTTATTGTCAATATATTTGTCACTGCAAAATAATTTTTTTTAACAAATCTCCTTGCTAACATTCTCCCTCGTCAACGTACTAACGGAACTAACCAGGGGGCTTCTCGCGGTCTTACAATTTCTCGAGAAAGAGCGCAACAATTAAAGATTCGAAGAAAAAGCATATTCCAAGTTGTCGCCCAACATGGCCACGAAATTCGAAATGACCACAGGTGGAAGGGTTGTGTCAATCCACTTGGATTTAAAAGTTGTCAAACATAGGATTTGATCCAGAAATATTCTGTACATGACGCCGAAAGGACCCTTCAGCAGACCGTAACTCAAGAGCCTCGAGAAATACTGGTAAGTGTCTAAAATGTACGCCGATGTGTTGTGGACATGAATTGCGCGATTTAATGAATAGACGAGATCAGCCTCAAAAACCGTCCATCAGTATCAGCACAGGTTGTTTTTTTTTTGGGGGGGGGGGGGATTGATTTATCGGCCTTGCACACATTAGGTCTGGAAGGCATCATATCTTAATGCCGTCCGCGGGGGGGGGGGGGGGGGGGGCACTTACATACCCACCCCCGATTTTTTAAAAAGCCATTGTGCAGTACCAGCCAGGTCCGTTTGATTTTGGCTTTGCCTCTCCCCCCCCCCCCTGGAAAAATTGGCTTTGCCTGCCACCCCCAAAAAACAGCAAAATTCACGCGGACGCCCATGGGTACATTGGATCAAGAGTTTGTATTCAGGCTCAGATTAGGTCTGGAAGGTATAATACATTGCAGCATGAGTTTATTGTCAGGCTCAAATTATGACTACACATAATTCTTCTGTCAAAAGACTTACATACTCATTACGAAAGTATATACAAGAAAATTCCTGTACATCTTTTGTAAATTTAATGTAAATTTAAACAAAAATGAATGGACTTCAAATATTTCGTTTGACGTTTTGGATCGTGTGCCTACATTCGTCCTTTGTGTGTGTGTGTGTATATATATATATATATATATATATATATATATATATATATATATATATATATATATACGGATAAATAATATTATCATACAGGTTGGGAGAATTTTTAATTCGTACTCTAGATTCAAACCCGGATCTGCGGGTTACGGCACCCATCGCCTTGCCTGTAAGCACCAACCCCTATACCATCTCGACCATGCACACAGCACATAAATTGTGGTGCAAAGTATAGGCATTCGTGCGTAGCAGACACACCTGCATGTCGATCGAGTAATTAATTCTCATCAAAGAACACAGTCCATCTGAATGCCTATACCACCGACTTTGTAAAATTCCGTTAATGTTACCAGACATTGTCATGTAGAATCCAGGGATAGCACTTTCCGCTCTGTTTGGTGTATATTTGTAATTCTCTCTCTCTCTCTCTCTCTCTCTCTCTCTCTCTCTCTCTCTCTCTCTCTCTCTATATATATATATATATATATATATATATATATATATATATATATATATATGTGTGTGTGTGTGTGTGTGTGTGTGTGTGTGTGTGTGTGTGTGTGTGTTCGGGTGATGTGTGTTCTTTATATGGTTCTCATATGATCCTACCTGCTCGCCGTGTGCTTCTGGGATATCCATGGGAAGGGTCCAGGTCTCTGTTACAAGGAACATGACAATGATGGTTCCCAGGATAGACACGACTTTAAGTTCCATTTTCTGAAAAAGGAGACAAATATAAAAAGGGGTAAACAAGAACAGATACATTTTGTGTCTGAATTCGACTTATCCTTCACATAGATAGGATGTGTCATCTGAAAAGGAAGTAGGGAAGTCTTTTGTACTGAGCAATATGACCACATATAAAAACATCCTTGGTTCGTGACCACATGCGACTGCTGCCCATTTGTGTGTGCAATATTCAAAACATTAATTAGTTCTGGAATAATTCCTCTTCTTTTGATTACGTCTATAAAGCTGTAGCAGAAACATAACAAGCTGGATACTCCAGAACATATGTTTTTTTTTTTATTACGTGTATAGGCTGTAACAACAAATAACAAGCTGGATACTCCAGAACATATGTTTTTTTTTTATTACGTGTATAGACTATGACAGAAAAATAACAAGCTGGATACTCCAGAACGTATGTTTTTTTTTTATTACGTGTATAGACTATAACAGAAAAATAACAAGCTGGATACTCCAGAACGTATGGTCTTTTAATAACGTCTATAGGCTGTAACTGTAAAATAACAAGCTGGATACTCCAGAACGTATGGTCTTTTAATAACGTCTATAGGCTGTAACTGTAAAATAACAAGCTGGATACTCCAGAACATATGGTCTTTTAATAACGTCTATAGGCTGTAACTGTAAAATAACAAGCTGGATACTCCAGAACGTATGGTCTTTTAATAACGTCTATAGGCTGTAACTGTAAAATAACAAGCTGGATACTCCAGAACGTATGGTCTTTTAATAACGTCTATAGGCTGTAACTGTAAAATAACAAGCTGGATACTCCAGAACGTATGGTCTTTGTATATATCAACAGTAGCTGGCTTCTAATATGCATACATTGTTATTGCCTTCGTGAAGTACAAAAACCTTCCTCCTAGCTATGATTCAAAAAATGTATGTATGTATGTATGTATGTATGTATGTATGTATGTATGTATGTATGTATGTATGTATGTATGTATGTATGTATGTATGTATGTATGTCCTATAAAAGACATATATTGATCAAATTGTAATAGTGAATATAGGATAAAGGTTGTGCAAATATCACGTTACTATAACACAAAAAAGATGGGGCAACCATATAAATATTAGTAAATGTCACAGTCATAAGCGATACATCATTTAACGTGGAAGGGCTATATCGATGTCATTTCCGACACGTGGTTACACAAGACAAATGCTGGTTCATGTCGTGGTCATTGATGGATAGGATGACTGACATAAAACATTTCGTTTTCATCATGGTTCTAAATCCCAAGTGCGGAATTCTTGTTATCTTTGGTATCGAAAAGAAATGTTCACAGTTGCTACCATTTTGTTTGAATAATGACAGGTAGTGGGGACTGGG
Source organism: Margaritifera margaritifera (assembly GCA_029931535.1). NCBI lineage: Eukaryota > Metazoa > Mollusca > Bivalvia > Unionida > Margaritiferidae > Margaritifera > Margaritifera margaritifera. The sequence continues at coordinate 3,226,139 of JAQPZY010001482.1, read as the reverse complement.
CAAATTACCTAACCTATCAGATCAACAAAAAAAACAAAAAAAAACCGGATGCTTCTCATTCCGTGGTGCTTAGGTTTCAGATGTATTTGTGTGTATTTCTCCCTTAAAATGTTTCAGTTGTCTTTTTATGAAATATGTATCTTAATTAAATGTTTGCTGATAAATCGGTCATAATATATTTTAATAAACCTAGGGTATGTGCTATTTGTTTGATTATGGGGAGTCGGTGTTGGGAAGACATTTCTCAGCGCGAGTAAGTAGCCAATTTCTAGGAGCAGACGTCATAATGTACAGCATTCACGAGACTTTATGACAGCATGGATCAGTTTCGTAAAATGGACCCTGTACAATTTCTCATGGTAGGGAATTCTCTGGATATGTTTAGGTACCCATGCTTAGTAATTTGAGTTATAATTATTTGTACTGGGTGTTTGAGTCGTGTTTTGTATTCTATGGTGTGAAATACTAATATTCGGCTACGATAAGTCATACAAATATGAAACGAAGAAAACCATGCAAGTGTGAAGTTAGAATTTTTGGCTGTGTGGTCATTAGTTGATTTGAGGAAAATTATTGGTAGTGTTTGCGCGTTCAAGAACCTTTCAGTTAACAACGACTGTTGTCTTGAGGTCCTTGGAAATAGGGAAAAACGATGGACTTCAAGCCAGACTCACGCAAGTGTTTGATTCACTCGGTAGAGAGACCCCTTGCGTGTAATAATATAAATTATTAATGTTTTAATATTGGACAAAACCCTTTGGTACTCAAATTACTGCAATATATTCATGGCATCTGCATCTCTGAAAGGTAAGAGAAAATTGTGTTACTTTTGTAACGGGAGGGGGTACAAATTCTAACTGGCGCTATGGAGAATTGAATCCGGTTCGTCTGTCCTACGGTCGGGTGCACATACCACTGAACTAAAAGGTCGGAACTAGCTAGACTGGTTAGTAAGTGGCCTCATATACCTAGACCGCTCGCTACACTGTATCCTCTTACCTTGACATTTATCCCAGAATGTCAACCGGATTCACACCACTCGTAGCGGTGGAAACCCGTTTTCAGCCGGGTCACATGCAAACTGAGAGTCGGACGAATCCCCAAATGAACCGGAAGGGCAGAAAAAGTATAACTGTTGCGATCAGGAGTCGAACCAGGTTCGTCTGTCTCGTAGTCATGCACACATACCAGTAGACTAAAATGTTTGGAATGAGAGTTCACCAGTGCCACTGCAACAACTTGCAAATCCTAATATAAAAAATATCATCAATTCATTTAAGCATTCCATACCCATCATGGACTTCTTTATATCTTCATCTTCTTCTTTAACTGGAGTTATTGATGGTTTCATAACTCGACATTGTGCAAATACGCAAATTACGTGTCACTGGACAATTTAAAAACAAAAAAATATATATATTTTTAAGTGAACCATGTTTCGGGGAAGTAAAATAAGTCAGATGCTCCCTCCTTCATGTAGTAAGAGGCGACTAATGGAGGATGAATTCGCGGTGGGTCAGTGGTTAGCGTATCGGACTCGTGACCAAAAGAGGTTCGAATCCTACCATAGGATCAGTCAGGTCGGCTTCCTTGGTACGTCCTTGGGCAAGGCACTTTACTCCTCAGGCCGTGGCTCCAGATAACCTACTTGTGTTGGTCTAACTTATAACACCAAAGTACCAAATAATTTTTTTTTCCACTGAACCATTTATGGCATGAAAGTCGCAATGTGGAGGTAAAAAATCTTTTGCGCAGTGCAAACATGCAAATTAAAAGATATATATATATATATATATATATATATATATATATATATATATATATATATATATATAAAATATATATAATATAATATAATATAATATAATATAATATAATATAATATAATATAATATAATATATATGTGTGTGTGTCAGAAGATGCGGTGCTAATTTCTAATGATAATCAGTGATATAGAAGCAAACTGGCATTATGTTCATTGATGGGTTCGATTGGTGCATGTGTCCAATATGTCATTTTTATTGTTGTTTTACCCCCTATATAATGTTCTCTATATATTTCATAAAAAGCCTGCGTGTCAGTCCCTATGGAGCACTATTTTCCAGTTGATGTCAAAATCACATGAAACAGTGAAGCCACGCAAATATAGGCATGATACTTTAACGGTTTATTGATCACCAAAGTCGATGAAGAGAGGATGTGTCTAGAAGTAATTTGGCGTTAAAGTGTGCCCGTACAATTTCAAATCCAAATTAAGGTTGTATACAGTTTCCGGATTCAATTTCTAAATGGAATAGTAAACACTGTACAATGTCCTGACTTGTATACTGTTTGTTTGACTGATTGGAATTTCTGGCTTGCTCGCGAAAGCAGAACATCACCTATGAAAATTACCTCTTTATTGATTAAAAACTGACATCATAAAACAGTAACAATATAGGTTTCCATTTACTCTCGCTTATGGTTTGTTTGTGACAATGTAAAACCGATATAGGAACAATATAGCTTTCCATTTACTCTCGCCTATGGTTTGTTCGAGACAATGTAAAACGGCCAACATATTTCCAATGCATGTACTACACTTTCCGCGAGCCAATTGTGTTGCAAAACTGAACGAAGCAAATAAATAAATAAAATATCAAACTATAGCTAACGTGAAGCGATGGCATTTTATTTCATACGTAGAAATAACCCAGAAAGGTGTACTTTTACGCCATTGCAAACCCCACTCTTTTTATTGCATACTCCAAATCTCTTCCCCCACCCGCACATCTGCATAACTCCAATACCCCCTCTGTACCGTCACATATATTATGCGTTTTCCTGCTATGACTATGTATATTAAGTTTGGTCAGAAGATATTCGAAAATATACTTGTAATTTATTTTTTTTAAACATCTGACCTTTGACCTTCTGTCATGAGACACTCTTGCAGATTGTATCCTCAAGTGCAATAAAGCTTCAAAGTTTCATGAATTTCCACCAAACGATTTAGCAGGCTATATTGTAACGGACGGAATGACAGAGGGTATCACAATATTCACAATATCCCCAGCTAAAGTATGGGGATAAATATTTGTGTTCTTATATTAAAGATAGAAAGACAGACAGACAGACAGAAAGAATGAATGTATGATTGTTTGAATTAATGATGGGAGGCAGATGAAAATGGAAGTGTGTAGAAAGATTACTGGTATGCAATTTTGTATTATCCTAAAATTAATGGGGCAGAAAAAGTGATGGATTTCTGTGTTTTTCTGCGATCAATGACTTATGACAAGAAATGGTTACAGATTAGGTTACACGTGTACACATCAAGAACGTAGAGTGACTAATTACATTTACTAAGCCCCCAACCATCACGGGAGCTGAGGTGTATGTGATAAAATTAAAATGACTTCATCATAGTCAGGCAAGACAGGCATAAACATGTTTCATTACCCTTTAATTTCCCCTTGAGATAAAACACATTACCAAGTCCTTTTAATACCGTTTCAGAATATGATTATCTTCATTCTTCAGATGACAAGCTCTTTGCAACGAAACAGCGCGATCCGTCGTCCATGCGTTCTATTTTGTGTAGTCTGTCCAATCCTTGTGATGACATGTTCAGATATTTGTTTTTAAATCGTCAGTATGTAGATGAGTATGTAACACTTTACTTTGTAAATCAGTTTTTAAATACTAACGACTACCTACACGATTTTGAAGAAGAAGGCAACCGGTTCTGTCAAATGATTTTGCTAATTGGATAAAGGTCATATAAAACTACAAACAGACTATCTTTCTTCCGTTGTGTAAATATAATCATAATCTGTAATATATTAATTAAAAATGCTTATCATACAAACAATTACGTTTTTCTTTTACAATTAATGTTCTTTTTCCGACAAGTTTCTTATTTACATGAGCTCGGGATTCAAGATAAATGTTCTGATTAGTGATGGTATCATTAAAAAAGGATTATATATTTGCCAAGGAAAACCTAACTCAGAGACACGGAGATATGTCATTTCCTTTTACAATTTCTACCGGTTTCTTCCCACCTTAGTTAGCAAGCAATGATTTCTCCGTTCTTTTCTATTTGCAGTTGAAACGTTGAAAAGCTTTGCTCAGTTACACAGAATGCTATCAGACCGATAGATCTAGCATTGCTGGGAACTTTTCTGATTGATCCACTACACTATTGGTATTTGTCGCTTATCGTTTCATGACACTTCAGTACTTCATAAAACCTGACAAAAGTCTGTGATAAAGCCAGTAACGGTTATGGGTCTCCGGTCTTATAATTCTGTTAATGACAATGGAGGCAATCTGGAAAGCGTAACGCGCCGATATTACAGCTGTAAAGTCCAGGCATAAATGGAGTCTGTGAAGAGATTACAACTTTAATTGAAAGTACAGCACGCATGACGGAATTATAACATTTTTTCTTTCTTTCGAAATGACTTGATTCCATTTAAATTCAGCGTGAATGTAGCCACTGCCTATTATACCAGAAAGGACGTAGGAAACGTATGTCATCAAATGAATTAACCATCATACAAAAATCCCGCAGTAGAAAATAAACAGGGTGGCAGCAATCGTCTTGGGAATTAAAAGCTATAATACTCGCATCTCTTAGAAATATATGCATCAGAAAATAGGCCCTCTTTACACTAATGCTTTTTATGGTTCTTACTTTTTTGCCCTACTATTAGAGAACTGAAACCATTTATCCCAAGAAAATTAAAAAACATCTTCATTTTAGATATCTGTCTGTCGTGGAAATAATCAATATCGTTTGTAAGTTTAACGGACCTCCAGATTTGGCATTGTAATAAGGTATAAAATAATTTGATGTGCAATGTATTAAATTTTGTCATGATAGTTCCGCCTTTAAAAAAAAGTCATTTTCTTTCAAATGGAGAAGAAAGGTAGAGAACATAATTCTTTGTCAACAGGGTATACATTTTGAAAAGTGAAAATACATTGTTAAATTAATGCATATAAAACATTGACACATTTTATACTCTCATTAATAAATCCTCGAGATTCATTAAAAGAAAATTTGAAAGAATGATGTGTCTCTCCTCTTTTATTCTACAGTTATATAAAGATACGTATTCTTATGCGTCACGTATCAAATTTCCAAAATATCTTTGTATTCTAGAAAGGTACTTAAATATGGAATAAAAATACATGTATATGTTGATTTCCTAATTATGGTAACTAATGCAATTATGGTAACAATACCAGCATTTGTCTTCAGCGTTTTCATTCAGATGTAAAGCATAGCAACAGTAGATTTAATACAAGGAAATATAAATTTCCTCTTGTCTAACAATTGGCTGTGAATTATACTGTAAGATATAAAATGAGCTCGAAGTGAATCAAGACAATAATTAGAAATAGAAAATGTACAGAAGAAAGGTCACCAAACTGATACCAGGACTTTCACCACTACCACAACGTAGACTTGGACTTTTCAATTTAGGATACAGATCATGAAGAGGGAATATGGTAAAACTGGTTTTAAATATTACCAGGAACATGTGACATTACCGTATATACTCGCGTATAATTCAATACCAACTGCAAACTGCATAGACCCAGATCTGCCGTCGCATAATGCGCCGGCAGATCTGGGTTTATGCAGTTTGTAAGGAGTAATCAGTAGAACAAACAAAATAGACCCTGATCTGCCGACGCATTATGCGACGGCAGATCAGGGTCTATGTTGTTTGCATTTGGACCCGAATTATACACAAGTATACACGGTACTTACATAAACATACAACAACTCAAGGACACTTTTCTGAAAGTCTTTAGTTAACAAGCAAGACTAGATACAAGACATATTTGTTTAGATATAGATTGTATAATGGTTCTTATTCACAAACAGAGTGATAGACATTTGTAAAATATATCTATCTGAGCGTGCCGGACTCGCGACCGAACGAGTTCGGGTTCGAATTCTATGATCGGATCAGTCCAGGTCGGCTACAGTGGTTATCCATGGGCAAGGCACTTTACTAGATTTGCCTCGGCACTTAAAAACCGGCTTATATTGCTGTGCCGTAAAACACCAAAATTAAACCAAACCCAAATCGACATGCTAACAATATTTCAACTCTCTCTGTACAAGAATTTTAAAATGGATTAGACAAATGGATTTAAAATGGATTAGACCAATGGATTTAAAATGGATTAGACAAATTCTGGAAAATCAAAACCCGAAAATACAATTATACAAAACTAAATTATGCATACAACAGGACATGACCATTGAATTCAATCGAATGTAATAAAGACCGGACATCATATGTGTTTGAAGACCAACAGTCAAATGAGAATCTGTACATTTATGTGAGGGAACAATTCACGTCATGGATCACCTGGCTTTTAGGCATCACCAAACAAATTGGTCCAATCAGCTGTTATTGCATTCAATTGTAGTCGCTAAGAAAATTTTTCATATTTTTTTCTCTGATTTTCCTGGAGATTTGCTGACCAGTGATGAAAGTTACTTGCATTAAATAGAAAGTAGCATTAAAGTCTAAATAGAAAATAAAATGGTCATTAAGTTTAGTCTCTTGGCTTTTGCGTAGGATGACAAAGAAAACGTGCGATTAGGACGATTCTAGGAAGGTCACTTGCACTAAGCACTAACATATCCAGTTTTTTTAATCAAATGCAAATATTTTTAGGAAATACAATATGACCTATTCTAATTTTTTGATGTTTTGTCCAGGTTAGTGACTAACATAAGAGAGTTTTGGTGCGTTTGAACTTATAATTAATGCACTGGATTTCATAAAATATGTAGAAAAATGAAGAAAATATATAAGAACTTAATACTTTTTAAAACGACTTATAGCGGGTTGAGCTCTTTGCTTTTCAAGTCTTGCTTGGATTGATACCCGGGAGAATCATACATTTTTTTCTGTCACATCAATGCTAAAGTGCATACAATGTCTAATAGTTATCACAGACAACAACCTCCTATTTAGCATGGAGGCTGCGCTTGATACAACACGCAACTCTAATTAGATAGTTGGTATCATTTAAACAGTTTTTACAGATTAAATATTTATCAGCAGGTCTGATACCCTTGAATAAATCTCTACCACACAGGTCCGATACCCTGCATAAATCTCTGCTACACAGGTCTCATACCCTGCATAAATCTCTGCTACACAGGTCTCATACCCTGCATAAATCTCTGCTACACAGGTCTCATACCCTGCATAAATCTCTGCTACACAGGTCTCATACCCTGCATAAATCTCTTCCACACAAAGAGAAAATATGTCAACAAAAAGTTATATACACAGTCAATTTTTTGTTCTAAAGGAGCATGTAGGATGTCTGGTTTTAATACATTCACTTTTGTATCTTAAACAATAAAAGTCACAGTGCAAGTTTTATGTGTGAAACGTGAGGCAGAACTCCTGAATCCGTAACCTAGATTTATCATGGTCTCGACTTCACATACTGTATGGAAAATATGCATATATCTGCTAGAAGATACACACACACACGCACGCACACAAACACACACACACACACAAGAAGATCTGCCCCCTTGCGGAATATGTATAACAAGCGAATATATTTAAAAGTCTTTTTCCTCGAAAAAGGCGTTGACATCACTTAGTTACGGTGTCATAATGTGCATGCCGACAAAGATGACGTCAAGCTGATATAAAACAAAAGAAGTTTACACGATTCTTTCAAAGACTAATATGACTTTCTTTCTGCTTAAATTTAAGGTAGAAATTGCTGTTTTAGTTTTCATTACTTTTTTAAGTACCTTGGTCAGATATCACATCGCCTTTTAGCGCTTAAAAGTGCATCGTTCGTCATTCTGTTTGTCCCGTGGCTGAGGTGAGTGAAATAATCTGACACTCCGCAATACAGGATGTATGTGTCATATGATACGCTTTGCGGCGCAAAACACTGAGAGTAAAAAGTATCAATATTTCATGGTGTTCTATATGCGTCATGCGAGCTGGGATTTTATGCTAGGCTTGCCCTTCTTGCCGCTGAGATTTTAGGTTGAAACCCTGTCTGTTTGGTAGGTATATAGGCACATACATACATACACACATACATACATACATACACACACACATACATACATACATACACACATACATACATACATACATACATACATACATACATACATACATACATACATACATACATACATACATACACACATACATACACACATACACACACCTACATACATACATACACACACATACATACATACACACACATACATACATACATACATACATACATACATACATACATACATACATACATACATACATACATACATACATACATACATACATACATACATACATAGACGAACAGGATGGTGTCGTGTTGGACGATTTGGACTACATCGTTGTTACAATTTATGTCAGCATTTTTATGGATTTTATGGTGAACAAATCGTCGACATACAGTTATATGTTGAAAGCATAATTACTTATTTAAATGAATCAACTATTTTCAAAATGGATAAGCCATGAATGATGAAAAGAATTTCAAATTATTGGTTTATATTATGTGAAGCATTTTACATCCTTGCATAAAATCAACACACGTGTGAAATTAGGCTCCGATTTTAATCTTTATATATATATATATATATATATATATATATATATATATATATATATATATATATATATATATATATATATATATATATATATATAAATATATATATATATATAATCCGATTTTATTATCAGAGCAGAATATATTAAGCGCAAAATGCATAAAAAATATATTCCTGAATTAAAATAACGTTTTATTGAGTAGTCTCTCAATTTGTGAGTTTCATTACAAATGACACAAATGACAGAATATAAATAGACGCGTTTGATGCGTGTTTATTGTCTGATAAGTGAAATGGCTAGCTTTTAATGTTCTGTTAATCCAGTCCTTATATCAATGGGCTACAATTTTAGGTAAGTTGTTAAGAAGGAGTCTGTGGAGAACTAAAGTTATCGTTCTGAAACTAAATTTTGTTACAGACGGACGGACAATATCATAGCATAATACGCTGTCTTTTTTTGGGGGGGTGCGTTGGGGGAGGTGCGTATAAAATGTTGAAAATGACTCGGAGCGTACAATTAAGATTAATCTTAATGAGTTGCTCGCTTAAATCTTTAATTTATCTGTAAAGTATCATACTTTGACGAAAATCCTTTTCTTTAAATACTTCACGGGCTTTCTAAGAAGATTTTTTGGTGTAAAATTGTCTCCAGGCAAGTATTACAGTCACTTCGACACGACGCAAACACTAATCAGTGTACAATCATCAAGGTTAAACAGCATTAGTGGGAATGTAGAATTCTTGATCCTTTATTAATTGAAACAGTGCTTAAGATGTCTCTTACTTGAACACAGATTCCAGCAGTTCAATGATCGCTCGCTGACTGTCCTAACGGCATAAAATATATAGCTGATGCAAGGCTATTATGGTTTTAAACAAATTGTTGAGCTTACATTTTATACTACAATTAGGACTACGAATATATTAAATTCCTAATTATACAAAATGTTACTGCAAATACAATAATATATGAACGAAATCTTCTTTTTAAAAAAAAAACTTTAGCCACCAACAACAGTTTGTTTTATAATATCTTATGAAACTAACAACCAGTATCTAGGCGTTAAGAAATACCCCATCCCAAAGAATCATGAAAATTACTTTGGTCTTTGACTGTCTCACGTGTTGACTGCAGCTAGTATGTTTCCAAATCAGATCAAACTAACGTATTTAACGTTACTTTTATGATCTTCTTGTTCTTCCAAGGCAATGACATTAGTTTTAAGGTTGAACAACAATATAAATCAACCTAACTTGTTCTTCTCAATTAGCTAAACCTTTTCAGTTTGCAAATCTAAAAGTATTATAGTACTATAATAAAGAATGGCTATTTTTCATTCATTGTCAGAAGCCGTAGTGGCACAGTGGTTAGCGTGCCGAATTCGCGGCCGAAAGGGTGCTAATTCGAATCCTACCGGTGGGTCAGCTGCGGTGTGGCCTTGGGTGAGGCACTTGTACTTTGGGATGGGAAGAAGCCTATCGATTTCGGGATCAAAAAGTCAAAGGTGAAGGCAATCCATTCGCCCAGCACTAACATACCTATATGTGCTGCTCTGCCGTATAACACCAAACCAGCTCAAAACAAACCATCCTTTATCTATTCTTTCTATCAGTAATAGCTACATTTAAGCCCGCTATTGTTTTCCCATCTATTGTCTATTATCTCTGTCAGTAATACCTCCACTTAAGCCTGCTATTGCTTTCCCATCCATTGTCTATTATCTATGTCAGTAATAGCTACATGCAAGGATGCTATTGCTTTCCCGTCCATTGTTTATTATCTCTGTCAGTAATATAGCTACACTTAAGCCTGCTATTGCTTTTCCATCCATTGTCTATTATCTCTGTCAGTAATAGCTACACTTAGGCCTGCTATTGCTTTCCAATCCATTGTCTATTATCTCTGTCAGTAATATAGCTACACTTAAGCCTGCTATTGCTTTCCCATTCATTGTCTATTATCTCTACCAGTAATAGCTACACTTAAGCCTGCTATTGCTTTCCCGTCCATTGCCTATTATCTCTGTCAGTAATAGCTACATTTAAGCCAGCTATTGCTTTCCCATCCATTGTCTATTATCTCTGTCAGTAATAGCTACACTTAAGCCTGCTATTGCTTTCCCATCCATTGTCTATTCTCTCTATCATTAATAGCTATATTCAATACCTGCTATCGCTTTCCCATCATTGTCTATTATTTCTCTCAGTAATAGCGACATTTAAGACTGCTATTGTTTTCCCGTCCATTGTCTATTCTCTCTATCAGTATTAGCTACATGCAAGCCCGCTATTGCTTTCCTAAAGAATCAGTCTTACTTACAAAATGTCATTCAGATGCTGTTAAGCTTCTGCAATGATGTTGAGATGTATAGTGTTTCGGAATGACATTCAACATTATCACAGTGCGCAAATATTCGTTTCTTGTAATTATGTACTATGTTTGTTTTAATTATGTACTACATTTGTTATATTTAATTGCTACATTTGTTATAATTATGTACTATGTTTGTTATATTTATGTACTACGTTTGTTATATTTATGTACTACGTTTGTTATATGTATGTCCTACGTTTGTTATATTTATGTACTACGTTTGTTATATTTATGTACTACGTTTGTTATAATTATGTACTACGTTTGTTATAATTATGTACTACGTTTGTTATAATTATGTACTACGTTTGTTATATTTATGTACTACGTTTGTTATAATTATGTAATACATTTGTTATAAATATGTACTATGTTTGTTATATTTATGTACTACGTTTGTTATATTTATGTACTATGTTTGTTATATTTATGTACTATGTTTGTTATAATTATGTACTACGTTTGTTAAATTTATGTACTACGTTTGTTAAATTTATGTACTACGTTTGTTAAATTTATGTACTACGTTTGTTAAATTTATGTACTATGTTTGTTAAATTTATGTACTATGTTTGTTAAATTTATGTACTACGTTTGTTATAATTATGTAATACATTTGTTATAAATATGTACTACGTTTGTTATAAGTATGTACTACGTTTGTTATAAGTATGTACTACATTGTACATACATTTGAAAATGTGCAAATTTTTTCTGTGACAAATATGCTATTTCATGATATACATAGAAAATCTAAAACCTTCATGCAAACGCACGGGTATTTTCTCTGAAATATTTAAAAGGCAAGTTCTCCGCGTCGAAAATTCAAAATGAAATCATTCATAAATATAATTGACAACTGAATGTCTTCAAGAATACTTTAATCTAAAAGTGTATATGCGAGAGAGCATTTTAGATACAAGTTTTCAATACTGTGCCAAGATTTTAAGTATTCTTCACAATTTTTATCTGAACTTAAAATTCTTTTTTTTTTAAATCCCCAAACTGCTCAAGGAAAATAAATAAATCAGTCGCGAAGTTCTGGTTTCGGTTTCACCAAACAAATTACATTTTCTTTCTCAAACTGAGATTTTTTAAACCTTATATTCCATATTGCTTGCATGACAACAATATAATTTTCACTGAGCATTCAGCACGCATCAAGAATTAAAAGAAAATCATAATAGATCAAATTTTCATGAATTCAAACTTGTTTTATTTCTCAAATTTGAGTAATTCCTCGCCTCTGTTTTTGGAGGATACAAATATTTTCAGGTTTTTTAAAACAGAAAAAAACTACAAAAAAACTCGAATTATTTCTTTTATCCTACTTGCTATCTATTCCTTTAACAAAAATCTCAACCTCATCTTATAAGAAGTTTTAGATACAACATAATGTAAAATCTGAAAATGAGGATAAATTTGAGACATTTGGTGAAATCCAGGTCTGGGAATGTCAGGACTACGTTATTTTAAATTTTTATGTCAAAGGTATTTTTCTAGACGGTGTAGATTGTACTATATTCGTATTATGCGTATTCCATGGAGTTGCCGTAAAATAAATGTTTGTAGTGTGGTACGTCTATTTCTTAAGTATCGCTTCAGTTGTCGTAAAATCAATGTTCCTAGTGGCAGTCCTATATTTGTTAAGCATCGCTTCAGTTGCGGTAAAATAAATGTTCATAGTGGAACGCCTGTTTGCTAAGCATCGCTTCTATTGCCATGAGATAAATGTTCACAATGGCACGCCTATTTTTTAAGCGTCAATTCAGTTGTCGTAAAATAAACGTGAATAGATGCACGCCTAATTGTTAAGCATCGCATCAGTTGCCGAAAAGTAAATGTTCATAGTAGCACACCTGTTTGTTAAGCATATTTTCAGTTGCAGTAAAATAAATGTTCATAGTGGCACGCCTGTTTGTCAAGCATCGCTTCAGTTGCCGTAAAATAAATGTTCATAGTGGCACGCCTGTTTGTTAAGCATCGCTGCAGTTGCCATAAATAAATGTTCATAGTGGCACTCCTGTTTGTTAAGCATCGCTTCAGTTGCCGTAAAATAAATGTTCATAGTGGCACTCCTGTTTGTTAAGCATCGCTTCAGCTGCCATAAAATCAATGTTCTTAGTGGTTCGCCTGTTTGTTTTGCATTGCAAAACTGATTGAAATTCTTAAGATACGCAGTAAATCTTACAATTATGTTGTACAATTCATTAGTATGTGAATTACTCTCCTTTTCATCATCGAGCATCCCGTATAACATGCAGTTTAAATATAAATCGAACAAAGTTACCTAACTCGACGTCTTTGGTTCCATTAAGACGAGTACAAACGCTATCATCACCGATCATCCCGTATAACATGCAATTTAGACATAAATCGACCAACTGTACCCAACTCGACGTCTTGCGTAAGTTAAGACGAACAATACCACTCTAAAACTAAGACTTTCATTCTGGATGGATTCATGCCTATATTGCTATTTAAAATGGGTGGGTGGGAGAACAAAGAAAATTAGTCAAGCAGTACTTAAATTTCCTTAAATATGTGTGTTACTTTAGATCTGTTTCAATATCTTAAATATTTCTATCATGTTTCAAAGGTGAAAAATTTCTGCCAAAATTGGAAACTCTCGCTCCGTGCCTGAATAAAATATTTAAACAATTACTTAGTATTACATGAAAACAAAGCGATTTCCAGAATTAACAGGCAGCATTTAGCGACAAAATAACAGTCTCAGTAGACAGAAATACATCAACTGTAACCAATTATATTTGACGTTGCAAACGGGTGCGTGTGTTTATGAGTAAAATGCATATGAATTATTAATAATATACGTTGACTGAGCATAGTTTTCATCATTCAATGGATATGGTAATTTGCAACTTTTTGTACCTACGTCATTTCTGAAGCATTTCACAATTTACTATGCCCCATTAATAATTTAAAGAAACGTAATATTTGCCAGGACTTCTACTTCAATTAGCGTAATGAAGTTTGCAGTAAAATATAACGGATGTTGCCTCTGTCCAGGAAGTAGCATTTATTTTTGCATTCGTGTTATTATTATTATTATTATTATTATTATTAATATTATTATTATTATATCAGGAATAGCTAAATTTAAAATTTAAAATTAAAAAAACAAACAAACAAAAAACCAGGTTTCATGTTAAATAAGTCAGTTCGGATAATTATTGGACCATGTCTCTCTAGAATAACTTTCCCTAAAAATCAGTCACACTTATAAAATGTGTTTTAAAGGCCGAGATACAAAACTTACCAGTAAAGTAAGAAAGGACAGGTACCATATACTACAGAGGATCTATGATTGGTCAGTCAGATGCAGAATTTGCATCTTTTGAGTCACAGAAGCGAAAAACATAATACCTATTGAATGATTTCGAGGTGAACCGAGTTGTAGGTTAATTAACTTCCACCTAGAGCATGTGAGAATTGTTATGTGATTAATCGGGTGTCAAGCCTGGTCTGCCGATTTCTGTATCAGGCATTATCTTGGGCCAACAAAAAAAAAACAAAAAAAAAAAAAACAATCAAACCTTGTAAGCAGGAACTGACGCTTTTGATTTCACCCCACCCCATTTGTAGGTTCAAGACCGGCCGGTCGCTAGCAAGAGGTAGGTAGCGTTTGCAACATATGAATCATGATTGTTTGAGTACGTGGAACTTAGCTAGCTAACGGTATCAAACAAGGTGTAATAAAAAAACTTCTACTGGTCAATCTCGAGGTGCACCGAATAGCAGGCTAATTAGCCTCCATTCATAGACAGTTAACTTGCCAGTTTAAAGTGTCTAACAGATTATCAGGTCACGATAAGGAGAAAGTTTTCTCGATGATATAGTCAGGATTGCTATATTTTGAAATTTATTTATGTAACCGAAATTTACTCAAAGATGCAGATTTTACCCCATCAGTATTGAGTGTATTGTATACAGCTGCTGTAAATTATATGTTTATATTGACACTCCTTTTTATTAAGCATGATAAACACGATTGCAGCTCTCAAGAACAGATCTTTAAAGTCTATTTTACTATACACTGGTCTTTGAATTACTTCACTAATTGACTTTCGTGTCACTTTTTTGTCAGGCAGAGTAATGACTGTCAAAGACATATAGAGACAACATGTAACTCTAATTCTTTTTGGAAATGCGACCAGCACCGACATATAGATAAAACCAGCAGATATATGTATTTTTGCTTCAGTTTATTATATCTACTTTATCGGGACGGTTTTAAGTATGCATAGAACTCAAGGATGCATTACTGTAAATATTTTATTGATTCTAAATTACACTTTCGATAATAATAGCCAAATGTATTCACCTTAAATCATCACACAAAACATACTTTCATCCTAAATCAATCTAATATTCTTTACACTTGGGCCTTCTGTTCTTTTAAAACGAAAAATAAAGCTCAAAAACTACTACTTATACTGTTGTTCAAAATATGTGGGTGATCGGACCAAGACTTTAGTCAAACGATACTTAATTTTCCTTGAATATGTGCGTTACCTGAGATCTATCTCAAATTCTTAAATATTTATGTTTATTTTTGTTCCTCTGCGAAAATTTCAAAATATAGGAAACTTGAAACTTAAGTCTCATCCCGTGCCTGAACAAAATTTATTTATGTGAAGAAAAAATACCGCCAGCTATTTGTAAAATGTACAGGCAGTATTTAGGGACAAAATAATACAATCGGAATGTCCTCGGCCTATTCCATCACATTCAAGAAAAAACCTCGGATGTAAATAGTGGCCATTTAGAATTGACATCAAGCCCGTGGTAGTGTTTACGTCATAATAACTTCCCAATGTCACATCGAATAAATGGCGTGACATCACCAACAGCAACGCAAGCAATAGTTGCAGACAATTTAAACCAAATGATTTCTTCAATTTTGTCATTACAAAGTTACAGGAATAACATTAAAAATGAAATGTGCAGGTATTTCATTGTTTGTTGAAATACTTTCGAGTGTTATCTTCAAGAACTATCATGTTATCAGACTATGTTCTTCGCACATCTATCCGGATGTTCGTCCGCCAAAAACTTGCCTATGTGGGAAGTATCACTATGTTTACCTTCGAGTCTCTTTCAGAGAATCGAAGTTATTCGACTCGCATCGGATAGAGACGAGGATGTTCCCAATGAAAATAATAGTCTCCGTAGGAATGATAACATGCTAGTTTTCGCTAACAGAAAATACACCAACTGTAACCAGCCATGTTTGACGCTGCAAAGTTGTGTATTGAGGAGTACTTAAATTATTAATATATTTTGTTTGCTGAACACAGGTTTCATCATTCAATTGATATGATAATTTACAACCTTTTATAATTATATAATTTCCACCATTTTCAAGATATAACGATTTATTATGTCCGATTAATATGTTAAAGAAACATAATATCTGTCAGGATTTATATTTCAATTAGCATCACAAACTTTGAAGTAATATATAATAGACATTGTCTCTGGCCAGGAAGTGTCTGAGGTTAATACCATTTTGGACAATGTATATACATAGTGGCCCTAAAGAGTTGTCCTTAAATTGTCTCAATTAAAAAATGAGGGTTTTTTAACATATAAGTAAACAGTAAATAAAAAAATTAAAAATATTAACATGTACAATTCTGGTGAAGAAAAATGTCTTATTTTTTATGATATTGATCGACTTGATGAAGTCATAGCATGGAAAGTACGCCAGTATACCAACTATTTCATGTGCTTTACACGAAACTGCTCCTGCATAGAAAATTCAAGATAATCCGACGACAAGTATATATATACGGCTTACTTCGGGTATCTAAAATTAATAAATGGCTGTTGAGCATCTAATAGTCATAAAAAATAGCCGTAGATGATAAGAAAACGGCTGTTGGATATCTAAAATTTAAACAAATAGCAGTAGATGATAAGAAAACGGCTTTTGGGTATCTAAAATTCATAAATGGCTGTTGGGAATATAAAATTAATTTTAAAAAAACATCAGTAGATGGTAAGAAAACGGATGTTGGGTATCTATAATGAGTTGAAAAAAGGAGACGATAAGAAAACGGCCGTTAATACAAATAGCTATCTATAATGAGTTGAAAAAAGCAGACGATAAGAAAACGGCCGTTAATACAAATAGCAGTTGATAAAATTAATAAATGGCTGTTGTGAATCTAAAATGAACAAAAATAGCAGCTGATATTTTAAAATTAAAATTGTATATAACAAGAACGCAAAATAATTTTTTTAGATTCATACTTTTAAATTCAGCGTTAATTAACAATATGTCAATTCTATGTCGATACTTGAATTAGTAATTAAAATTTAAACATAACGTCAGAACGTCTGTGCTCAGCTATAAAGACATACGTTATGTTTTCATATCTTAACTAATATGTATCTACAAGTTATGGATTGGTTGGCTTGTTTCTGAAGTTGGTTCTCGAGGACAACGCATCCTAGAAACTGGACGGCTTATTTTCGAGGTCGGCATACTTTCGGATAACAGTGGAACGCCAAAATCATATTTTATTGCATTGTAAATTTTCCTATACTAATATAATTTTTAAGTATGCTTCTCAGGGATCCATTTAATAAAAATCAACCTAATTTATATACATGAATAAGGATATACTGTTTAAACCTATATGTGTGATTCAGTGTAGATAATCTTTATAATTTTAGGAAACATATAAGACTTTAAAAAGTTATTATTAAAACCCAATATAAATTCGTTTTTAGAGTAAATTCTATAAATGTCATACCTTTGACACAGTTATATCAACTGAAAATTATTTTGAAAAATACAAATGGTTTATCAGCCACTATTTGTGTTATTTGCGCTACTTTCATAGCGAATTTAATTAGACATGCATAATAACTTCAGATATAATCTATACAACCTAGTTCGTGAAGGAGGTAATTTTGAAACTGGAAATACAAATAAAACGTTATATAACAAATGAAAATCCCCAAACTTAAACGATAGCTTTCTCATCAGAAATATGCCAACTATCGGTTTAGCTTTTGATCCCAAAATACATTATTTTATTAATTTGACCGGATACCTCTCAATATTAATGGCAAAACAAACCCGGAGTTATGCAGCTAGAAAAATACTCCAGAAAATCACAGTTATCGCCAACTTTCTCTCTTCGTGTGTATTTATATATATATATATATCTTCTTACCTTAGGATTCTTGTCTTTCACACACAACGTTCTCTGTTGCCGGGATGGGATTTGGCTTCAGCGTCTGTAAGGGAATGCTAGACTGCGCACGATCCAAGCACTTATGTAGTCTCTGGAGTTGGGCGGGAGCATTAATTATTCAACAACCAACCAGGCCTGGCTGAACTAACAGGCATTTTAATATTTTGCATATACTGTGGGAGTAATTGGGCTTATTTCCATTAAAAACACATTGATCGGTTTGATACTGCAACCGTATGGGTAGTTTTCCGTAACTTGATAGCGGAGTTGTTCGTTTTCCGAAAACGTGGTCTGATGCATTAATCGGTCCATCCGGACGTCAATTTGATATTGGAGATTACTAATATCAATTCACTGTTACATTCTACCATGATAACAGTAATAGACACAACCTGTTTGTCCCAAACACATCTTTGAATTTTTAATGCATCTTGTGACAGGCACACAGCTAAATTTATTATATCCAATACATATTATCAACGACAAAACTACGACACGTTGTTTTTAAGAACCACTTTTCCCTTTTAAACCAAATTCTTGTATAGAATCCAAGCAGTCGCATATGAGATTAATTCTAATAAAATCTAATTATGGATGCTCAATTGTTGGACTGTTGGATCTTACTGATTTTAGCTTAATGTACTGGTACAGAGTCCAAATTCGTTTTATGAAATTTTTTCCTAGCCTGAAAATTTCATAATCAAACTTCAGTACTACAACCCTAATACAAACCAGCTAGTACACGTCACAATTTAAATAACAAAGTATATGATGGGACACTGATTGCAGTCAGATGGAGAAAAGTGTACCTTAAAGTGATATTTGTTTCAGACACAGCTTTCTGATTGTACAAACCTCACTTGCACGGATGCCACGCTTTCACTATCATTAGATGAAAAAGGATTTTAGAGAATATTTTACGAGTTTTAAAAACAACCTTTCAATACTGTGTTTGTATATTAAAATATATGAATTTTTCTGTGTTAAACTAGATTATTATATCCGTATGAAAATCATTGCAGTGTGTAAATATCAATTTTATAAATTCGGAATTTTCAATAGAATCTAAAATCCAATCCATTTCCAATCAAATAAAAAACGACTTTGAAGATATAAGATGAACCAAGACTTTGAACTAATGCATAAAAGACACTACAGGTCTCACTGCCATACAATGTATATTATGTTGAATAACTTGTCATACAATGTATGTGAGACTGATTAACTTGTCTTAAAATGTATATGATGTTGACTAACTTGTCTTAAAATATGCTGACTAACTTGTCTTAAATGTATATGATGTTGACTAACTTGCGATACAATGTACATGTATATGATATTGACTAACTTGTCTCAAATGTATAAAATGTTGATTAACTTGTCATACAACGTATATGATTTTGACTAGCTTGTCATACAACGTATATGATGTTGACTAGGTTGTCACACAACGTATATGATGTTGACTAGCTTGTCATACAACGTATATGATTTTGACTAACTTGTCATGCAACACATATAATATTGAATCACTTGTCATACAATGTATATAATATTGAATAACTTGTCATACAATGTATATAATGTTGACTCACAGGTCATACAATGTATATAATGTTGACTCACAGGTCATACGATGTATATGATGCTGACTCACAGGTCATACGATGTATATGATGTTGACTAACTTGTCATATAATGATACTCCCAATACTTTAGCCCTCAAAATTAGTTTTCTACCAGGTAAGTTGTTCCTAAATAATACTGAGTATGAATATTAGTATCGGGTTTAAATACATGCCAGTTTTTACTTGTAAAAGATGTTGAACATCACAGATCTTGAAATTCATGCACATTCGTTCTTATTATGGTGTGTTTTCATGACATTCAAAAATTACTAAAGCCTATTACAAGTAAGTAGCACATGCCAAACGTCATGAATAATCGATGCTGAGTGTGTCAACGAAAGTAATGGAAATATCTGTGAAATCCAGAAAGGCAACCAATGACAGTCACGGTATCAGATTTCAATAACGAGGAAGGATATAGACCAGCTAAGCGTAAATTACAATACATAAACGGATTCTACTTTGATGGCTTCTCGCGCGTTTGCAAAAGGTTTGTGTGTACCTAATATTTAGGTTTAGTCCTCACTGTTTCTAAATAATTAGCATAAGTACATTGAGAAAGGAGAGAAAAAACCAGCATCCCTTTTACATGTAGCTGATCAAAAATGAGATATCTTATTATTAAGAGTTAAAATTGATTCCAGGAGTGCATAATGCAACACATTACAAAGGCAGTCATCTGCGACGTGTCTTTCCACATACACCCTGACTGCCTTATTATACTAATTGACCCTAATGTAAAATATCTTTTACGGCAGGAATATTGTAAAATTGGGTCAACCTAGGCTGCTGGTTGAAAGCACTCTGCATGCTTTTTAAGGGTTTTTAAACAAAGAAAACGCGTTCATATTTCGCCTTGATACTTTGTTTTCAGTTATTTTCACTTGTTTTCAATATTAGACGATTCGTTTCAACGCAAAAAAATAAAACCTTGCTGTCTCAACGAGAATCGGTATGATTCACACGTAGTGGACAGAAACACAATTGTTCATCGGTAGTTTTGAATTTTAAATACGCACTTATTACATTTATTGACAGACAGCTAACGCTATTTTTTGACATCTCCCTTCTTTACTCATGAAACTCAATCAAACCTTTACCTACTGACGCAAAATTTGTGCAAATCTCGCTTAGAGATATGCATACTTACCAAAGATGTATACAATATTATGTTAGTATAGTTCATGACGTTTGATGCATGAAATTACCCCTAGGTGTGATTTAATTATAGTTGCTAACCTTTACATCCCGAAGGAAATGAAAACACCCTGTTCCTGCCCATGTGCTATAAGAATCTATTTTTTTAACATTGGACATGTTTGTTTTCTTGCTTGTCAGCTTATTGAGTTACCACTCATCGCGTGCCTGTAATTTCCGAAAAATCGACATCTTTAGGTCTGTACCTTTGATTTCGTGCCAAAGAGTGTCTGATGTTGTGTCACCGTAATCACATGAAAGATTTGATCGCAAAGCTATATATATATATATATATATATATATATATATATATATATATATATATATATATATATATATATATATATATATATATATATATCGTGTGAGTCTGCAGTAGCCATTCAATCTTATGCATTTATGCAATATGATAGTAGTGAGATATTCGCCCTTAGAATAATCTTTATTTCTGAATCGATCCAAAGACGATGTCCATAAAACCCACTCAGTTTGTCAAAAGGGCATTGAATGCACAGATTGAGTTTATGTCAAATTTTAATCTAGTTCTTGATAACAAATAAGATACCTACAAAGGACAGGGAAAACAAAACTCTCTCTCTCTCTCTCTCTCTCTCTCTCTCTCTCTCTATATATATATATATATATATATATATATATATATATATATATATATATATATATATATATATATATATAAGCCATAGCAAACTGATACAACGCTGATACTTCCAACATTTGCTTCAGTTTGTAACAAAATACAACCCAAATTTCCCTAATATGGGACAATGCTTTTCCAGAAGCACTGACACATTGATTCTTTCATACGCCTAAAAGAGGCCTTCAAAGAATCATCCATGGCCACTACCAACAACCCTAAAATGTAAAAGAGCACCTTGTTAGTTCCAGATCGAAAAAAAGTAAAAAAAAAGCGGAAACGTACACATATAGATGTAAAGACACTGTGTCTAATCTGTTAACAAATGCATTTTTAATTTGAATTCAAGGTTAAATGTTTCAGTTGAAACGGCAGACGTGAAAACTATGTACCACCAAATACGTTGATCAAACGATTGACTTCAAGAAAAGAGAATAACAACGACATAAGCGGTATCAGAAAAAAGTCAACACAAAGCTCACCGACTATTTCAGCTTTGAGTCGAATCTAAGATGGGATGACAATGAACATGGCCAGAAAGAGAAGTTTTGGAAATTGTTGATGCAAACAAAAGGACGAATTTGTCTCAAATGCACTCAAGGACTGACCAAATTCAATTTTATTTTAAACAACGAAATACAAACACTAGTGTTTGTTGAAGAGATAGCAATATAGCAGTAAAATGTTTTGTAGGAAAAATAATTTATATGTGTCAAATAATGATTGTGACTTTTACTTCAGATCTAAACGAACAAAAATAATATTCATTTAATTTTACAACATTGTTTGGATGGTGTTCTTCAAAGAAAAAAACATATACTAATCAATATAAGACTGTCAAAGTAAGATGGTATTATTTTCATTGCATCGCCCGATCACTTCGTATTTTACAAGTTATCCTAGTTGTGAAACAAAAGCAATATTCAGAAAAGTACATCATTATAGTTTTGGAATAATTGCCTGAATAGACTAGAAATAGTTTTCATTTTTACATAGTAAAGATTATCCAGAAACTTGTACATTAAAAGTTGTTTGCAAAACTACAACAGAAAAAAGAACACCACATTTTTGGTGAGTGTCAAAGCCATGTATTCCTTAGCCTCTTATCGCACAAATATGACAAATAATTAGGAAATATGGTAAAAAATGGTAATACGTTCAATACTAGATCATCTTGACAGAAAGATGTATGACAATTTCTTCACGTGCTCATTTACAATGAATTAGGTTGTTTTAAATTTGGGAACGTAATCCAAGCTAATGAACAGATTTGAGTTATCCTTAAACAAAAGCTATTATTCCTGCTAATTCACAATTTTAACGATCGTAGGACTAACTTCTGCATATTTGTTTATTAAGGGCCGTCTTATTATTATTATTATTGTTATTATTAATTTGGTGACTTGCTGAATATCATTATTATTCTTGTGGTTGATAAATATCGTTGTTAAACTCATCACGGTCAATAAATAGATTACGTTTTCCTTTCCTGAATTACATCGGATATATTTTATCGTATTAATATAAGAGAGCGATAGGTTTTGGATGCCCTAATATGTTACAATAAATTAGTTATGTAAATTATATATTTCGCACATCTATTATTTGATAAGAATTTGTTCTTCGTACATCCAGCCGGATGTATGTCCGACACAAGTTACCAATTTCGGAAGTATCACTACAATTACCTCCGAGTCTCATTTGGAGAGTCGAGGTTATCCAACTCGCATCGGGAAGAGACGAAGATGTTACGATTGGTATATATCCTTGTCTTTAACACAACAAATATGACACGACAACTGTTTAGCCAGTGGCGGCACGAGGGTTAGAGGCGCCCGGGGGAAAGGTTATTTAGTGGCGTCCCTACCGAGGCTCCCGAGGGCAATGTTCTTTAGTGGTGCCCCTGCTTTCCCACCGGGATCAGTTTTTATGTCAGTTGCCAACCGCCAACCCTCCCACCCATATACACCTTGGTTACAGCTGCAAAAAAAAAAAAAAACTCCCGCCCCCCCCCCCCCCCCCAACCGCAACTGTGTTTTGCAGATAACCGGATGTCAAACGTCTTTTATACAGATTTTTTTCTTCATCAATTTCCCGCCTCTTTGTTTGTCATAATAGTTTACTATATCGTTACAGTATACATTAAACGTAAAGTATGAAATGGCAGTTTCTTGAAACGGGAGATTTTTTCACTACAAAAACAAGATCGAGTACGTGACTGCAAATTTGTTCGCATTGTCTATGATTCAATTAAGCGGTCAACGTCATTTCGCATCCTTCCTACTTAGTTGTGCAGACCTCGAATTTTATTCATATTTTTGTTGTGAATAATCAGATGATAGCTCATCCTTATATAGATAAATAGTACTGCTTCCAGAACGTTTGTGGCTGAGAATTTAAATCACACGTCTTGAACTGTCGATATTCTTCTCAAAACTCTCAGGCATCGCGTAAGCCTTGAGGAGTGGCCATGCTATTCCCCATTCATCGGTTATAATCACATTGACATAGACGTAATACAATTAACACCCAGGTTGTTATCCTTAATCTTAATCAAAGTTTGGGTTTCTGAGCGGATCCACAATGTTTGATGAATTCAGTTCCGTCGAAGCCTTTCAGAGCTTTTGATAACGGCTGTCTTATCATTCCAGCAAATATATGTGACAGATTTCATGTCAAATTACTACTACAGTATAAACGATCCGGATATCCCGGTACTTTGTTTGCGGGGGGGGGGGGGGGTGAGGGTATATGACGTTTTTTTGCTTGATATAGATAGCGCTCGTTAAAGAAGACCCATATGAAGTCCCACACAAGACATTCATCCTGATTCCAGAAAATACACCAAAAAGACAAAAGAATCTCTTCCCATAAACGGGCCCACAAAAATTCTTTTAAAATACTGTAAACATAAAAAAAAAAAACATCAAATGTTGAAGGTACGTTGAAAAAAAGTGACTATTCCATCAAAATCGTACCAAAGTAATATGAACATAAAACTCAATCTGATTTGGAAGGTAGAGTGAGTAAATTCATAGATTCTATAACAAAAAAAAAACGTATTTATGAAAGAAAAAAAAAAAATTAGATTTCACATTGATAAGAACAATCTAATCCTGATTGTAATAGAAGTGCCTTTAATCTCACTGACCAAAATTGAAAAAATCGCGAGCAAAAAGAAAATGCATAGGAAAAAATTAAAAAACCAAGAGGAGAAGAAATAGAAAAATAAGACAGGGATATTGACTGTGATCCAAAAATTCTATACAATACAAGATTATCTATACAATACTGGATTATCTATACAATACTGAGTTATCTATACATTACTGGATTATCATTTATATTATGGTGCTCTATACAATACTGGGTTATCATTTATATTATGGTGCTATACAATACTGGATTATCATTTATATTATGGTTCTCTATACAATACTGGATTATCATTTATATTATGGTGCTCTATGCAATACTGGGTTATCATTTATATTATGGTGCTCTATACAATACTGGATTATCATTTATATTATGGTGCTATACAATACTGGATTATCATTTATATTATGGTGCTCTATACAATACTGGATTATCATTTATATTATGGTGCTCTATGCAATACTGGGTTATCATTTATATTATGGTGCTCTATACAATACTAGATTATCATTTATATTATGGTGCATTATCATTTGTATTATGCTGCTCTATGCAATACTAGAATATCGTTTGTACAATGGTGTTCTATACAATACTAGATTATCTATACGATACTGGATTATCTATACAATACTGGGTGCTCTATACAATACTAGATTATCATTTATATTATTGTACTCTATACAATACTAGATTATCTATACAATACTAGATTATCTATACAATACTAGATTATCAAAATATATTATGGTGCTCTACACAATACTAGATTATCTATACAATTATACAATACTAGATTATCTATACGATACTGGCTTATCTATACAATGCTAGATTATCATTTATATTATGATGCTCTATACAATACTAGATTATCATTTAAATTATGGTGTTCTATACAATACTGGATTATCATTTAAATTATGGTGGTCTACACAATACTAGATTATCTATGCAATACTAGATTATCTATACAATACTGGATTATCATTTGTAGTATGGTGCTCTATACAATACTAGATTATCATTTATATTATGGTGCTCTGTACAATACTGGATTATCTATACAATACTGGATTATCATTTATATTATGGTGCTCTATACAATACTGGATTATCATTTGTATTATGGTGCTCTGTACAATACTAGATTATCATTTAAATTATGGTGCTCTATACAATACTAGATTATCATTTATATTATGGTGCTATGTACAATACTGGATTATCATTTAAATTATGGTGCTCTATACAATACTGGATTATCATTTGTATTATGGTGCTCTGTACAATACTAGATTATCATTTAAATTATGGTGCTCTATACAATACTAGATTATCATTTATATTATGGTGCTCTGTACAATACTAGATTATCATTTAAATTATGGTGCTCTATACAATACTAGATTATCATTTATATTATGGTGCTCTATACAATACTAGATTATCATTTATATTATGGTGCTCTGTACAATACTGGATTATCTATACAATACTGGATTATCATTTATATTATGGTGCTCTATACAATACTGGATTATCATTTGTATTATGGTGCTCTGTACAATACTAGATTATCATTTAAATTATGGTGCTCTATACAATAATAGACTATCTATACAATACTAAATTATCTATACAATACTGGATTACCTAAACAATACTGGATTATCAGTTGTAGTATGGTGCTCTATACAATACTAGAGTAAAAGTTATATAATGGTGCTCTATACAATACTAGATTATCATTTATATTATGGTGCTCTATACAATACTGGATTATCTATACAATACTGGATTATCATTTATATTATGGTGCTCTATACAATACTAGATTATCATTTGTAGTATGGTGCTCTATAGAATACTAGATTATCATTTGTAGTATGGTGCTCTATAGAATACTACATTATCTATACAATACTGGATTATCATTTGTAGTATGGTGCTCTATAGAATACTACATTATCTATACAATACTGGATTATCATTTGTAGTATGGTGCTCTATAGAATACTAGATTATCTATACAATACTAGATTATCATTTGTAGTATGATGCTCTATAGAATACTAGATTATCATTTGTATTATGGTGCTCTATACAATTCTGGATTATCTATACAATTCTGGATTATCATTTATATTATGGTGCTCTATACAATACTAGATTATCATTTATATTATGGTGCTCTATACAATACTGGATTATCTATACAACACTGGATTATCTACACAATACTGAATTATCTATACAATACTGGATTATCATTTATATTATGGTGCTCTATACAATACTAGATTATCATTTATATTATGATGCTCTGTTCAATACTGGATTATCTATACAACACTGGATTATCTACACAATACTGAATTATCTATACAATACTGGATTATCATTTATATTATGGTGCTCTATACAATACTGGATTATCTACACAATACTGAATTATCTATACAATACTAGATTATCATTTATATTATGATTGTATCTTGTGATTCTTTTTAAGAAGCAAAAAGAAACTTCTTCCATAACGACCCATTTGCACTCAAACCTTGTGTGGTAATATATAAACAATTGGGCCTTTGAACGTTTGGTATGGCTTTTTTGAATGGAAGACAAAAGACAGTCATGTATATATAAATATATGAAAGAACGTTTCTTCAATGAGGATTCTGTGAACACCATTAATATTTGTTCTACTTTTCGACTTTTAATGGGCAACACAAATAGTGCGTTTTTTAGCATCTCTTATCATCTACTGTACTCGTTTCTCATCAGTTCAAATGTTTGTACTGGATATTGGTAACATAAATAGTTTTGGCGACTCAGCATTACATTTTTAAAACTCTATATCTGTTGTTACAAATTAACGCGAGAAAGGCACAGTCCACAGTAACCCGTCCATAAACAGGGATATATTACTCATAAATTGTAGTGCGTATGGACTAAGATGTTGATACAGTTTAGTACGGAAAAGGCACAGTCCACACCAACCCTTCGATAAGCAGAGACACATTCATCACAAACTGCAGTTCGTACGAACCAAGATACTGCTCAGTGACGGCGCTAGGGTTCAAGGCACCCGAGGGGTGGAGTGGGGGGGGGGGCAATGTTCTTTAGTGGCGCATCTACTTTGCCACAGAGAACAGTTTTTGTGTCAGTTGCCAACCTCCCTCCTCCCCCCATATAAGTTTTGTGAAGAATAGCCCCCATTACACTAAGGTGAGGTGAAATATTATGAAAATTTCAGCTGCAAAAAAAGCTCCCGATGGTGTCCACCCCCACCCCCCATTAGCATGGCGCTCCGGGGGAAATTACCCCACCCCCCTCAGTCCGCCACTGATATTGATAGAGGTTAAGGTGATTCAGACAGTCTCTCTCCAGCAACCTGTCAATAAACATGGATACATTAATTGCACATTAGAGTAGGTCTGTGGCAAAATATTCCGAGACATGTTTCGATTAACAGGCAACCTGTCGCTGTTAAATGGGAGCGGTAAGACAAATGACTTATTTAAGGAGATAACTTATGAGGATCAAAGAGAGCAAAATGAACAAACCGGATAAGCCTTGATCAAGCTATTAAAAACGTTGGTTTAGAGAACGAATACCTTTCCATGAGATTTATACACATACAAAACAAGTATATCATTATAAAGAATGACACACCGCGTACTTTTCATGAGGTTCATACACATACAAATCAAGTACATCATTATACAGAACGACACACTGCATACTTTCCATGAGGTTAATACACATACAAAACAAGTACATCATTATACAGAATGACACACTGCATACTTTCCATGAGGTTAATACACATACAAAACAAGTACATCATTATACAGAATGACACACTGCATACTTTCCATGAGGTTAATACACATACAAAACAAGTACATCATTATACAGAACGACACACTGCATACTGTCCATGAGGTTAATACACATACAAAACAAGTACATCATTATACAGAATGACACACTGCATACTTTCCACTAGCTTCATACACCTACAAAACAAGTACATCATTATACAGAATGACACACTGCATACTTTCCATGAGGTTCATACACATACAAAACAAGTACATCATTATACAGAATGATACACTGCATACTTTCAATGAGGTTCATACACATACAAAACAAGTACATCATTATACAGAATGATACACTGCGTACTTTCCATAAGGTTCATACACATACAAAACAAGTATATCATTATACAGAATGATACACTGCGTACTTTACACTAGGTTCATACACATACAAAACAAGTACATCATTATACAGAATGACACACTGCATACTTTCCATGAGGTTCATACACATACAAAACAAGTACATCATTATACAGAATGATACACTGCGTACTTTCCATGAGGTTCATACACATACAAAACAAGTATATCATTATACAGAATGATACACTGCGTACTTTACACTAGGTTCATACACATACAAAACAAGTACATCATTATACAGAATGACACACTGCATACTTTCCATGAGGTTCATACACATACAAAACAAGTATATCATTATATAGAATAATACACTGCGTACTTTACACTAGGTTCATACACATACAAAACAAGTACATCATTATACAGAATGACACACTGCGTACTTTCAATGAGGTTCATACACATACAAAACAAGTACATCATTATACAGAATGACATACTGCATACTTTCCATGAGGTTCATACACATACAAAACAAGTATATCATTATACAGAATGATACACTGCGTACTTTACACTAGGTTCATACACCTACAAAACAAGTACATCATTATACAGAATGACACACTGCGTACTTTCAATGAGGTTCATACACATACAAAACAAGTACATCATTATACAGAATGACACACTGCATACTTTCAATGAGGTTCATACACATACAAAACAAGTACATCATTATACAGAATGACACACTGCGTACTTTCCACTAGGTTCATACACCTACAAAACAAGTACATCATTATACAGAATGACACACTGCATACTTTCCATGAGGTTCATACACATACAAAATAAGTACATCATTTTAAAAAACGACACACTGCATACTTTCCATGAGGTTTATACGCATACAAAACAAGCACATCATTATACACATCGACACACTGCATACTTTCCATGAGGTTCATACACATACAAAACAAGTACATCATTATACAGAATGACACACTGCGTACTTTCAATGAGGTTCATACACATACAAAACAAGTACATCATTATACAGAATGACACACTGCATACTTTCCATGAGGTTCATACACCTACAAAACAAGTATATCATTATACAGAATGACACACTGCATACTTTCCATGAGGTTCATACACATACAAAACAAGTACATCATTATACAAAACGACACACTGCGTACTTTCCACTAGGTTCATACACCTACAAAACAAGTACATCATTATACAGAATGACACACTGCATACTTTCCACGAGGTTCATACACATACAAAACAAGCACATCATTATGCAGAATGACACACTGCATACTTTCCATGAGGTTCATACAATACACAACAAGTACATCATTATACAGAATGACACACTGTGTATTTTCCATTAGGTTCATTCTATATTGTGTATAGTAAAACTTTACAAATTTATTTTGGAATATTTAATAATAGAATTATAGTCTTATGTAAACTAAAATGAACGAAACCTCAGTGACGTCATGGAAAGGGGAAATAATCACCAGGTGTACAAGATTTGACTTGTATTGATTGCTTAACAGAGATTCTCCATGTTATAATAACAAAAACTATTTCCCCAAAATGTGCGCTTGTCTGTTAGTTCCCAATGATTTTCATTTCAATTATTAGGCCTATGATCTACCAAAATATGCCATGATATCACGGTCTGTAGGTTGGTGCTGTAATTCATGTATAAGTGTTGCAAGCATCTGTTCTTCTTTATAATATTTCGAAAGATTTTTAATAAAGCTTCTATGGAGGCTTAGATGCCTAACAGCCTTCGGATATTTTTATTTTCTTGCATTTCCTCCATTTGCTTGATATGATCTTTTTACTTTCGCCATATGGAACCCCCCCCCCCCCCGTAAATGTTGTTCAGTAAGAACAATTTTGTAAAATCAGATGTTTTGCTATTACAAAAGTAAGATGCTATTTATACCATGTCCAAAATGATTGCCTTTATAATATATAATTTTTTTCTTTCTTTATTTTTCAGATTTCAAATTCTTTTTTTATACCCCGTGTAAGTAACAGATTTGATTAGCATTTGCACCTGTGTATATTCACACTAAAGTTTGTATACTCTGTGCAATAACAGATTTGATTAGCATTTGCACCTGTGTATATTCATACTAAAGTCTTTCTACTCTGTGTAAGTAACAAATTTTGATTAGCATTTGCATCTGTGTATATTCACACTAAAGTTGTTACAAATGCAGGTAAATGTTAGTGTTTCTAGAACGTTTTATTGGCGAGATGTTTGCCAACACGATTTATACTATCACTGACACTCTGTAAAGAATTGGACATTACATTATCAGGTTTTTAAAACGGTTTTATTCGAAACGTCTTCTGCTTTTCTTTTACATTAATATTATTTGGATAATTGTTATCACTGTATTGTAACAGAACTGTAAGCTGTATCATATTCACTTTTTCCATGAAATATTTATTTTGTTTTAGATTCGTGTCCTTGTTTTTCAACATGCCATTCGTGAACAGTGACCTCATTTTAATACCCAAGACATATACTACTTTCTAATTCTTACAGACAACACCTGTTTTCATTCTGTCAGACAGTGTAATAGAGAAAAAGCTGGAAGAAATAGTGTGAGATTGCGCCCACCATGATAGACAATCCAGCCAGCAGAAGACATAATACAGTTAAACCGATATCGTTGATATTGCCAATCTAATTCAAACAAACACTCTCAGAATGTAAGTACAATCTGCCAAGTTTTATATGTGATGGAATGGGATTCTAGTTTAATCTTACTCACTCAGCCTCAGATGATTGCAATTAGTACCCGGCTGAGTGATGGTTATTTGATAAAATGGTGACAGTGTATGTATGTATGTATGTATGTATGTATGTATTCATTTGATAAAACGTCAAGGCTTATATTTTATCATTTTCATTCGGACAAACAAAATATCTATGGTTTTAGCGTATCAGGAAAGAGTGTTATTGTTATATGATTTGTAATCTCTCTCTCAATCTCTTCCTCTCTTCAGTCTACAACCACTATAACGCCACGCTTTATACCGCCACACTCGATTACCGCCAATAAATTTTCCAGACTGGATTCCCTCACTTCATAATGCCCGCGTCTGTTTGCACAAAATGCCATTTTCTAAATATAATGCATTTGGTATCACGCCATTCTGTTCCACCATGCAATAATCTCCACCATCTAACTAGCTAGGTCGTTAAAAAAGTGTTCGTTATGGACTTTATACACGAAGAAAACTCGATAGAAGACCATCATACACTTCTTTGTGAGAAAGAACATGGTGTTTTTCTTATACTCGTTGGGAAGCTGGAACATAGAAGCTCGTCGATCGTTGCTATACTCGCGGCACGGATTAAAATCCTCATTGGAACGAATTATAAACTCTCTAGCCTGCTGGAGTATATCGGTTTATATACAAGTTAAAAATTATGTAACACATAACAATCTTTCCAAATGCACCGAATCTTTGAAAGATCGTTTTGTCAAGGAAACAGTATAGAAGAAACAAAGATGACAAAGCACGGTGCAGCAAGTCTGAGAAACTGTCCAAGCGCTTTCGAGTTCTACGGATCCCTTTGTCAAGGCTGACGACACAAACAAATAACAATTACAAACTCAAAAGCGTAAATAAAACATATATTTACATACTGTTGTGTTATTAAAACCAAAATCAAAGAATATAATGCTAACGTATCATAAAAAGCAAAAAAAAAAAAAAAACTTTGAATTATTTACATTTGTTGAAAGCAGGTTTTAACCACGACATTCCCGAACCAACTGTACATTGGAGATTTGTTAACATAGATATAGGGTTTCAACATGGAACATATTTCAATAGAACAGAGTTGAGTGGGGTTTTGTTTTGTAAAATATGGCAGAAGGAAATGGAATCAAATAATTTTAAGTGAATTTACACTTTTATGAATGACAGCCTCATAGTTGCGTAAACACGCGTTTGTGTGATGATCAATCAGCTTGGCGCATAACATTAACTTAGGGTATAGGGTCTGCCCTGACCTTTGCGGAAACAAGCTGTTGGTTTGTTTTTAACTTTGAGCACATTATTTGCTATATCTTGCCGAGGAAATGGGAACTATGTGTCTTTCCCAAGGACACACCGAGACAGCCAACCCCAGCTGGCCTGGGCGGGTATCGAATCCACCACCCTTGGTTTACGAGTCCGACTCTTTTTGTGGCGTAAATGTCTTTGGACTAAAAGTATAAACGCTCTGTCTAAGCTAATATAATTGTATCCACCTTCTAAATATAATACATAATCCAGTTCTTATTATCAACATAATGTATGTATGTATGTATGTATGTATGTATGTATGTATGTATGTATGTATAGGGTTTAACAGCACGTCAGCACAAAACTGATTATTTGATGCCGATTAAAAGGATAAGTTCTTAAAATGTAGAAATGAAAAGTTGCAAAAAAGAAAACAAACTTTAAGAAGACAAACCCTTCCAAATAAGTGTAAACATGTAGTACAACAAAACAGAAGGTAAATATTTTAAAACTATATAAAATGTATATAAAATAAAAGAGTTTTTATTCCATATATTTTTTGCCAAGTATACAGAACATGCCTATCTTTATAGTCTTTGAAGTCAGTATATGGAATCTTCCAGTCAGAAACCAGGTGAATGCATGGCAGTTTTGGCTTCTTTAACTGCACTCTCATTACTCTTAATACCAATGCGACTAGAATGGCCTTACTCATTGATTGCAAAAACCAACACTTTACAGATCAAGTTTTCTATATTTGCATAGTAATTAGTCATGAACAGACTTTTTAAGTGATCTTATTTGTCGGAAGATCCTGCCTGAATTAGTGTTGCTTCTTTCAATTACAGTATAGACATGGGAATTATTTCATTTGGATCTATTTGAGATGAATATCATTATGTCTTAGTACAATGTGGAAAGTTTCTATCTGAACGGAAGAAAATACTATTTTCGATGGCCAAGATCGTTAAAGTTCTAACTACTTTTTAATAACTTTAAAAAATGCTTTAAATAACTTTGTATTTTTATAAATATCATACTGTCAGAATTGAATGTGTAATCTATGTATAGTGCATACATCTAGGTTTGATTTTGTCCTTTATTTTGTATATTCTCTTTCTTCTCACGCATTAATTGTAATTCTGTAAATTTCTTTTGACATAACGCCTAATCATTCGAAACTTCTCGGTCAATCCTAGGGATCAAACCTCGAATATATTCCGATGACTGCCATTCGGACTACCTCGGCTATTTACGATACAAGGATTGACAGAGAAGTTTCGAATTAATCAAACAATTTATTTCATTCGCAACTTCTCGGTCAATCCTAGGGTTAATCCAATCGTAGAAAAAGTTGAGGTGGTCCAGACAAATTGCTGTTTCCTTTTTGCGAAGAAATTTCAGGTGAACAAAATGCATGCTTTTTCTGAACATTACTGTGCCGACATACATCAGAGGCATATTTTTGTCTCGCGGAAATAGCCGAGGTTGTCCGAATGTCCTACGGGGAAAATCAATCATAAAAATAGATGAGGTGGTCCGATTGTGGAGAAATTTCCTGCGAACAAAATGTATGATTTTTCTGCAAATTATTACGCCAATATACATCCGAGGTATACTTGTGTCTTCCAGAAACAGCTGAGGTTGTATGAATGAACACTTTAATTTGTGTTCTCTCTATAAATACATTTGAACTGAAATGAGCTGATTTGTTTATTGATGCTGACTTTCCAGAGTCCAGACAAACATTGTCGCAATCCATTAGTATCAAACAGACTAAGCAATTTTCGATCGATTTACTTTTTGATTCTGCGACAAACAAACACATATAGGTAAAGAAGAAATCCATGTCTCGTGCTCTAACAACCATGATATAAGTGGTATTTGTTAATCTTAGCTTCTTTTGAAGTAAAGTATGCAAAAATAATACTAGCTTTAGTATATACTAACACATGTTCAAAAATGTATGTATGTATGTATGTATGTATGTATGTATGTATGTATGTATTAGCGTTGTACGGAACATCAGCACAATAGGGCCTATTTGGTGCCAATCAAAAGCAAAGATCTAACGAAGACAAAATGAAGAATTGCACAAAAACTGTATGAAGATAAACCATTCCAAATAAACATGAACTACAACAAGATAAATATGAAAGGTAAAGATGTTAAAATTCTGTAAAAGTATATAAAATAGAAGAGAAAGGTAAATCATGTACAACAAAAATCCCTAAAACGTGTGGTAACAATTTTATATACAAACTGCATTGCCTGAAAAAGTCCAAGATTTCCTCGGGTGGTACGGCTTCGTAAAGTTTCTTCATTGAGTTCACATGAAAATACGTCTGTTTTACAGGGTGGAAGTCGACACACTCGACAAGAATGTATTCCGCTGTAAGTGGACACTGACAGGGTGTGCACTCTGGTCGAGATTCACCCTTCATGAGGTATGCATGAGCCAAATATTTATGTCCGACATGCAATCAGCACAATACCACCGCGTCTCTACGATTTATCCAATAGTGGCTTTGATGTTCTGAAGCTTGTTTTAGGAGTTTTCATTTAACATATTTTGCCAAGTGTGTAGAACATGCTGATTTATACAATATTTAAAGTAAGTATAAGAAATCTTCCATTCGGAAACATATGACTGCAGAATAAATTACTAGAAACTAATGTTGCTTTCCCCTGACGGTGTTTATTTCTCTCACGGAAGAATCACATCCTCTTTCGTCTTATATCTCATGGCTTTATTTTTAATCTCGAACAATAAATTAATGTCTAATTTAAGGTATTATTTTCAATTTGCTTGAACTTAATTAAGCATATTGAGAAATCGAATAAAATGTGTTTGAAGATAACCAGTATTAGACGATAGGCTTGAGTGCGATACCAGATATATTTTAGGGGGTGAGGTGGGGCTACGAAAAGGGTATTGTAGTGAAATCGAGGGCGTTTTAATGCCTGTGTTTTCTTTAGCAATACCTTTCGAGTCTTCCACCCTACGATATACCACAATGAAATATTGCCTAATTGATTTTGTATGACTACTGTTTTCTTTCCGATTTTTATATGACCAGCTCTCTTTTTCCCACATGACACAGGTTTTCCTTATGCGCCTCTTTCCCAACCCTGATTTTTTAAATTTAAAAAATATAATTTCTTAATATTTCCTCATCTATGAAGATAGCACGATCATTGTCTAGATTTTATTCTAGATTTTTCATAGCGTTGATTAACATTTGACTTTTTGCAATTTCTTTTTTTCTTTTTATTGTTCATATACAAAATGGCACAATAAATGCTACCAATTTTCAATGTCTACTTTTCATTTTATTTGTTCAGTTACATGATTTCGAAAATGTATCTCTCTGTCTGTTTGTATGTCTGACGTGATAAATCAATATTGCACTTGGAAACACTCATCCATCTAATACAAACTAAACTTAGAGTACGGTCTATCCGTAGCTTACCTGAATTTAGAAGACGGAAAAGACCAAGCAAGAACCAGTCGCCATACCATAAATCAAAGTCAGTACCCGATAGTAAAAAGAAAAGCTAATATTCCGCAATCCATGGGATTTCGAGAACATTTTATGATTTTGTTTTTGCTGTCTTCGACGTTTTAAAAATAGATTCGTTTAAGCCTCGTTTTATTCCGCTCAAGGAGAAACTAATAAAAGCATCATTGATGAGTTAATGGCTTTGGCATGATAAGCAATACAGTAAGTAGTGGAAAACAGAATGGAAGCCACAGTATTAGTGTGTACTGTTACGACTCTAGGTCTTAAAAATATGTAACAGAAAGAAAGTGAAACAAACAATGTAAGTAAAATCAACAAGCAATTTATTTCGGGACAATTAAAGTGAAAATTCAAAAGACACTTACAATTTGTGAGTTAAATTCCAAATAATCCTAAATGTCCTAATCACAAGTCCAAACATATATAATGTTCCGAATGAATTCCAATAGCCTTGAATATCCTGATTTACCACAAGTCTTGAATGTCCTGATGTACCACAAGTCTTGAATGTCCTGATGTACCACAATGATGTAATCCGGAAGGTTTTGAATTAATTCACATACATCCACAAAAGTCCTAAAATCTATGAGCACTTTAGTATTAACAATGAATATTTGAAATAAATAATTCCTCTCTTTGAATTATGTATCTGGTTTTCTCAACTGTAACATCTGATTAATAAAATAGCTTCTTTACATACTGATGTTTTGAACCCGAATGATCTCTTGTTTACTAAAACCATCTATATATATATATATATATATATATATATATATATATATATATATATATATATATATATATATATATATATATATATATGTATATATAAGTAGGTGTACCTGACAATTCTCACCTTAGAATATGAGTAATTTTTATGGAAAATTACTTTGTGTACCTGACATTTGTGACAACAAAACATGGACATAAGAGTCCAACTGCTAACAAAACCGGCCTTGAACTCAAATGCTATGTAAACATGTTGTAGCGAAGATCGGACAGCCTATATACTGTGTAGATTAAATATCTATGTGACAATAGCGAGGATCGGACAGCCTATATATTGTGTAGATTAAATATGTATGTAATAATAGCGACGATCGGACAGCCTATATACTGTGCAGATTAAATATGTATGTAATAATAGCGAGGATCGGACAGCCTATATACTGTGTAGAATCACTGACAAAAATATATATGACTTTCTTTTGAGACAGTTTTAAAAAGTGACTGCATTCATCAACTCTGAGTGCACTGAATAAGTCTTTGTTTGTGTTTACTATTGGCTGTGTAAAATCTTTGTAATTTGTACTGATTTTCTTTTAATTGGATGCTGTTTTAATGCGGTATTAGAAGTAGTTGTTATATTTTTTGTCCTCCGTGTTTTTGAAGCAGTATATGAGGTATTTTATACGACATTTTCTTTTATTCCCCCGCAGCTATGGTTCACTGGGAATGAGTCCAAGAATTAAAAAGGGTGATTTCGCAAGATATTAAAGTGGAATTTGTTCGTTTGCTATTCATTGACAATTTTCCTAAAACCTATCAAGTTTTCTTGGTTTATCTGTGGTGTTAGAATCATCAATCAACGGAATGCATATGTTTGCATCTTTTGTACGCATGTTATCACGGAGAACAGATTTAGAAAGGAAAGGTTTATCAAATGATGTAATCGATTTTAAGTAAAAAGAAAGAAAAAGAATTGTTTTTGTCTTTGTTTTAGCTTTCATTTAGACAAGATAATGTGATTTCACTTGGGAGGGGGGTACTAATTTTCGTGAATTTGCTATAGCTACGAGCCACGAATTTAAAGATGAAACCAACAAAGGTTGACTTATGAAGACAATAAATCCGTACCATGTCCATGAATTTAGGTTCTGTCTAAAACTACAAAAAATCAATACTTCTAACAAGTGAATTCAAGGTATTTAAAATAAAAAAAGTCGTATACATACATAAGCCTTTTTATGTACATTAGGTAAATCAATTTAAATGCAAGGAAAGAGATTTGGAGAAAAAAACTCTTTATTTCTTAATAAAGAGTTTATTCCAAGCATTACATTTTGGTCAATCGACAAAAGTAAAGATATTGCTCTTATTTTGATTATTTTGAGCTCTGTTGTCATGGCAACACTGAAGCATAATACATGCTACATGATGAGGCCCCACTCTATCATTCTAACAGAGAACTAGAATAATGGTAGATTTAGTTCTGTTTCCAATAACGGTTTGATTATATGTTTACATCAAAGAAGTTCTTTCTTCTAGATTGTATGAATCAAGGTAATTGTAGTGTTCAGATTTGTACACGATGCTACCTTGCGCCTGTTCCGCTTTGAGACAGTTCTATTTTCAGCGCTTTCTTCCATAAGCTTCGGTGTTTCACCTACACGTATATTTGTTTGCAATGTCTTTTTCTAACACTTGCAATTTTAACATAAAACCAAGTATGCTTAAGATACAAACAAAATTGCCTTGAAACTTGCTATCAAAATACTAATCCTCGTTTAATTCTAAGCTATTCTGCAAATTTTCAATGGCTTTCATTATCAGATAATGACGGTATATGCCGAAATTTATTTAACATAGGACCGCGCTAATTAACATAGGACCGCCCTATATTGGCTCTCTCCAGGCACTTTTAGACGAACTGAATTGACGTCACACCGGCACATCTTGCTGATGATAACGGTATGGATACCTACTTTGTTATACAAGTCTCTACTCTTCAGATTTTTTCTGTATTTGTGTATTCACAAAATTATTATAAAAGAATCCTTACTAAATTATATATTAAAAATTATCTAACCTGTATGATAATATTCTTTCTCCATATTTAAAAATTCACTCATATTATCACGCACCCTCCTGTAGAATCCAGG
This sequence comes from Margaritifera margaritifera, assembly GCA_029931535.1. Taxonomy (NCBI): domain Eukaryota; kingdom Metazoa; phylum Mollusca; class Bivalvia; order Unionida; family Margaritiferidae; genus Margaritifera; species Margaritifera margaritifera. The sequence goes on along the minus strand of JAQPZY010001482.1, from coordinate 3,186,594 downwards.
GATAGCACACTCCGCTCTGTTTCGTGTATATTTGTAACCTTCTATATTGGATTATATATGCCTTGATTTCTGTCGTAGGAATCCGGAGTGACTGTGTACTTACATGCTTTCTGTTGTAGGAATCCGGAGTGACTGTGTACTTAGATGCGAATTAATTACTGGGTCGATATGCGAGTGTGTCTGCTACGCACGAATGCCTATATCTGCGACTTTGTTCCATCCTTTTTGGTGGAATTTGCGCTTAGTATAGGGGTTGGTGCGTGCAGGCAAGGCGATGGGTGCCATAACCCGCGGACCCGGTTTCGAATCTCAGAATTGTACATATTGAAGCGTTGCAAATCGTTTTCATAAACAAATTATGCAAAATCTAGAGAGAACAACCTACTTTTCATACTCAAGGTCCTGTAAATGTCAGAGGCAGATAAAAAAAAAATGGAAACCGAGAAACAGATAACTTCGTTTATCAATGAAAAACACGTACAAATACTAGTTCATGCTACGTTTTCGTCTGAAGTTTGTTTGTTTTATTAGTGTGAGTTGGCATCCGACCAACGACGGTTAATAGCTTTTCACAAATTTGGTTGACTGATCAAGGATAAATGTGTCATTAGACATGATCGATTTGTCTCGTCATACGAGTTTAATAGCACGTGATAGACTGCATAAATTATGAATTGCACTAAACGAAATCTGTGAATAAAAGTTGTAGGTTCCTTATCCATGTTTGTTGTATCAAGGTTTATCCGATAATTTATGAATGAAAATGCATCGGGCTCATTTAACTTGTATATGCAATACTAATATACACATGTTTCTCTCTCTCTCTCTCTCTCTCTCTCTCTCTCTCTCTCTCTCTCTCTCTCTCTCTCTCACACACACACACACACACACACACAATGCCGGTTATAATTTACAGTTGCAGCGCTCACTCTGCACCATCGCCGGTAAGTAAGCGCCTCTGCTATCTGGCGATTTACTAGACAATTGTGGATATTATCCCTACGCTGACCAGCTTGGCGGACACCTATGTACTTGGTACTTTCCCTTTGTTAGTTTTATGACTTGCTAAGGTCACTCTGATATATGTTTTGATTGTAAATTACTCGCAGTAACATTTTTCATTAAAATGTATTAACATGTGTTTTTGCAAAACGTTGGAATCCTCCGGTTGTCAAATCTAAAGTTACGTATGTGCGTTGTTCTGCACGTTGTCAGGCTCTTCAGTTTCGGAGGTAAGGAAATCTTGCATGTAGTCCGCAATCGCGTAATGCCTAAACAGAAGTGATCGATTTTGAAAAATACCGAAACTTACGAAGTTTGATGCAGCGCTCTCTACTAGAAAATGAACAACGTCATGTGTCGGAAAATTGACCAATTAAGAGCCGATTTCTCCTCAGCTGTTCGACCTATGGTGCTCAAATGTTATAGATGTAAAACAAATTAACACCATCGACTTAGTGCAAATTATACCTTTCTCTAATTTTCTCTTAAATTTGTTAGCTCTTTACCAATTATTGAGGATATAAGTGTCAACTGGGGCCAGGTCATTATTGTTTCATAAGGCTCTACTGGACAACGGATACAGATTGTGTTCCTGTAAAAAAAAAGGTATGTATTGGTTCCAATATATGTAGAAATGGCAAAAGATCATTCTTTTAAATTTCGTTTCGGAATAAAGTCTTTTAATTCCTGGCGTTTTATGCTTCCAGTATTGACATGGACGTCCACATTTGTTTTACTTTATTTTGTATTTAATAGGGTTATTTACATTAAGAGAAAAGGTATTAATAACTTTGACATTTAGTAAGTCATATAAATATCATGTTATCATGTCAGTTATGATATTTCTGTTATTTTGGTTTGGATAACCACTAGCATCACAACCTCTACCACCGTTGCTATCTCTTATGACATCACCAACAACAGTACACAAATATCTTTAAATATCTAATTGCCAATAACATGTTTTATTTCATTTTAGAGTTAATTAATAGTAATAGATGAAACCATAGGGACGAACGGGACCTCAGTGCTAAATAGGGTCATAAATAAAGGAAACTTAACCTTAATCTGCTATTTTGAAATGTATGTTGTGACCACTTACTATCCAACACGACGTGTGTAGTGATCAATACCCAGTCATATGCTGTCCAACTTCTCACTATATACCATCAACACTCCATGTGCAGTGACCAATACACAATATTTACTATTCATCACGCCGTGTGCAGTGACCACTATCCAGCACCCAAATTATACAATCAACACACCGTGTGTAGTGACCTGCTGCTTAGTGGATATATATATATATATATATATATATATATATATATATATATATATATATATATATATATATATATATATATACCAATTAATAATTAATTACTGGGTCGACATGCGGGTATGTCAACTACGCATGAATGCCTATACTACCGATTTTGTAGCCTAATTTTTAGTCTCCGTAGAGTACGAAGTAAAATTCTCTAACCTGTATGATAATATATATATATATATATATATATATATATATATATATATATATATATATATGTGTGTGTGTGTGTGTGTGTATGTATGTATTTAAAGCATTGCCTATACCAAAGATCATGTTGGAAGTGTCAGTAAAGTTGCATGTATTGTACGGATGCTATAAATAGCTTTAACCAAGGAACCAACTCATAATAACACTAAAATGGACCCGACTGAAAGTAGTACTAAAATTCAGAAACTGTCACGGACTTTAGCGGAGACTGAAACAAATCCAGAACATTAGATACAAATTGTGTCCTTTTTCTCGACATTGATAACAGGTATCTTTACTTTATCTTTCTTTAATCCTGTCTTAGTGGTTCCTTTTCTTTGACGTTGTGGACATTCTAGAGCCCAATGTCCTTTTTCCTGACAGACATAGCAGGTATCTTGACTTTTATCTCGAGAGAACTAGTCAGAAGTCTTGTTGAAAGTGTTTTTACGAATGACTTTCTGTTAATCTCTGACGAGAAGTGTGATCTGTTGTGGGCTCTTCCATCTTCACAGCTTGAAAGCGAATGAATGTTTTCTCTTAAGTCGAGGTGTGATATATATATATATATATATATATATATATATATATATATATATATGGGGAGAGAGTGTGTACCCTAGTCAAATTAAATTTGAATCATCTACTGTCACGCAGCGATCACATATTTCCATGGAGAAACCAGAAGACAAGCGACGACGACGTTCTGTGTCACCCAACAGTTTCCAAGAAGTGTTGGCAGAAGTTTACGCTAGCGATTTTTAAGAAGAGATGAGTGCTCCTGAGCCAATACCATCTACCTCTACCTCCACTAAAAGACCTCTAGAGTCAAGATTAGCCAAGAAAGGAAATCGTTCGGTGGCCCCTGAAAAATACTTTTACATTCGACCTTCCCAAAAAGTGAACTCCAGAAAACTTAGAACGACGGCTTACATTTACACAGTCAAATATAAAGAGTTAAAGTCTTAAGTTGCAGCAGAGAACGCAGCTGTATCCATTACGACTTTACTGGAGTGAATGCTAGAGAAATTTAAACGACAATGCCATGCTCATGATCACGATCATCTGAGACTATCCATAACTCAAAACAATTTGAAATCTCATATGTTAATCGAGTTTAGTACACCTGCAGAATTAACTTCTTCCAAAATCTTGAACAAATTCAACAGGTCCAACAATCTAATGATGCGTTCTACGTGACCAATGGAAAAGCTACTCTTCACATGACACACGTTTTACCACCAAGAGGCAGAGGAAAACGTAAAGTTTTATCGGAGGATCAATTTCCCGTTACCAAACGAAGTATCGCCCAGATTAACAACAATCCGACGAGTTTAGCAATGTCATCATTACTTATTACGTGACACCAAATAATCGTATTCTGTTTTGAAAACTTTAGGATATCGAGTCTTTTACTTTGACACTGATAGTTGCAAGTAGATCAATCACCCTGGAGGCTATCACCCACACATCCGAGACGAACGTTTAGAAGCTTGGACCGACGAACATCCCAAAGACATTATTTTAAATTTGCCAGTGGGGGACCTAAAAATTACAGCTATCAGTACAAAGACAAAAATGAACAACTTCGTACTAAATGTAAAGTTAAAGAACTGACAGTCAAGTGGTCAACTTTGACGTCTTAAAAAGAAGCCTTAAAGTCAGGTCAAGATCAAGACTTTTGCGTGAACACATTGGATCCTCACACAATTGTACGTTGTCAAATCACGAAATCGTCAGTCGACCCTAAGAAAAGTATATCAGATCGTCTACCAGAAACGAGTGCAACTTCCCGATCACAACACGTTACCGTACGGGTACCGAACTCCAGTATAAAAAAGTTCCAAGACAGAAAGATTTGTTTGAGTACAGACACACACCAAGAATGATAATGAATTAAACTCAGCAACTGTGCCATGGACCCACTGACTCAAAGTTCAAAGAATACATATTTCCTGTGGCCGCGCCTGGCTATTGTGATTTTGCCAGTTGATTTCAGACGTTTGAAAAATAAGCAAATGTGGTCTAAACATATGGATGGGTTCCCGAATCTTTACCCAGAGCACGATTTGTCTGCTTGGGACGTGGAAGCCAAGTACGGTGTTTCAGTTGTGGTGTGACGATCCGTATGGACTATAAAGATTCAGCTTTCCGTAAGCATGCCATATTGTCTCTGTGTTGTCACTACCTTTCTTTGGTGGGTCCACCTATCACAACACGGTACCGTACGGGCACACTGAGCTCCAGCATAAAAGGTTAAAAACACAAAGAAAGGTCATTGTGAACAAAGATTTCCACCCAGAATGATGAAAGGTTAAAAACACAAAGAAAGGTCATTGTGAACAAAGACTTCCAGCCAGAATGATGAATTCGACACAGCAGCTGTGTAATGAACACACTGCTGACTCAAAATTCAATGAGGTCGCGTGCGATGCACTCACAACCAGGCTGGATACCACCACAACTTCATCGAGAGTTCAAAGCAAAGACGAATACACGCTTCCCGTAGCCTTGCCTGGCTATTGTAATTCTCATAGTCGCATCCAGACGTTCCAAGGGAAATGGCCAAAATATCTGGAAGGACCCAGTTCCAAATCTTTAGCCAGAGCAGGATTTGTTTACTTGGGAGAAGGAGACAGAGTACAGTGTTTCAGTTGTGGTGTGAAGCTTCACGAATGGGAGTATAAAGATACAGCTTACATGGAACATTCCAGATGGTCTTCGTGCTCTCGCTACCTTCCTTTGGTCGGTCCAAAATATGATCCTCATGTTGGATACTTTACAAGTGGAGAGGATTCATAGTTCACCTTTGGAGCTACGAGAACACATTTACATAGAGTTTATCAAGATTTAAATGTAACGCAAAGAAAAACTGCCTCCAATACACCATAAAATGGATAACCACTGGTACATGAATGCCAGAAAAAGACTGATAAAAGAAGGCTGTAGCATTGTCGGAAAGAAAGGTTTTGTGCCAACACACGATAAGACTCTTCTGCGAAGACGCTGTCAATGGCCAGTTTAGAATAGCATATTCAGAATCTATCACTGAATTGTAAGAGCGCATTTACAGAGATTTTGTACAGATTAAAGTGAAACGCAAAGAACAATTGCGTCCGAAACGGTAAGACTTTTAATCATTGGTATCAGAATGTTGTAAGAAGACTGATTACCTTAAAAAAAGTTCAGATGGTCAGACATTGATAAACTGCGAAGACATTATAAAGCTTACCATGCCACGACTTCTATCTTCCATGTTACACCAAATTCCATGGAAGGAAGTCAATGACAGTGTTCAAGGCTTAGTTGATTACCAAGTACTTTTAAAAGAACTGATTCCATAAAACGAGACAATTCTATTTTATTTTGGACGACGTGTGGTGTGTGTGTTAGTGACTACCTTACTTGGATTTTGTTTGCCACCATATTCTTTATTGCAACTTTATGAACAGTACATGCAAAGAGATCACCACCAAAACTTTATCTGTGCACGAAAACATATTGTCTTAAAAGTGCTGCGAATAATGATGAATACGATTTATTGTTACACAAAGGCATATTAAATACATAACATGCATAAAATGTCTTGTATAACTGATGAAATCTCAGAATTCTAAACACAATTGTTATGGTGCATCCTCCGTCGTCAAAGTGATTGAGGAAAACTTAAATTAGATCACCAAAGTTGGGAGGTACTGTATCTTCGCCATCCCTTTAACATGTTGATTGCTGACCCAAGTGGTTCAGGTAAAGCCGATTTTGTCAAACGTGTGATCAAACACAAATCAAAATTGTTCTATCGTCCTCCACACTGTATCGTGTGGTTTTGCAAAAAGTGGCAATCGGCTTAAACGTAACTGAAAGAAGTAAAGGAGAATCCATTTCGTGTGTAAAAGGAATTCATCGCCAGGACGATGGGATCGTGTCTAACTTGAGTCAAACACATCTTGTAATCTTCGATGACATGTTGGGAGAAGACGAAGAAGAAATTAAACTTTGGTTTACACGAGAAGGACATCATCATAATGTAAGTATTCTTTACATTACTCCAAATCTATTTCAACATAGTAAAGCACATAGCACCATCAGTCTCAATGCACAGTATATAGTGTTGTTTAAAAGTCCGAGAGCTAACTCTCAAGTTCAAGTGTTAGCCAAACAGTACGGAACACCTTGGCTAAATTATCCCTATGAAGATGCCATTAAATCTCCACATGCCTATTTACTCATCGATTTAAATCCTACTACTCCCGATTATTTGAGATTTCGTACGAATTTGTCTCACGAGTGATGAGATGATGAAGAAGAAGATAAAAAGGAGACACTTTTCTGGAAAGACATCACACTTGTACACTTGGATTTTATGGAAGGACGAAAACTAACTTTAAATCCATACAAACGATGAATGAACAACTAATACCATATTTACCTCCTAATCCTAATCTCACTGAGATGTGACACATGCAACAAGAATTACAATTGTTGATGGATCGAACAGATTTGTTAGAAACAGAAAGAAAAAAAACGTACCGGTATGGATAATTATCCGTCTACAATTTTTTCGAAGTCGTCTGCTTCAGAGATAAAATGTGCTATTTATTAGGGATTTTGATGTGCTGAATTCAAATATGACAATTAAAACAACTGATTGGCTACTGTTTCCAAGATATTTAAGTTTTACATTTTACGTCTATGTATATTGTGTACATATTAGAGTTTTAATCATAAATTGTAAACCTAGGTCTTTTCATGTGTTTATGGTTGCTTTACATGATAATATTTCACCTGTCCTGTTTATGTAACACTTTACAAAAACAGCAAAACGGTTGTATAAATAAAAAATATATTGAAACAAAAGTCAAAAAACTATTATGTATATATAAGTACATAGGTTAGTCCTTATTCAGTGTCTACTCGGCGCTTCTTGGCTTGTCTCTTGTATTCATTAAATGGAGCATCTCTTGTCCCTGTCCAGCAATAGTCTGCAAGCATTGATGGGCTCCATTTGCTCTAAGAGCGTTTCTCCATTGTTGTAATGTCCTGGTGAAATCGCTCGCCGTGCTCTTCGCTCACTGCTCCGCAGTTCAGTGGAAAAAAATCTACATGAGAGTGCAAGAAATGTATCTTTAGTGACATGTTGCAACCAAGGCTTTTGTATGCCTTGAGGAGGTTTTCCACCAACTCCCTGTAGTTGTCTGCCTTGTTGTGTCCGAGAAAATTTGTTGCCACTAACTGGAAGGCTATCCATGTCGTCTTTTCCTTGCCACGTAGTGCACGGTGAAATGCATCATCTCGAAGAAGTTCACGAATCTGTGGACCAACAAAGACACCTCCCTTTATCTTAGCTGCACTTAACCTTGGAAATTTTCCACGGAGGTACTTGAAAGCTGCTTGTGTTTGTCCATGGCCTTGACAAAGTTCTTCATCAGACCCAGCTTGATGTGCAAGGGTGGTAACAAAATCTTCCTTGATTCAACAAGTGGTGGATGCTGAACACTTTTCCTCCCAGGCTCCAATGACTTTCGGAGTGGCCAATCTTTCTTGATGTAGTGGGAATCTCTCGCACAACTATCCCATTCGCAGAGAAAACAGCAGTACTTTGTGTATCCAGTCTGCAGACCAAGCAAGATACCTTGAAATCGCCACAAAGCTGCCACTGATGTTGGTCATAGTTTATGCACCTCAAAAGTTGTTTCATGTTTTCATAGGTTTCCTTCATATGGACTACGTGACCAACTGGAATTGATGGCAAAACACTGCCATTATGCATCAAAACAGCTTTAACTCATTAACCCCTGAGCCAAACAGATAAGTATTCCCCTACAGCATTCTTGCAGAGGGATCATCTAGAGCAGTGTTAGCCTTACCAGTAGCTGTATTCCTGAGACTCACTGACAGTACTTGACTTGCTGATTTTTACAGAGGGGCTACTTGAAATAAATTAGTTATTTTTTGCTTTGTATTCCTTCAATTAAGCTAAAGTTTGGCACAGCTGTTCTCAATACAATTATGTAGATAATTGTATAAATTTCATCCAGCATGCAGAAATAAAACTCATCCATAAATGATTCACCTACCAATTTGCTTCTTTTGTCATTAATAATCCATAAAATCCATTATGAATTCACACTGAATAATTAAAACCTTCAACACGTGAAATAATTCACAGAAATTCCATTTGTCATCTCTCTTGCAAACTTTACCTTCGTGTGAAAACTGAATTCTCCATTAAACATTTAAAAACTAATGAAACACTTTGAACAAACTCTGAATTATGTACACTCACGCTAACTAAATTCATTTTCCCAAGCACAAGCATGTCTTTATTGACCGATTCTTCAAAAGATCTACATGATATGGTTTAAAACAATCCACATATAAATGAATATATCTCCATCAGAGTCTGTCAGGTATGTTTCTACTTCAAGTGGCTGATTCTAGTCATTTTGCATCATTTTCAAATCTAAAAAACTCCACTATTTCTGGCGCTTTCGAAGTTCCTTTGTGCTGCAATGTTTCCTCTATCTATGTAAGCATAAATTTGACTGGTTAAACTGCCTGCATAATTAGAAAATGGTCTGGCATCAACCAATGGTTTGCGCCGCTTTAACTCGTTGTGCGAGATACATGCCTAGACTAATACTGCCACTCAAAAGTGGCGCCCGGGATACAAGCAAGGTAAACTGCGCCACGTTATCGTGGCACACGGGAGATGAGGGAAGCAAAGTGCGACGAGTTATTGTGGCGGCAGGAGTTAATGAGTTAAGACTCGTCTTCGATGAATCAATGAACAGTCTCCACTCATCTGGATCATGAACAATGTTGAAGGCTGCCATCACACCATCGCTGTTGTTGCAGGCTACAAGATCGCCTTCCATGAAGAAGAATTGGACAAGATCCTTTTTGACGGTCACGGAACATGGAAACCCTAACATCACCTGCCAGGAAATTCCATTGCTGTAGTCTGGAGCCCAACAGCTCTGCCTTACTGTTGGGTAGTTCTAAATCCCTGACAAGGTCATTCAGTTCACCTTGTGTTATGAGTTGTGGTTCAGAGGAGAAGGATGTGAGAAAATATGGGTCATGTGACATTGATGGTTCAGGACTAAAAGTTTCGTCCTCGTCCTCTTCCTCGTCTGACTGAAGTGAGAATGAATCTGGTGCACCAGGAACCGGCAGTCCTTCTCCGTGGGGTACTGGGCGTATAGCTGACGGAATGTTTGGATAATGCACAGTCCACTTTTTCTTCTTTGACACACCTTTCCCAACTGGAGGCACCATGCAGAAGTAACAATTGCTGGTATGATCCGTTGGCTCTCTCCAAATCATTGGCACTGCAAAAGGCATAGATTTCCTTTTCCTGTTCAACCACTGGCGAAGATTTGTTGCACAAGTTTTGCAGCATATGTGTGGGTCCCACATCTTGTCCTGATCTCCAATTTTTCAGCCAAAATAAAGGTGATAGGCTTTCTTAACCATAGTGGTTATACTGCGCATTTGTGATGCAAAAGTCACTTCACCACAAACATAGCAGAAGTTATCTGCATTGTTCACACAAGTACGAGGCATCTCTGCTCACTTTGGCTAAACAGAAATGTGTCTTTTTGCAAAATCAAACACTAACAAATAAGAGAGCACAACACTGTATGATTTGTAGAGCTGATATAGGGCAATTTCTTCAGCAGAGTGAGTTAAGCTTAGTTATGATTGCATCATCCATGACTTCTAGGAATAACATGATGCAATTCATATAATGTATGACGCAATACCAGCTTCAGATTGCATCATTCATTGTTTTGCCTAAAAAGCAAGTACTGTCCAAACCCAGTCATAGATTTATTTGTAGATCCAGTCAAAGATGTATTTTAGTCATTTCTGGTTTAAATTGAGATCCCTTCCCTTTATAACTCACTTATCCTCCGCCATTCCCAAGTCAAGGGTCGTATATACTGACCCAGTATAATATCTTTAAAACTCGAGCCAATCATCAATTTTAAGCATCATTTTCGTTCTCAGTGACCCAGAATTTGTAAAGTTTGACAACATTTATTGCGGAAGCATTTTGACTGTAGACCGGTGTAATTATTGCAAAGACTTTAACTGTTTCATCAGAAAGTTTCAAACTAAACGACTCTGACAGAAAAAAGTAGAAAGAAGACGAAGAAGAAGAGTTTCAAACTCCATCTGCTAAAAACTACACAAGTTGACAACACCTGGTTGGATCAAGAAGATGATGTCTGCACCCTTGCCAGCAGAAGAAAACAAAACGAAAGAAGTGAAGTCAGAAGTCTATCCAGAACCAATCACCCCTGTTCAGCATCATCCTTTACTCCTATTGCTCGTCGGACAAGTAGCATTGCAGTCCAAAAGAATACCACACTAAGAAAAGAAGTAGTTGATTAACTCATTGAGGAGCGGCAACAACAGCAACCACATGGAGACACTTGTAGCCAGCATTTACTACAATCCTGCTCTTGCTGCATATGGAGAAATTCAACAATTGTATCGTGCACCAAATTTTTGAACCAAGCTTTTCAAAAAGAATTGAAAAGAAAGACACATTCACTTTTTCACCACATAAAATTCTGACACGAAATCCACTGTCATGAAATGTTTGTAAAGAACTTTGAAAGAACCTATGTGGAAATATTTTACACGTCAACATACTCTCAAAAACATCGACGTGTTACCACGTCTAGTTAAAGCTTACAATCAATCGTACGATAGTAGCATAGGATGCGCTCCCGAAGCAGTGACACCTTAGAATGAAGTTATGGTGCTTGATCAATTGTTTTGAACGCCAAAGGCCAGAAAAAAGAAATAAGTGTTCAACACCGGAGACTCGGTTCGCACTGGAAAACAAAACGCTCTTTTGAAAAAGGTTATTTACCCAACTGGACGACAGAACTGTTTTGTTCCCCAGGACAAGTGCATGGACGTGATCTTCCTGTGAATAAATTGGAAGATATGAACGGAGAAGTATTAAAAGGAACTTTTTACTTGGCTGAGTTACAATGAGTGACTAAGAAAGAAGACATGTACGATGTCGAAAGCATTGCTAATCGAAGAACACGTTAAGTGGGAAAACATCGACTCCAAGAAGTCAATGTTCGTTGGAAAGGATATCCACAAAGGTTTGATTCTTGGATTGCCGCTTCAGAAGTCAAGGACATTAAAAAGAAGTAGAAGTTACCACCATGCCTTAAACGCTACTACATGTCCTTCCTCTCCCAAGAACTACAAAAATAACCTCTCTGGGTGTGGTATGACTAACGTATTCCTAAAATTCAAATCGTCTTTTTCCGCCAAATCTTTGTGGTGTATTGTGTCATCGGAGCAGCCATTGGAAATTTGACTTTGCAACAAGGAGATAAACAATTGTGGACTATTTTACTCAGCAGTTGTATTGGGTATCTTCTTCCCAGTTCGTCGTTGAAATATACTCACAGTAACAAAACAACAACAACAACAGCGACAACGGTAGCCTCGCCGACACCAGTCACCACTCCTCTTTCAATCACAGCAGCAGCCCTCTTCTGAAACTTTTGGAAAATCATCCTTTGAAATCGAGCGACTTCTCTGAGACCAGAACCATCGAACTATGAATAACCAATTTTATTTAACATTACCAAGTGACAATTCTATGGATGTGTTCCCCAACAACACGTTATGTTGTTTCACATTCAAATTACCTCAAGCCATACAATTAGACCATGAAGCTCATTACGAAGTGGCTTTGGTAGAAATCAGTTATCCCACTCAAGTCAAGAATGTGGTTGGAGATCAAACCACTTTTCTCGTCAAAATATTCAACGAACAAGTTCACGAACATTTGGACAGAAATGATCCTCTCATTTACGAATCCAAAACACCATCGCCAGCGAATCCTTAATTGAATATATCTATACCATGAGAAGTCCTTCAGGATAATATTTTAATGATGGACATCTCATCGATACGATTTCAGCTATCTTTAACGATCAGTTTGACATACTGGAGAAAACTGGCCGAAGTGTATTGATCGAATACCATGCCATTTCTTACCGTCTTAAAATTATTTTTTCGACGGCAAAACGCCATCTATCAGATTTTCTCCCAGTTTGTTTGCTATTTTGGGTGGAAACACGAACATACCACCGCAGTCAAAAGACATTCACAACAACGATCGAGTCCAAAAAGAATTTTCGTAACTCTATCGAAACAAACGAAGGACTAAATTTGATGTTTGTGTACTCTGATGTCGTCGAATACATCTTCAAAAGAAACACAGCTGTTCCGTTGCCGAGTTATTCCTATCAAAGTGGATTCTGCCATAGCTGCTTACGATGAAGGAGGAAACACGTATCACGTTCACTGAGAATTTATACATTCTCATTATCTTACTGTCAGTAAATCAACATTTTCGACAACAATTCTCTAGCGAATTGTAATAGATGTATCCTGTGCACCAAGGAGTCGCTCGACAACGAAGTCATTGTTGAGGAGATATGTTAAAATCAGCTTTTCGTACGGTAGCACCCATCTTAAAACCGATGGTGACTTGAGGATTGCATACTCTAAAAGCTTGAGTTTTGACTCAAGGAAAAGAAGTTCTTCAAAACGTACTCATCGACAAAGTCTTTAAGAAGCCTTGATGAAAGCAGGAAAAATGTGGTGATTCGAACAGGAAAAGACCTTCTAGGGTGCAGAGACAGCCCTATAAAATCGCCTCACGCTTCTGGCGAAGGCATTACTTTCTCCTCTACGCCACAAAGTAGAAAGAGACGTTGAAAATCCTTCATAGACACGCAGCCACCCAGAAAAACAATTAAGAAAAGAAGAACAGCTCTCAGACTCTCAGAGAATTGGACGTTTTTTGATCACTAACTAACTAAAAAAAATTATGCAGAGAGATTCTTGCGAAAGTTTTAAGTCTTAACTCGATCTGTTTGCCATGCCACCGACGAGATGATGACGATGCAGAAATCCCAGTGGGTAGAATTTCATCCCGTGCTGTCTTTAACCACTTCAGCACCTACCAAATATCTGAAATCAAATGACAAACCAAAGATTCCATCGATCTGAATAACAAAGTTCTCAAAACGGACAACACAATCCAGTTTTCCAAGGTCAACTACCAAAACGTTTGCTCATCGGCATCGTCAGCAATGCGGTCCTCATTGTCGATCAAAATTCTTTTGAGTTCCAACACTTCAACGTGTCCAAGATAGAAGTGACCTGAGATGGCCAGACATTGTGTACCAGACCCTTTGTACCTTACTTTTCCCAGAAAAAAAATACTTGATATCTTACTTGACTCTGTTCGATGCCACAGGATAATGAGAAGTCAACAATAACAACGGCATTTCGATCATGCAGGACGAAATGCTTTGTGGGGCTTTGATTTCACATCAGACCAAGGCAGCAACGAGGGACATTTCCACCCTATAAAATCGGGGCAACTCCTTGTGGAACTTTAGTTTGCACTAGCTCTGGAAAACACAGTGAACGTCATCTTGTATACAGAATTTTGACAATACTCTGTAAATCAACAGTTTGAGAGAAGTGATCCTAGATTATTAAAAGAAGGAACCTATTGAGATAAGTGATGAGAATGTTTTCTATCCAGAACAAAAGTCACAGACCACAAGTGAAGAAGAAGTAAAAGAAGAGAAAAATAGTCATGATGTCAACATAGTAAGAACAAGAACAACACTTAGTCTCTTGTTTTGCTCGTCACTTGGCTTAAAAAGTCACATTTCTCACCAGAGAACATTGTTATGGTTGTCAAATTGATCATCCTAGTCCGAAACAACACGACAAATGTTTGATAATGAGTAAAGAAGATACGTTGGAAGAGTATTTGGAACACGAATGGACCCTCAGAAAGAGTGATATAAAACTTGAGTGACCACTCCTTACTCCCATTGACTTCTTTGGAAACGAAACGCATCAAAGCTCTCTTGCAACAGTGTACGCAGACTTCCAGTTCAGCGACTTACTGGATAGATATTTTCAAGATAAAGTCAAGTGTGAACTGATGACTTATTGTTACCTGTGAAAAGAATGAATACACGGGAACATCAATACCTACTGACTAACAATTCGTACACAGCTTCTTAGAGTCCAGTATGTGTGCTAAAGATGAACTTCCTCAACGACAATCATCGTCCAGGAACCCATTTGATAGTCTAGTTACTCGACGACCACCCTATGAAATATTTAGATTTATATGGATTACCTCCTCTGGAAGACAACATCATTGCCTTGATGAGGTGAAGTTCTGTATCCACTCTATATAATAATGTGAGATTACAAGGATCAGATTCCATTGTGTTTAGACAATATTGTGTGTATTTTCGTCATGAAAGAAGTCTTGGATTCCCCTTAGAACATTTAGTAACTTGTCTTGGAAGTGATTTTTCTAGAAACGATGACAAAATAAAAAGGTTTTTTTTGTGAATATTATGGTTATCTATTTACTTTAGCAAAGAAACGTTGTGTGCATCGATGGCAAAATGACACTCTTCTAGATCATTGGAAGTCTAGTCTTACTCCGCAAAGTTGTCAATCTTATAAATACGTTCAAGTTTATGTTTGGTATTTGTACATGAAGAGGAAGGGGCTAGCCATAATCCCCCTTCTTATTGGTTTTGTTGAAAAACTTGTGGACATGCTATTTCAAATTCTCTTTGTCGATCTTTGAATTTTTTTAAGAGGGATGTTTTCCTTCACGTCCGCGCTTCCGTTGTAGAGTTTTCGTTAGTAAGTGCCTGGTGTTGGTCTCTCAAAACGGCGTGAAATTATTAATTTTGTTGCAATTATCTTTCACAATATGTATTTTAAAAAAAATTATTAAAAATTTAAACTTTATTTTTTGCAATTTGTTAAAAAAAAGCAATTTTTAAATTTGTACCGACATTTTTCAGTCTTCGCTAAATTTGGTAGAATTTGTTTATTTTTTTTATTTGTAAAAGTTCTGTTTAAAATTTTTACATTTTGGGGGACATATCTGTTTAATCTCCGCTAAATTCCGTATAAGTTTAGAAATGTTAGTATTAATTTTAGGTTCGACCAGATTTTTAAAAAATAGGACATTTTTTAGTCTCTACTAAAGTCCATATGAATTTCGAAATTTTAGTACTACTTTTAATCTCTGCCATTTTTTCCTAATGTTTCGGATTTGTTTCAGTCTCCGTTTAGGTCCGTGACAGTTTCTGAATTTTAGTACTACTTTTAGTCAGGTCTCTTTGAGTGTTAATATGAGTTGGTTCCGTTGATTAAATATATTTATAACATCAGTACAAGATATGCAAATTTATTGACACATCCAACATGATCTGAGGTATAGGTAATGATTTATATATAAATCTCGGATAAATGCATATAACCAATAGGCAACAGGTTACTATTAACGGCGTGTTGATGGCATAATGATGGGTGTTGGATAGAAATGACTGTGTGTTGATCAATATACACGGCGTTTAGGATAGTAAGTGTGGGGTATAGGTCACTATTAACGGCGTGTTGATCGTATAATGTGGGGTGTTGGATAGTAGATGACTGGGTATTGGTCACTACACAGGACGTGTTGGATAGTAAGGACGAAATATTGGTCACTACACACGACATTTCAGTTAGAGGGCAGACAAACTCATGTTTCCCACTAAATAGAACAAATATACAGACTCCTCATGTGACTCCTCATGTGAAAAGTATGACGTAATTTTTTACCCTATTTAACATTCGTCCCTAATATGTCATCTATTACTACTGATACTTGATATCAGACTTCAATACTCAGTCAAGCGAAATCTCAACAATATGTCAATCTTTATTCCTTCATGATTGATGAATGTATGATGTATTGTGCATAACTTGTCTTTCGTACTATTACAACTGAGAATTTGTTATATATATATATATATATATATATATATATATATATATATATATATATATATATATATATATGGTTTGACGGCACGTAAGCACAATACGGGCTATATAGTGCCTATTAAAAATTAAGTTCTGAAAATGTAAAGATAAAAAATTACGAAAAGTTTGGGAAGATTAAGCCTGCTAAATAAACATAAACACGTAGCCCTACAAGATAACAAACTGTAAATAAACATTGGCAATTTAATATGCATTTTCACCCAAATGGCTCTGGTACGGGAAATTCTTTGTGAAGGAAATATTAGTTTCTAGGCATATTTTTATAAGAAGCTTCAGTGTTCATCTATTTCTGGCTGTCATGCACTGTGGAGACAGCCTAATGTTGGCTTTAAAATAATCCTAGTTCTGACCTAACACATGCATAATTGAGAAGGAAAACTCAGGGGAGAATAATTAAGGTTACTAAGTGACACCAGTGAGAATGAAACAGTTAGAATACAGATGTGTAATTAAAAATGTTACACTTCTGTACTCTTAAAGTGCGTCCTTCTCTCCTGCAAAACTAATGTCTTCATATATTCTTATCAACTGACAAAAATTAGGACGAATACTTTGTCTCGTATTCCCAATATGCTCCTTGAGCCGTTTTGAAACCAAATAGTACATACTGATCTTTTAAATATTCAAATTTGTTTCGTTTCATGTTACAAATGGGGATCGGAGATATAGAGAAAAATCTGTGATGAGTTTCGATCCACGCTGACCTGTTTTTCTTGTGCAAAATATATTAACTATTGAACAATTATAAACACCTGAACCATTATTTTCCAGTGAAGTGTGGCCTTGAGTAGAAATTAATTTCTCGTAGTGTTCTCTCACTAGACTTTTGTTTTTCTTTTCCCTTTGAAAGAATTTCCATCTTCTCACTCAGCTTCTTGATGAGCAATTATATCCGAATGAAATGTACAGTCAATAAAAATAATAAGTAACCGGTCATACAGGCAGATAAGAATCAAAGTAACACCACCTACACACACACGCACACACACACACAGACACACAGACACACACATTCAATTTGGGAACGCTTTAGGTGAAGGTATATATATATATATATATATATATATATATATATATATATATATATATATATATACGATGTACTACTCTACTCTACGCGAAGAAGCTGACACTGTTGTAACGTCACATCTGTATAAAATTGATACTCTACTTGCGTCATGTAATATCAAGCAAAATGCAAAAAGCACGAATATTGAGTGCATGTAGCAGAGCGTCTGTATCTCAGTCCATCAATCAACCTGTATCTCACTTCACTGCCCTCCATCTTTGATGCTATTAGTTCACGACGTCTCGGTTCATCCCGTCTCCTTCTTTACCACTTCCATTTCAGGGCTTAGTGTCAACGTTTTAAGATATTTATGTAAACAGGGAATGAAGACCATCAATTGGTATATCTGACGCATTTTCCGTTTTGACTGATCCTCAATCTGTTTAAATAAAGTTGAAGTAGTCGTAAAGCATCCATTCTTACGGATTGGTTTCTCCTCCTATTTTGGTTGAACGTTGGTTGCTCGATGGACAAACCTATACATTTATATTGAAATCGAGGCTTTCAGGTTTGGTTTTTTGCGACTTAGAAAAAGCACATGAACCTGTGTACCATGTAAATATATATGAAAAAGACACGTAAAAAGGTATTTAAGAAATGAAAATTTCTTTGAATTAAACAGCAAACTGATAAAATATCAATCTTTTTTCATTACTCTTAAAAATGTCAGCTTTTTTTTTTTTTTTACGGCACCTCAACACATGAAAGGTTTTATCGCGCCGAGACAATTGGAGCAAAGCACCAAACCCTGTTACAAATAACGTCGGCCACCATTGCCTGGTCTATGCAGGATTCGAACCCGCACACATCTGGTTATGAGTGCTGTACGCCAACCATGGAGCCACCTAGGCTTCTAGAGATATACACTAAGATATCGTGAATAAACGATGGCAAGATGATTGACACGAGAATATACGGTAACAGGGTTCTCATTGGAGATGTCCGTACAGTGTAACATTCATTCGCATCTTATTAGCATTATTGCAATGCTCGTACATTTTCCATCGCAAAGTTTACAAATGAGCTAATGTATATGTAAAGTCGTTTGCAATGCGACTGGAATATGCAGTGTGTATGTTTATGTGTGTGTATGTTTATCGCATAAGAAAATAAACACAGTCGCATAGTAAACACCTTAAAGAATAAAGTATATAATATATACCGAAAGCTGGATAATTTATATGCGAATGGGTTGTCATGGAAAGTGTTTGTGATATTCACTTTTAATGGATGAATTTAAAATACACACTGCAGAAAGTGCTTATACAACTACATACCACGCAATTTTCTATATGAAATCAACTATCCATTATTAAAGGAAAAATTGTTTGATTTAGAGAGTTTTCCAAACAGAGAAATAATGTTTGTCTTCTAACATTGAGTGCTTCTT
The DNA here is from genome assembly GCA_029931535.1 of Margaritifera margaritifera. NCBI lineage: Eukaryota > Metazoa > Mollusca > Bivalvia > Unionida > Margaritiferidae > Margaritifera > Margaritifera margaritifera. The sequence goes on along the minus strand of JAQPZY010001482.1, from coordinate 3,167,673 downwards.
CTTCATCGCAATTGCAGCAGCTTCTCCTACCGCTACTACAACAACTACTAATACTGCTAATACTACTACCACTACTACAGCAACAACAAGAACAACAACTACAACTTCAACTGCTTTTGCTGCTGCTGTTGATTATACCATTTACTTTAATACTACTCCGCCTACAGATTATTTTGGGTCATTGGTTTAAACTCCCCGCCTCCCCCCCCCCCCCTTGTCAGTTTCCCAGGAATTGCTTTCCTTACAGTCTACCTATGTAATTATGATTCAGTTCATATTTGGCTTCATTCAAACATTTGTTTAAAATTGAAAATTAGTCACAAATTAGAATTTACTGATATTTTTATGTTAGTTTTGGGTGATTTTATTGATATTGTCGTTATGATAGTTATGTTAATCATCATCCTATTGGGTTGTGAACAAAATAAAGACAGTGGTATATTTTGAAGAAAATATTAGAAAGTGTTCTCCGAAAGGTAATATATACAGTCATGTGGAAATATATACAGTCACGTTGTAATATATACAGTCACGTGGTAGTATATACTATCAGGTGGTAATATATACGGTCACGTGGTAATATATACAGTCATGTGGAAATAAGGATAATATTGCTCAGTTTTCAAGTTTCTCTTCGAGATCAGTTTTTAAATTGCGTTAAATCAGAAACATTCATGGGGATCAAATTTTGTGGTTTCGGAGTAAACTGGACAATTTCCTAAAGATAAAACTTTGTATCGTCACACTTTTTACCTTAGCACCCAATCTATAATGATGTTTGTTATGGTTTATTCAATCATTTCGTGGATATTCGTTACCCACAAATAAAGAAGAAATTACAGACATTGAAGAATATTTCTGATTTTACTGAAGTACACTAAAATATAAGTGAAAAGTCAATATTTTACACTGTTTGTGTAGAATGAAATAAATCTCATATAACCAATTGATGTAAAGGTATTGTTAACTATGATTCAGTTATTCCAAAATTTCTCCAGGAAATTGATAACCAAACTGAGTCTTTGGAAGTTATTATTTTTTTGCACTTTAAGAATTGGAATTTCTCAATTTTTCAGTGTTTATTATCTTGTTTTTATTTGTTCTTTTTTTGTTGTTGTTTCTTTCTTCAGCCATGCACCAATCCATATAAAGTACCATGAGTGATATTATTTACAATCATGGCTACGTGACGTCAATTCCAAATTACGGCTGTTTGGAGAATCCCATAGGAAGTGACATTAGCTACAAAATAGTACAAGTTTAATTATCAAGGGTACATCAATTATGAAAAAGTTAAGCTAATTAGCAGGCTTAGTTGCACACTTCTCTCCTTTTTTGTAACATAAGGCATCGTAAATGTGTTACTGAATTACCAAAGTGTCCGGTTACTTAAGTGCACTTTCTACTTTTTGCGCATGTTAAAGATTGCATAACTTACTTATTCAACACCAGTGTTTTCTTATCGATAAATCACTTTGAGCGAAAGCAAATTAAATTTTATTGTTTTGTTTATTCTTTTTACACCATTCAAATTATGGACTTCTAAAGATGGATTAAGAACATTTGACGCTCTATGGGCATTTCCGTAAAATCCAATTTATTTGAAACAATTAGGAGAACAGACACTTTAGTTTATTCCAAAGAAAGCAAAATAATTCCTGAAATGAATTTTCGAAGAATAAATAAATTGAACAGAAAGGAAATCAATAAACAATTAAAACAATTTCTATAAGTAAAATGGATGGTGTTTGTCAAAGAAAACAACGATAGGATAACCATGAAGAACACAACGAAAATCAAGTGCACACGTTTTGCAGGAAAAACAAGAAGTCAAACACTACATCACCATCTTTTCTTAAACAAAGAAGAACAGTATATATTCCTCGTTTGACTATAAAAAAGAGTGCTATATAGTCAGATCAGTTTTTGAAATAATAATTATTTTTACATGTATTTTTTGTCTGGACTAAAAGTTTATATTACTATAAACGTATGTGCAAAAAAACATTCAACAAAAACTTAATATCACCTTCTTCAGTGAGGAACGTATTAGATCTGCATTTATTAGATGCATTGTACTGTGTGCCCTCTAACCAAATATTTACGAAAAATGTGCAAAGACTTGTATCTTGTACTATTTATATAGATTTAATTCAATTTCTCCTCTTGTTCATTTCAAGTATATTAGTTGATTTCAAGTAGAAAATGTAATCGATGTCTGATAAAAAAGTGGGCTTGTCTTGTCAAGGATCGCCTACATGTGGTTAGGCTTATCAGACTCGATAGATGAAAGACCGGACTTTTGATATATATGTAGTTTGCATATGTTTTATACATATACATTACCATAAAACAGCAGTTCTACATACTTTTAACAAGTCCCTCGTACATACAAATCCGAATAAAGTATATAAGGTTAGAACTTGTAATGCCATCCTGAGAATGCTATCATGTTTCGCAAGCGCCTGTAAACGTGAAAAGTGACATGTATCGGTGATATCGCATGCTCAATCGCCGTTAGCTATCACATTGGCACCGTAGCTGGTAATATTATCGATGACAAATATCCTAAACATCGTGATATGTCATATTTGGAAACTGACATTTAAAACCGCTGAAAACGTGCTGGGTTATATCATCAGCGCCAGTAATTGTCACCACATGACATTTATC
>JAQPZY010001482.1:2995000-3160000 GCA_029931535.1 Margaritifera margaritifera | reverse complement strand
TGTTGTATAAATGTAAAAGGATAAAGACTGTAGATGCTGTTTATACGCTGTGGAATCTGTGTTTTTGCATCAACTGATAAAAGTAGATAGAGCATGAAAATATAATTTAGACAGATACAGTCTTTTGTTTGATGGCTGCCAAGCAAAAGTAGAGGACATTAACTATTTGGAAATGAATTGGATATATCTATAAATTGTTTCTGAAATACTAGAACGATGCTTCATCATACCTGTTAGAGTAACTGCAATGGAGAGGAAAAGATATGTCGATATGTTAATCGTATGTCCATAAGGTGGTCCTAATAACTACAAACATGGAACGTATCACCATGGTAAAATAAAATAATTTTTAAGATCAGCATTTTCACATATAAAGAGGTATCGCGGATAATAAAAATATATTTGTTAGAAATATTTAATTTTTGTCAGTAGGGTAGAAAAATTATCAGAACACAAAAGACTATATAACTTAGTATCTAGTTCTATAGTTATAATGTCCGAAGAAAGCTTGTTTATAAAATTCAAAAACAATCTACTCCAATTAAAGGTTCCGCGTGCCGTTTATAGGGATTTTGAAAGTATCGTCGTGTCAGAGGCACAAGCTTGTAAACAACAAAATGACAATGTTCATTCGAAACACATCGTCGCCGATGGCGAGGTCTGCACATATGGTGATATAATATCCTAGATAATCATGTAACCGCCAGTAATTTGTTCTTGTTGTGAATAGATTCACTTACGAACTTGGTTATCGTGTAATTATATGTAGTCATTCTTAACGTAGAACGGACTTTAACGTTTAAATTCTTAACGTTAAAAATGAACGTCTCGTCTTTTATGTGCATAATTAAAATGAATAGTGGAGTTTGTACCATAATGAGCTAAAAAAAAGTATAATCCATGTATTATACTGTTCAGTGGTATTTCAGCTGATACCATGGTGCCTTGCACAGAAATCATGTTTGTACAGCCTGTAACTGTGTGAAAGCCATGTTCGACCCAGTTCAGCGTCGTGTGGTCTAATGGGTCAACGTTTGATGACATGATCCAGCCTTTGTGAAGTTGAGAGTGAGACTCCATCGGCGTTCTTCGGCAGACGGGAGGGAATGTAGAATTTCTGTTTATTTCTTTTCTTTTTTTTATAGCCTTTTTAAGGTTCCACTCCACAGTTTCATATTTTGCAGAAGGTTGAATTTTTAAATAAAAAGTGGATCCTAACATTTGAACAATAGGATCATGTGTTATGTAAGGTAGAATCCAGGAATGCTTATGTTGGCGTAAATAACTTTTGTTTAACCATTCAATATGTACCATATGCTGCGGATATCTAGCTCATTGTGATTATCATAGAGGTCAAAATGCTAAACTATGCGCTCAGAGTGAATGCTCGGTTTTAAAAGCAAAAATGTATATCAAATGTTTTAAATTAAATTAGAGCTCTAGCAGTTCACATTTTCTTCAAATTGTGCATAGAGAAAGATAGATAAAGGTACTTATATTTCCAAATGAGTTTAATTGTAGGAAAATTCGTTTGTCAAAACAGGAACAGGCAAAATTAACGGAATTTCGGCTTTATTTGAGGCAATTTTGCTAAATTTCAAGCTGGTTTTTACACGGATGCGGAATAATTCTGACTTAAAAATACGATAAAACCATAACCTAGACAGATAGAGAATTTTAGTTTGGAATGCAAGAGATGAAAAAGGTCCCTGTATTGGGCACTTATCATCACAAAGATTGAACATCGTGCAAACGACATACTTGTGAGCAAGTGACATTTTGCGAATACTCTGGAGCGTAACCTAAAGTGCAATATGGCATTTCATGTATGTTATGTGGACAGCATAATTTGTTAAGTTCATGTCTATTTGTTACAGAATAATTTCATATCTGTTATATGAATATTATAATATCATGTCTATTATGTGAGCATTATAAATTCATAGCTGTTGTGGGAACAAAATAATTCATATCTGTTGTGTGAACAGAACAATCTTATACTCATTTTGTGTGCACAATAATTTCATATTGTTGAATATACAACGTGTAGCAATTCTGTTGCAACAGGAAATAAATTCAGTTATAGCAGGTGGAAACCTTCTCAAAACTCCACTTAAATAGCAGTATCTAGCGCATGCGTAGAATATGAGTAGAAATACAAACTGAATTGTCTGAATTTCATTGTGTACTTAGGCGTCAGAAGTTACTTATGACAGAACAAATCTGATCTATTTTATGTTATTTTTCACTTGTAAATAAATCTGGGTTTTTTTTCTTCTTTATAACGAGTTTTCGTCTCTTTGACTGATGCAATCGTCTCTTTGACTGATGCAATCGTCTCTCGGTCTATCCTTGGTACCAATACCACCTTAATACTGCTGTTCAAAGACAGCAAATAAAAGTATACAAGGAAATAAAAATGCGAACAGTAATGAGTCATTTGATGAACAGGTAAGAGAATTAGAAAATGTAATAGATGATTCCAATGCAAAATTTCAGAGTGGAGAGCTTCAACCTGCAGTGAAAAGATTATTTTCTACACAAGAGGAAAGCTAATTAGTGGTTAGTATGTAATATTATAATGTAATGTCATGTAAATACTGTATATGTTATAAATTGGAAAATAGAATCTTTACAGTTCGGTGCAGAAATGAATGACACGCAGATTGAAGAGTTTTATAAAATGTGATTAGTAGAGAAACAGACCTAACTAAAAGGTTGTACTGTAAGAACAGTAGGAAAGTGTTGAAAGTTAAAGAGCGCAAAAAGTTGGACATCTAACACAGTTGGAGAGAAATTGTGAAGAAAATATTGAAGAAAAAAAATAAATTCGAAAGTAAACTAAAAATTGCCATTATGTAACAGACTGAAACAACTATTTAAAGAAAAGAAAATTACAATAGCTGCTACAACCACTGCAATCGGAATGACAATATCAACTATTATAGCAAATATACTAAGGGGTGGAGAAGGAACAAGTGGTGGTAGTGCTCCATCAGGAGGCAAATTTGATTAGTTCGTACAAAAAATTAAAAAAGCTAAATAAATGTTGGTAATTATTTGTGTTAGCAAAATAAATCAACGGTGGCATTGTCATAAGCTTGCGTTAAAAACAACAGGACTGTTTGTTTCTTCCCTAGCTGAACATGTTATTTCACTTACTTTGGCATTAGTGGGTTTGTTATATGCATTTCTGATTGGCTGTGTAAAAAAAAACCAACATGTATGACTAGACTTTCGCAAACTATTTAAAAAAGTAAACACTAGTAAGTCTTACAAACATTAATATCAATATAAATGATGGTTTATATATTTCATGATCAATATTGTGTTGTGTTTTTTTTTTTTTTTGACGTTTCTAAATTTGACTTTGTTTACACTTTGCGATTGTCATGTGTCATATTAACGTTGGAGTATCGCATCGTGGTCTGCGCGTGTGCGATAGGTACAATAACATTAGAAGATGTGTTATGCACACACGCTGTACCATTCTGACAGTATGACTATCGTCATCATAATCGTTCTTCTGTACATAAACTTTACTTAGTTTGCCTCCTTTTTGTACTCTACAATTTATTGTCGTACTGCAATGCGTTGTCTACCAGCCTTCGGAACACCTTCCTTTAATACATCGATACTAATGGTAGGGTATATTTCCAGCTTAAAAGAGCCTTTGTATTCCCTTAAATTGTTGTTGGATCCGACGATGCTACCGATGTTCATAACCATGTTCCTAGGTAACAAAAAGTCCAGTTTCACTATTAAATCTATTATGCATTTTTAAAAACTTATCACAGTCTTTTCTTCATCACCAGAATCATTCCGTCCAAAAATAAAAGTTTCATTAACTTGTGTCCTGAACAATGGAAATAGACTGTGTAATAGATATTTTCTTTCCAACTTGTACACCTAAGTTGCAGACTACACAAAACCTTATACTTTAACCCAGCCTAACAATTCTATGAGTCCGTTAGTGTCTTGTAGAAGAAAGTAAGTCTAGCTTGTTGACTTATCTGCATCAATTGTTTCATTGAAATAGTTATAGGGTGATTTAACATTGGAACCAACCAAATACGGCCATTTCTTTTTCTCCGCTTCAATTATTTGTTTTCTTCAAAATTAGATAAATCTTTATATGCTTTCCAATAATGCCTATTATAACCTATGACCTTTTTATTCTTTACTTTGATGTATCTCCAATCATGATGTTGTGAATTTGTTGCAGATCAAATTAAATTGTTTCATAACTATAGTTTTGATTTAAATGTTTAGTCGTCAGGAGAAGGAGTTTGGCATTCAGAGAAAGGTTTTCTTATACGAGAATAAACATGGAACGTGTATACTGATTTGACTATTTCTGATACATTTTTCGTTTATTAAATCCATTAACGAAATTCCACAACCGGCTGTTGTCATTCAAACTGTCCAGTTTAATTTATTCTGCCAAAATTTCATGTTTCATTGTGCTCTTTGTCTGTTTCAAGATTCTTCACTAACAAATTTTAAAATAGAATCATCAAATATTTTCAGTAAGCAATAAGTCGAGTCTCATTATCGTACAATTATGCCTCGTTAAATATTTGTTAAAGCCCCGGTCAAGAGGAGAATTAAACAGAGTTGTAGGACAAGAGAAAGATCCTGTACGTTTTACAAATCTAAAATCCATTAATTAAATGTAAAAAGTAAGGTGAAATTAGTTGATCTTGTACATAAAGTATCTATTTACTGTTTTTCCATATTCACATGTTATTCTTTGTTGATCTCTCTCTCTCTCTCTCTCTCTCTCTCTCTCTCTCGTCGTTTCATTTGATTCACTCGAATATCATTTTAATCTCGTGAATTGCACACACTCTTTACTTTTACTCGTTGTATCTCGTTTTTCACTTTCCTCCACCTGTTTTTCTCAATTACATTTATAACATTTTATCACCGATACACGTTGCCTTGGGCACGACTGGACATCGCCCTCAACATCCAACGTTGATTGTACCATTTATATGTGTACTTTAATTTCAATTACTACTAAATGTAAAATGAACGTTCTGATAAAATTGTATTCTCAAAATATGTATATCTTCACACCTTTAAAAGTGAACCGGATTTTACTTCATCTGTGCGATGTAAGAACTCTTAACTGAATTTGGTTGATTGTGTTGTACTTCTTTGTAACAGAAGTGTTAAAATTGTACATTGGTAAACATTTCTGCGAAACAAAATGCATAGCTGATGGTGTAATTGCCGCCATTGCTCTACTTTCTTTGTATAACTTTCTAGAGAAGTTTAAATGTTTCCCATGATTACATCAACATTTTATATAATTTTTATTAACATTTATTTTGTTCACACTCTCATTGACATGCTTGTAGTCTTTAACATTGAATTTGTTTTCAGCTATTTTTAGACCCAGTTGCAGTCAATTCATACTTGTTAATATTATCTAATTTCATTTCTTCCGTAATGTGATTAAATACCCTGATAGGACGTGTTCTACATTATAAGCGTCTTATCACGTTTTTCAAGTGTAGCATTTTGTTATTTACTGGTTATGTTTTTGGATGTACTTTTCCCATTCGTTCAGTGACCAACACATATTCACATGATTTGCATGCTGTACGTCATTCATGCTCATATGCACTGTATGTTTCCACAGTTATCCCATTCTAGACACTCGATATCTTTCAAAAAATGAAAGTTGTCATGCTTCTTAATACAGTTATTTAGGGGCTCATCTCTTCAGTAGTCTAGATGGAGGTGTCATTTGTTAAATGATACAATGTTTTCAGTTATTTCCCAACTGTTTAATGACTTCTTATATCCTTCCATTTCATGAGCATATACTTTTTACCGTCCGAGTTTTTCAACTTTGTACATGTCATCTTGTTTGTCGTATCGATATATCTATTATTTTTAAAACACACCATCTGTATCCTTTTAAAGCACACCGTCTGTATCCTCTCATTTTAAATCTTGACGTTTGTAGACAACTGAATCACATAGAATTGCGTGCCTGACTTTAAATATATCATTGGTAAAGTTAGAAGAAATATTGTAATTTCCTCGTGCAAGGAAAATCTCATCTAAAGTGTATGTCAATGTGGTCATGTAGGCGCATTTACTCATCTTAAATTAAATATTAATTGTTGTTCTAAAATTTAATACTAATATAGTTTAACCAAGGTCTATTCAATCCTGATTATTGAATGATCTGCACCGTAACTGTCATTAGGAAACATCCAGACAAAAATTATTGATCCTTGTGGACTTTATCATTTGTGGCCAGGTACTAAACTGGACCAAGAAAAGAGCACGTTGAGTCTAATCGTCATAATATAGGGTAGTACGATTTTGTTTAACATGCTTAGCTTTCATTGTGACATCACAGCACGCGACATTGGAGTCCGGATTGTACTGGATCACACCTTTAGGTTGACCTCGTCTAAAAATGTTCACGTACTTTAACATTGAGTTTTGCCATACGTTTCTCGGGGCGTGTAAATAATGACTCTCTAAAGGAATATGGGTGTATAAGGATCCAAATAAAGTGAATACTCGCTATTTAAAGGTATGTATAGTCAAATTCTAAAACTACACCCATTACTGAAATAGTCGGTGCTAAACACATACATTTCCTCTATGACTTTTAGTTATCGAACAAGTTCGGGTGTGGGAGTGGGGATGAATACCAACAAAATATATCACATTTTACTTCCTGCAGATACAAAACAACTGCCGCGGCCAGAGGAACTCATTTTTTGTTAGTGATAAAAGAAACTATTGACAACACCCACTCCCCTTTTATAAAAGATTAAAAAATTTACACAAGGTGACAAATTCGTACGGTTTGAAATCGGCCGCCTCGCCGATCCTGTGCTATTTTTATGTATCCCGTCGGCACGTTCAGTCACTGATTACATATATCACCATGAAAAGAGACATTCCAAACTTGTTCCACATGTGTGATTTAAATACTTTACAGATCATTTAATAACCACTTCTGCGTGACGTTTCTCTGTTGCTTTTTATCTACTCGGATTTGTATCTACTTGAATGAGATTTTCATTGCGTGACACACCGGAAGTGTAGCATTCAAATTCGACCCAAGCTGACAGGATACGAAGCAACAGAGAAACTTCGCGTAAAAGTGGTTATTAAAATCATTAGTAAAGTACTTCATTATACACGGGGAACACATTTGAAATGTCTCCTTCGTGCGGAACATACTGACGGGATAAAATAATTAGTATGGAATCAGCGAGGAGGAGGAGGAGATATTGCGAATCACCTCACCTTGTGTTAATTTGTAGAAGGCGAGTGGGTGTTGCCAGTATTTATATTTTTTACTGACAAAAATGAGTGTTTATGCCTGCGACAGCTGTCTCAGATGAATTCTCAATATAAAGAATAAAAAGGCAAAAGACTAATAATTGTTCATGACTGCTGAAGATTAAAGTAACTTGTATATGGTAAGTATCGTTTTGTATTGATTCATCACCTCTCGTATCGATGTGTATCGATATATCGATAAATCGTTGCACCCCTTATATTATATATATATATATAAACTGACAACACATAGGAGAAAACTAGTACATACTAGCCTCCGCGCATTCGGGACCTGCAGTCACAAAAGAAAAAAAAACAACTCAACACGCTTAGGATACGACAAGGCTTCTATTATGAAGTAGTTATATATTGTGACTTTTGAACATCAAAGTTTGCATTTTAAAGTCATAATATGACCCTGCGCATATTTATTTTGGGGATTTATGAGTATAGGATGGAAAAATAAAATATAACAAATCAGGAGATTCACATTAACTTCGTAAACGCCTTAATAGCGACGCTGAGGAGCAGAAATTGCATGCATAAAGCTTTATTTGGCGCTGAAGTGAAATTAGGGTTGTGTTGTTATTAACTGAAGTTACATGCACCATGACTTGAGTGGTGAAGTAGCATTTTGAAGTGCATTTGTGTGTATTAATTCTAGGTCTGTACCGTTAATGCTTCGAACAAGTTAATTTTGTATTTTTAACGGGTAATTAGGAGCAGCCATTGACATCACAACTTAATTTACGAAAAGAAATTAAAACAGAACGAAGCTTTTATTTGCATCCATCGTCAATAGATGGAATACAGCTAGTAATTCACAATATATTCCCTATTCGTGCTATTATATAGAAAATGTATTTTTTTTAAAATGCAAAAGACCAATGTAGTCCTTGATTTTAGTCATATTGTTCCTTACAGAATGAAGACATTTCTTCATTCGAAAGTAGAACACCTCCAGAGCTGGCTATGGTTGCTCTGAAGGATAGATCTCTGAAGTGCAATATGCCATTGATGTGTATTTTAGCTGTCTATTTTTGTAAGCAATATGTAAAAAAAAAAAGCTTAACACGACACAAGCAGGGGCAGATCAAGTTAACTTCTGAAAATATTTATTGATGTAACATTTCTTCTACTAACATTTGCATGATTGAAAGTCATTCTTTGAGTTACCAAAGATGCCGTTATCTTTGCAATGCAATTCCCTTAATTTTAAAAATAAATATGACAAATTTCTTTTAATTAAACATCCCAATTATTACACAGTAACGAAAGGCATGATATTTCTACAGCAGCATCACATTAAAAAAGCAAAGAGTGAAAGTAATATGCTTTCACTTTTCTTTCTGCAAGCTAAAACGTCAATCGTTATACTTTCATATGTGGTGTACTGATAGCGTATAACAATTGTAGTGTCAGAAAGTATATGTATATATTTATGTGCTATATCATGTGATTGGTCTGGATGTTAAAATCCCAAAATATTTTTGCCTTACAGTTTTTGTCCAGTCACTTTGGAGGCCCCGGGTGGCCGAGTGGTCTAAGGCGCTCGCCTTTACAGATCACTGACATCTCACCTCTGTCCGCGTGGGTTCGAGTCTCGGGCTCGGCCAACGTGGATATGTGAGAAAGCTTGCCAGTAGCTTCCCGTGGGTCGGTGGTTCTTCTTGGTGTTTTCTCGGGTTGTTCCTCCGCCATGTATGGCCTATCATATGCTGAAAAATGGCGTTAAACCCATAACAACCAACCAACCAACCAACCAACCAACCAGTCACTTTGCCTTGTGTTCATATCACCTGATGATGTACTCAGTCATATGTCGAATTTTGTACTTAGAATGGGCTAGCTTTCTGTGCTCACTGATCGCGTGATTGACTGTTTCATATTTGTCCCTGAACATTTTCACAATGGCGAGACATCTCAGTTTTGTATGCCTACTTTCCCCTCTTTGGCTATGAGTGCTTGGTTCTCTGATGTCATTATGAATCCTTCCATTTCTTTCTTTGACTCTTCTAGTTGGAATTATGTGTATTTGCCATCACCTGCTTCTTTTTCTGTTTCCCATATAAACTGCGACTATTTTTCCTCCATTTAGTTTTGAACCAAGTACTTTCTTCATACTTCGAAAGTACTCTTCTTTTAGCTTACTCTTTTTTTCCTGATATGTTATGCTGTCTGCCTTAAACTTTTCTTGGTACTTGTTGCGTCATCCCCCCCCCCCCCCCAGTTGTTTTACTCCCTCGCCCTATTATTATTATTATTATTATTATTATTATGATTATTATTATTATTATTATTATTATTATTATTATTATTATATGCTTTATTTCTTCTTTCAATAATTTGTTCTTTGTCCTTTAGAAAAAACAAAAAAAATCTCCTCAATATATTTTCGTATCAGTCTGGAAAATAAAGCGACAGTTTTTGTACTCGGACAATTTTATTTTTACCTGAAGAGTGAAAACAAGAAAGGTTTCTGCACGTCAATGAATTTCCTTTATAAGTGTAATAACAGACAAAGTTGTACGTTCACATGGAAGTTATATGCAGAAATGACACCGAATCATAATCAATTGCACTTTTTTTTTTGCCTTAGATTTCGTTGTATGTTTGAACAATCATAATTCATCAAATGTCTGACAAACCATGTTCGCATTTACACACACGTTACTAAAGGATGTTAAATATAATTAATTGATCACGTTGCCGAATTCTTTTCAATAATTTAGGTAACGTTTTAATAGGTCGAGGTTAACCTCATTTTGATCAGCCAATATTGGTGCGTTGCAATGTTTAGTAACCTAAACAGGTTTGGACCTAAATGGTTTATTTAATTAAGATGATTTAGTCAAAAAATCAAATTCTGCTTGATAATCATTGAGAATATTAAGTAAAGAAATGATTGTTCTGCGTTATTTCACGTTGCTCTACAGGACGTTTTCTAACCACTTTTGTCTGAGCAAAGAAATCCGATACATTCATGTTTGGTGCAGTTAGGTATATACTTGATTATACTGTCGTATGACAAAGGTAGTTCAGTCGACTCAAACTGAGCAGACTGTTTCATGTACTGTTATCATCACCTTGTCAAACAGATTACACAGTTCTGCTAATCGAAACATTTTCCTCCATCAGTATTGTAACCAGATGCTTCCCTTACATGAGGATAGAAAGTCTGGACTTGATAAGAATTTCAAAACAGAAAGAGAGAGAGAGAGAGAGAGAATTTATAATGACAACATTATTGTCATCCTCATTTATTAATAATGATCAATTGATATGATTGCCTTACAATCATAGGTCTAAAAGCATAGAGTATCAGTTTTGAGGGGGTATAAAAACTGAGAAAGTCGATTTAATTTTCTTATTTCAGAGAAACACTTAGAGATATTGATAATACAGATTTGAATTAGCACACACCGATCATTTCTTATGGTTTTAATGTATATAAAGTTGTGAACTTTCAGAGAAAAAACAGAGAGTAAGGAACACTTACATAGCTCACGTCTACTTTCATTACTCTCCTGGAGCCATTGCAAACATTATCATTTTTTTTCTAATCTTTTATCTTTACATTTGAATTCTGAATCATTTATGAATTTGAAATTTTAACTTTTAATTGGCACTATATGGCCAGTATTGTGCTGACATATTGTCAAACCACCTATTGTGACAGTGCATACAAGACATAAAATAATTTTTTAAAAGAACAGAGCATTATATTCTATCATATCAAAGTAAAGGTAATAAGTTGATAATAAACAGATTAATGTTATTTTTGTATTTTTAAAAAAAAGTAATTGTTCTTAAAATCTTCTTGAAAAGCTATTATCGCTGACCACCCCTAGAAGCCATATATTACTGGCGGGGGGGGGGGGGGGACCGGGTGGTCTAAGGTGCTCGTCTTTACAGATCATTCACACATCTCACCGCTATCCGCGTGAGTTCGATTCTCAGTTCGACCAACTGTCACGGAATAAGGCAAGAAAATATTTTGGTATTGCATTAAACGATGATAACGTATATTTGACTTTGTCTACGCGTACAGCGTTAATTAGAGTAGCTTGTTTTTTCTACCTTGACATATAGTTACTGAATGAGTACATCTCGTTGTAGGTCGTTTACAGCGTGATGCCCATGTTTCTCGACATGCACGGGTACTTTACCCTGGGGTCTTGAACGACTTGCTTTTTTATATAGTATACATAGCAGGTTTTTACTATAAGCGGTACATCATCGCTTGGATCTTGTCTCGGAGTGTCAGTCTTGGAACCACAAAACTGCAGCCATAGGGCTGAAACTGGTGGAAGGTAAACTTGTAAGAGTGAAACTGGGAAGCTGAACCATAGTGAAACTGGGAAGTTGAACCAGAGTGAAACTGGGAAGTTGAACCAGAGTGAAACTAGGAAGTTGAACCAGAGTGAACCTGGCGTGGGTTGAGGCAGTGCAGCCACACAGTGTTTTGGAACTGTGATATTTTGTTTCTTATTTAGACTGTCATCTTGGTTGTATGAACCATGTCATATCGGTTATATGAACCGTCATCATTATCATTATTTTCAGTACTGTGTCGCCATTATCACTATCCTCGTCATTATCATTATATATATATATATATATATATATATATATATATATATATATATATATATATATATATATATATATTGTGAATGTGTGTATGGCATGTGCAAGAGTCTGATATTATGTAGCTTGTATTTCATTTATTTATTTTTTGTGCCATCGACATATTGTGCATTACATAAATATCGTCATTCACATACATTGCGTTTGTTGTATTCATTTAATCCAAGGCCCACTCGGTTTCAATTCTGTTATACCAACGTTGGTATGTGAAACAGCTTGCCAGCAGCTTCTCGTGGGTAGGTGGTACTTCCCGGTTTCTTCCTCCACCGAATATACTGGCCGCCATGTATATCCTATCATGTGCTGAAAAATTACGTTAAACCCCACAACCGCAACCCCCCAAGATATTACTGGGTGAAAGACACAGGCTTTCAGTAACTTTAAAGTGACAGCTAGCAGTACATAGTTCATGCATCAATAATTACTTTGATTAACCACGTCAGGTGAGTCATCACGTGAAAAGCGTGCAGCAATGAATCCGCTCACCTATTTATTATATTCATTATTAAATTCATTGCCATGTACAGTACACAGTTAACCTGATGATGGTAACATATCACAATAAACAATATATAGTCATTAATATGATCAGAAAGGGCCTTCTGACTAGGGTAGGATGTATATAGGTCAAGCACGGATGAATCAACGTGATCATAAACATAAATACTTAACTCATGTTAGTAAAGCCATAATGAAAGTAACATTTACCCTTGTTGGTTTTAAGAGCATTGTAGTAACAGAGATGCATCCAGTTATCAAGTTTCATGACTGGAACATAAACATCATCCAAGAAATGAACTTTGAACGCAAAATTTGAACAAAGGCACTGAACATAAAATATAGGTGACAGATACTTCTTTTGTCAAAAAGGATGTAGAACTTATCAAGATGCATTTACTAACAAAGTTTCATGATTCTTGGTGGGATAATATGCATAGAACATGCCAAAAGCTCATGTGGCCATGAGCTAAATGCAAAAGCTTAACCAAAGCCAGTAAAAGATGAAATATAGATCACGAAAAGCCTCGTTTATTTGACGAGTTTGGTAGTAACAGAGATGCATATCATCATCAATTTCACAATTACAGCGTGAACAATCCTGAGAAATGAACATCAAACATAAAATTTAACCCAAGTCAGTGAAGGATAAAATATGGTCGATACTGATCTACTACTGAAACGAGAGAGCATTGCTCATTAATTTGCATCACAAAGTTTTATTATTTTTAGAATAATAGTATGCACTGAGCATGCCAAAAATCTACGTGGTTATGAGCTAAATGTAACAACTTAATCTATGCCAGTATAATGTGAAATATAGGCAACAGTCACCTTTTTTATATGGATGGGATACTGACAGAGATGAATATAATCACGTAGTTTAAGGAGAACAGCATTAAGAGTAAAAATGTCCAACTGAACCAAATTCAGTGCAGTGTGAAAAATAGGAGTCAGAATGACCTACTTTTAAGATGAGGGTCTAATACTTATCAAGATGCATATTTTCGCAATGTTTCATGATTCCATGTATAACAGTATTATACTGTAGATAAAAGACCAATGATGTCATGGGCTAAATGTAAAAACATAAGCCAGATAAATGTTGAATGTAGGTCGCAATGACCTTCTTTTGTTGTAAGGGTGTGGTACTAATAGGGATACATACAATCACCTAGTTTGTTGATTCTGGCATCAACAGAACTTGATACTGAAATCAAGGCAGCAAATAATGAAATATGGGTTACAATGACCTACTTTTCAGATGAGGATGTAGTATTCCTCAAGATAAATAACCTCACCAAATTTCATGAATCTTGGTATAACAGTATGTATACAGGGTGCTAAAAATTCCTATCTGGTGTTTAGCTAAATGCAAAAAATTAATCTTAACCAGTAAAATATTAAATGTAGGTCAGAGGAATATGCTTTTGTTGCAAGAGTGTGGTACTAACTAAGATGCATACAGTCATCCAGTTTAATGATTCTAGCATAACAGAGCTTGCGGAAATAAACGTAAAACACAACATTTAACCAAATTCAGTGAAGCATGGAATATAGGTCGCCGTGATTTACTTTTGTTATGAGAGTTTAGTACTCATTAAGATTCATTCCCTCACCAAATACCAAATTTCATAATTCTAAGTAAAACCTATTTTGTCATGAGCTAAACGCAAAAACTTAACCTAAGCATTCTTTTGTTGTAAGGGTATGGTGCTAATAGAGATGTATACAATCATCCAGGTTCTTGATTCTAGCATAAACCGAGCTTCAGAAATAAACTTTAAAACACAATTTTACCAAAGTCAGTGAAGCATAAAATATAGGTAACAGTGAACTACTTCTGTGATGAGGGTGTAGCACTCATCAAGATGGAACTCCTCACCAACTTTGATGAATCTAAGTATATACCTACATGGTGCTAAATGCTAGTTGGTCATGAGCTAATGGTGCTAAAATGCTAGTTGGTCATGGGCTAAAAGCCTAAATGCAAAAACTTAACCTAAGCCAGTAAAATGTGAAATGTAGGTCATAGTGACATTCTTTTGTGGTATCGGTGTGATACTAATATAGATACATACAATCATATAGTTTGATGATTCTATCATGAACAGAGCTTGTTAAATACACGTAAACTACAAGATTTAATTAAAGTCAGTGAAGCGTGAACTATATGTCACAGTGACTTACATTTGTGACGAGGGTGTAGTACTCAGCAAAATGTGTCCCCTCATAAACATTCATGATTTCAGGTATAACAGTATTAATAGAGTACAAGGACTGAGCTAAATGCAAAAACTTAACCAAGGATGTAAAACTAATTTACATGTTAGTACCCTTCAGTCCCCTCCCCTCGTCAGGGTAGGTGCTATGAAACCCATTCCAAACTGTTGTCTTGTACCTTTTAAGGTATTTATTACCCCTTATGATGACAATTTTGTTATTCTTGTAGATAATGAAAAAGATCTTCAGAAAGCTTTAAATGAATTATATATATATATATATATATATATATATATATATATATATATATATATATATATATATATATATATATACGCTAGAGAATATAGATTAAAAGTCAATGTTGGAAAAACATAAAGAGTAATATTTGGTATCAAAGCCAATCTAACCGTCTCTAGTTTGTATTTCGAAACACATCATTGGGAAATAGTTGATCAGTTTTTATATTTAGGGTTGCTTTTTAAACTCAGTGGTTTATTTATTCGGCAAATGAGAGAATCGCCTCGCCGAACGAGATAAACAAACATTGCCTGTCATACATAAAATAATAACAAATATTTTTATCATTGGATTTACAATTGAAACTTTTTTATATTACTGTTTTGCCGTTATTGTTGTTTGGATGTGAGCATCTGAGTTTTAGTGATAATTCTATTATAGAACATGTATACACTGATTCTTACGAGAAGTTTTATTTTGAACAAAACGTACATAACTATGTGTGTTGTATTGAGAGATCAGTAGACTTCCTACGAGCATTTTGTCAAAATTAGAGCTGTTATATTTTGGGATTGACTTCTCACTGGAAAAACCAGTAACATTTCAAAAATATTATATGATGTTATGTTACACTCTGTTGCTGCTGGTGTATGCAATTTTAAATGCGTTTCCTTTATAAAAACAGATTTTGTGTGATTTAGGGCTGAATCATTTATGGTTATCTCAGTCCTTCTTCTCTGTTGGTTGGCTGAAAGATAAATATATACAAACTTGGCATTCCAGTGTTTTTGATATTTTTGAAAGTAAAACTTAATGGATATTTAAAAATAAAGAATAAAAAAAAAATCATTTATATTTGAACCACAAGTATGCCACAAAAGTATAGAACAATCTTAACAAAGTTCCATACAACCAATCATAGATTTCCAATTAAAACTGGAAGGTGGCAAAATTTGAATATATCTAAAAGAAATTGTGAATTATGCGTCTCACAAGCTATAGGTGATGAATTCCACTATCTTTTTCAACTTAAATATTTTCCTGAAATAAGAAATCAATATACAAGTAAAAGGTATTTCCAAAGTGTTAATGCATACAAATTTGGTTAGTTGTTAAATAACACAAATGTTACCATACAGTGTTAATACATACAAATTTTGTTAGTTGTTAAATAACACAAATGTTAACATACAGATTGGATTAAGAAAATTGATAAAACTGATATTTAAATCATTCTGTTTCCATGTAAACCCAGAGGAGTTATATCTACTACCAGTTCGTTCCATTTTGTCATGTATGTCCAAATATTGATCAGAATATCTCTCTCTGCTATTCCCTTTTCTGTCTGCCATACTACCACCATTAATAATTTGTATTTGTACTTGATTTCATTTGTCTATTGTTAGACCTGAGTTGGCAATACAATTTAGTTCTATTCTGTTATAAGTGCTCTATTGTTCTTCTATTTTACCTGTGGAACTGAGTTAGGGTTTTCTAAAGGATAATATATCAGTAAGAATTCATTGATTAATGTGTGTGTGTGTGTGTGTGTGTGTGTGTGTGTGTGTGTGAGAGAGAGAGAGAGAGAGAGAGAGAGAGAGAGAGAGAGAGATCCTAATCCAATATACATCATTTATTTTGTTTGTTTGTTATTGTGTTTGTTTGTTGTTGTTGTTGTTTCTTCTTTGTTTTGTTTTAACGGCACCTATAACACCTTACAGGCTATATCATGCCGAAGAAATGGGAGCTAAGTGACTTTCCCAAGAACACGCTGATGCAGCCGCCCCGGTCTGGCCTGGGCGGGTATTGAACCTGCGACCCTTGGATTACGAGTCCAACGCTATACCAACTGAGTTAATGTGACTTCCCCACTATACCTAAACGCTACTTGTGTTTTCATTCTTCAGATAGATTTTCACCAAATATATGTGTTGATCACCTTTTTATTTTGATATTATGATTAATTGGACGGAATAATACAAGTGCTTGTTTTATTTTCTCAATATTTATCTGTTGTCTAAGACACGAATTGCTGAATTTTCAAACAGAAGTTCTCTGAAAGTTCGCAAAGTTATATACATTGAAACCACAAGTAATGATTGCTTATGTTTAAGATCGATAGGTTCAATATCTCTAAGTTTTGTCTGAAATAATAAATTTAAATCGTCTTTATTAGTTTTTATACCCCCTCAAAGCTAAAACTTTCATATATCTATGAATTTTTCTACTTACATGGAAGAGCACCAGTTGATGAGTAATGTCTGTAAGCTTTTCTTTGGACATAGGAGTATTAGGCAATCAAATCAATTAATCATAAATTTTGTAATGTTTATTATGAGGACGACATTACCATTGTCATCACAAATGCTATGTCTCTCTCTGTTTTTGAAAGCCTGATGATTGTTGACAAGCACGGCCTTTCTATACTCATGTAAGGGAAGTATCTGGTTACTAATGGAGGAATGGTTAGATAGCAGAACTGTGTAATCTGTTTGACAGGTGATGATCTGTTTTTTTTTTTTTTTTGGGGGGGGGGGGGGATATTTTATGAACCTACAACATTCACCTGACATATATGCAAGCATTTAAAATATAGCAAAAGTAGGTGTCGGGAAATAATTCAACGGACGAAAATATACAGGTCGGGATAATTATTCTTTCTTTGAAGTAGCTGATTAAACTGCAACATACAATTTACAATGCGTTCAACAAAAATAAGCCTAAATGCCCACAATGTCAGATATTTCTCACAAGAGTTCTTTCAACGACTATTTTTTTAAATGATTTGTTTTCCCTAATAATTCAAGAACGCTTTATAATAAGTACAGGGAAATCACTATTTATATGTTTAACCAAACGTATACAGTTTTAGACTTCAATATAGAAGGTGCAAACTGAATAATTTTTAGCAACATTAAGGATTTTAAAAAGTCAAGATCAAATTTATATTGAGTATGTTTAGTTCAGAGAATCTTCATTTTTGTGTATTTAACTTGATTTGTGGTTTGTGGATTTTTGTGGATTTTAACGCCACTTTTCAACACATGGCAGGCTATACATGGCCGCCAGTATACTTGGTGGAGGAAGAACCCGGGAAAGCCCCGGGAAGAACCACCGACCCATGGGAAGATTCTGGCAAGCTTTCTCACATACCCACGTTGGCCGAGCCTAGACTCGAACCCACACGGACAGAGGTGAGATATCAGTGATCTGTAAAGGCGAAGATCACCTGTCCACCCGAGGCACCGCATTTAACTTGAAAGGAAACAGTCCTGCGCCAATTTCTCAAAATGGTTCCACTGTAACAATTCCTCTTCATGCCCAAAGACTTAATTTTATCTTAGAATATATCGTGGCACTTCTCAAGACTGAAAACTCTAATTACCATATCAAAAGTTTGGTTCTGACAGGTTATCGGTTTACTGAGGCTTTATATTATTCCCACCTCCACTCCCCAACAAAAGACGAAAAAGTAGACGTGACGAGTTTTGTCCATGTGTACATGTACACTGGTACAGCTACATGATTATTAATGGCTGCTGTAATGTCATGCCATATAACGCATACTCGTGTGCTGTGAAATGTATTACATAAAACGTGTTTGAATTTTGTTTCAATACATTTGTTGCGCTTTTACACAAAATCATTCATGTTTTATTGAGTAAGGCTGCTTTTAGATTTTTCTTTGGCATACAACGTATTCTATAACAGAACTCTTTTGACTAAAATTCTCTTTCGGTTTTCAGAGTAAATGGGTTTCGATTTACAGCGTTAATTTTACTAAAATTACAGCAGGGAGAATGTGGGACCAGAAAGCTATTTGATTTTGGGAGGATTTATGTTTACTGAGGTTTCAGTCTTGAATGGCTTCACTGTAACTAAAAATACACACTGTGTGAAAGAAATTTTGAATGGCGGTACACTATAATCATCTAAATCCTTATTCCTTAGGTAAAGTAATATAATAAATCCGATAGGGAGAAAGGCAATCAGAAGTTCACATTGAAGACCTTGTCTAAAATTGAACGTGGCATTGTCTTAGAACATAAGATGGACATTACAAGTTAGGTTGACCACCATACCAGTTTTTATGCCTGACGACGACAGTTGCAGGAGCATAAAGTGTTACTCTAGTCCGTCTGTATGTCCGTCCGTCCATGACACATTGGTTAATATTTGCGTTTAGGTCATTTCAGGCACTGTGGTAGGGCATCCGTGTTCCATTAACACAGTTCTAGTCCACATGTAATTTAAATGGAAACTAAACGACCGATCGAGATACGTAGTCGTCACAGTGCATCAAATAAATGATCACAAACAGTCGTGCTTCTTGCAGCAGATGGTGGCTAACGGCGGATACAGCGGGCTGGAAGCAGAACGGACACGGAAACGTCTTGCCAGATAAACTACAGCTTCATCCGCCGATAAGGTGCGCGCTTCGTTTTGGGGCGGAATTGGCAGGCTTCAAAAATGGTGTGTACTGAATCCTAACGAGCGATTACTGCAGCATCCGTGTAATTATGTTACAAAGGAGATAGTTTGTTCAAGATATTGGTTCTGGGATAGACTGCTTGGAATCTTGTTAGTATATAATGATAATATGTAGAAATAGGATAGGAAATTTAAAGTAATCATTCTAATGATTAGGCTTTGGATCACCGTCAACATGTTATTCACGTTCATCCAAACTGTATATCTAAGTAGTCAAAATACTTTAACCCGGGTATCATGTACATACTATGATGTATACATTTTTGTATCTTTTATCATGTACATATTATGATGTATACATTTTTGTATCTTTTATCATGTAAATATAACAACATATTTTATGAGAAAATAATTTTTTTAAAAAGCTGCGTTGTAGATCTATAATTTACCGTTGAGAAGTAGAAATACCCAAAAAAACATTGGAGGCAAAATACTTTAAATCGGGTTCAGCCCGACCAAACCAGTTATTGAGATTGCGTTTTTGACCCACACCAATAACAGCAGAAGTGACCAAATAAAAATAAATTTATCAATCAAATTCATATATAATCTTAGATTTTAAACCTATTGGATAGACATTATCCAGACGGGGAATCCAATATGTTTCTTTTAACAGACGTTCAATTTCCGAATTAACAATGTCAAATACCTTAAAAGAACAATCTTGTAAATTATGGAAGCCGTCATTAAAGTGTGTGGAGACATGAGATTAATAAGATGGACCAATACTGTTATTTATGTCAAATCTATGTTTGTTCATGTGTTTAGATACTTGCTGACTGGTTTGTCCAACATATTTCTTTTTACAAGTTATCAAATAAATAACATTCGATGTTTGCATCTTAAGTGTTATTTTGGTATTATTGCTACTGAAATAAGTATTTTGTTTCATTTTTTTTTCATGAAAGGACAGTGCAAACATCAGGATCTAGTATATTTATTTGATGAACTGTGACTTTTTAACATTTAACTCATTTAGTATTGAAATATGCTAAACTTGTGAAATCTGATGTTAGAACCAGCATGCCCTACTCTCCAGTTATATTTTTCATACTTAATAGATTCGTCTCTTATTATTATTTATGCTTATGTACATATGTTAAGTTCTTCCAAATCACCTTTATTTCATCACTGAGTAATCCCAAGTACAACTTTGTTACATGCAATTACTCTTGCGTCCTGAATTGGTACTTTTCTAAAGTACTAACGTTATTCTTGTATATATTTAGTATCTAATTGCTGCCTACGTTAACTTGCAGGTTTCCTGTTTTCATCTCGTACTCCTTTATCGCTTGTTCTTTACTTTTCTTTTTTTTTTCTATTGTAAATAATTTATGGGATAAAATAATCGTGAATAATTTTGTATTTGCATCTCTTTTTTAGTTTTATTTTTTTAAAATTCACATACATATCAATATATGTGACGGGTTCTCCTACTTTAGGTGTTAGATGCCTAATTTTAAAAAAAACTTAATGCAAAACTCTGAAACATATTTATTTCGGAATATTCTATACTTAATAGGTTCCTTTCTTAAATGGGATTAAAAATCATAGTTCCTTTTAAATCAAATGATCAAATGAGGTAAACAGCTTGGGAAATGTATGAACACAACATATTTTACAATGACTAACCAATGTTGCATTCCAATTATTTTTGTTTTCAATGGTAAATATTAAACTGTGATTCGCTAAAGAAAATTCAAGGGGACAAGAAAATCATACATAATTTTATGTCAAAACTGGGATTTGAAAATATTATGTAAGCATTCTAATGTTCCTATTTTTGAAAAAAAATGGTATTTAACGTCAACAATTTTCGGGCCTTTAATATGTTGTTCTTTTCTAGAATAAGATCGAAAATACTCAGCAAAGGACATATTTCTTTGGATGATAGACAGAGCTATACAACGCTAAATTTGTGATAAAAGAAGTGTGGTAAAATGCATACTCAAGGTTTATCAATATTAGGTACCATGCCAGTTCAATGACTGTACCTACGTTTTGCTTATTTGCCGATATCTAATTTTTAATACTAAATTCACATTTTAGTGCAAATATTCTATTCGAAAGCAAGATTTTTCTGAAACGGACAAGATTAGAATTGTTTGTCTAGAAATGTATAAATAAAGCAAAGTTGGTGTAACCCATGTAACAAATTAGGGATCCCGGATACACGAGTTGCCAAATAATAGTTTAATTACATTGATTACAATGGGATGGAAGCCAAACTGTACGTATCTCCATTGCTTGTAAAATTGTTGTTAATTTATGACAACGCTTCTTTTTAAAAAAAATGTGGAAAACTTCCTCCATAATGTAAACGGATGCAACATGTTGTTTGGTTTTAGTTCCGACCCTGCCCCTCACTTGGGCTCCATGGGAGGCGTCAACAAGTCAAATACACAGAAAAATTCAATTACTGCAACAATATTTATGAATTAAATTTCGTATATGCAATTTACAATCATATATATATATAATCTTTTGGTCATGAAATCATATGCAAAGTACATTATCACCGATGTCTATCTTTGCCCCACCTTCGAAACTACTGAGATATTTACCATACAGCCATATATACACATACTAGGCATGACAGAACGAATTCAGATAAACCAGTGACACTGGAGTCTGGATTTAATTCTTATCCCCCCCCCCCCCCCGCCAAGGACTTGGCCCCTGGGTCATCACTTAGAAACTAATGAGATCCCTATCCTATAACCATATGTTTACAAACGATATTGGTCCATGTGTCTATCCTCCCTGTGATATTTAGCCCCTGGGTCACCACCCTATAGACATATATACAATACTAGGTATGAAAAGACGAAATCAGACCTGCAACCGTCATTGAATTCCTTATCCCTTTTGGACTTAGCCATTGGGGAACACAGATTTCGAGGGTTGGAAAATTTACGTGAGGGTGAGTGTATTAGGTTTCTAAATTACGTCTTGTTTGATTTTATTTTGACACACATACGAGATTTTTACATTTTACACTCATAGGAATAGAATTTTATACATATGACAGTTTTTTGTCTCTAACAGACTAATTCGGATAAAAAAAACGTATGGTAAAGGGACAGGTTGCCGCAGAGATGTTCAATCAAATTTGTGTAAAGCTATAATTTTACACATCAAGCTATTCACCCTTGGATTTATATAAGCATATGTTTTGTACAATCCTAAAGAAAAGATAAAATTGACCATTCTCTGGAGTATGGGGCAAAATCCCCACCTGGACCTCGTGAATGCAGTATGTTTTGATGTGTACCACACGCGAGCAATACTGCTGTAATTAAATAATATGACGAAAGCAAGACGATAATAAACAATATTGTCGATTTTACTATAATCAGGAAGTTATATGGTGATGAATTATTATTGACTGGTTTCATTCTATTTCTTCTGCATGATGCTAGACGGGTGTACGTTTTCTTCTAGCTTTAGTAAATATTCTTAAAAACCCCTTGGCCATTCACAACTGAAAGGTTCAGTTATCTTTGAATGAAAACCCAAACCAAAGCAGTTCACTGCGCTACGACCGCTGAAAGAATATATTTAGAGCGAAATCGTATTAAAAATGCACGCAATTAAGTCTTCCCTAACATAAAGGAGATATACATACATACATACATACATACATACATACATACATACATACATACATACATACATACATACATGCGCAAGTACATGCATACAAAGGCAGACAGATAGACAGGCGTGGAGCAGTCAGCTAACAGACATTCTTGATCATAGCGAATCAGTGTAATTAGCATTTCGATGTTCCTCAAATTTGTAATGGGTGACCATGCTTTCAATTCATAAATAAGCTTTTGCTTTAAATTCATATCATAAATCAGGTTCAATAGGCGAAGATTATATATATATATATATATATATATATATATATATATATATATATATATATATATATATATATGTGTGTGTGTGTGTGTGTGTGTGTGTGTGTGTCTATGTAAGCCGATGAAATACCACTAATATTTATGTGCATCACAATTTCGTATCCCTATACGAGAACAATAAATTCAAAATTAAAATTTTCTAGATTACACATATTGTGTATCGCGATCGCATATAGGAATACGAGAACATTAAAGTTTAAAATTAAAAAGAGAAAGAAAAAAAAATAAGCAAAAACAAAGAACAAGTCCAAATCCATTAGACAAGTCAGTCGTGAATATATTATTTCAAAAGTTAAAGAAATATTAGAACAGTCAGTTGTTCACGACAGGGGCGACAATAGGGTCACGTCCAGAGAAAGACAAATCTGTAGTGTGATGATAATGCTTTAACGAGTTAGTTCCCCTGATTACAGCTATCTTATAGCATCCGTACAGTAGATGCATGTTTGCATGTATCAACATAATCTGTGGAACAAGTCACGGTTTTTATATAAATGGCGGATGTATGTATAAATAGCTTTGAGGACGCCCAGTGGTCTAGTGAGCAGGCCATCTATCAGATCTCAGGATTACAGATTCTCAAGAAGGGGTATGCCAAGTTCCCGTTGAGGACATGGCCATGTAGCAACCGCAACTGATAAAGTTGCAAATTGTAATCATAAAACAATAGGGGTGCAACTGCATGCAGTAACAATGCATATTGTAATGAAATCGGCTCTATTACAATAGGGTTTACGACTACATGCAATTTCAACACCTGTTTTAATAACAACTTTCTTTTTAGGAATATTCAATTAGATCACTTATCAGTATAACTGTCATGTGAAACAGCTATTCAGAGCTAATTAAGAAGAATCTTACACAGTGAAGGTCATAATAGTTTCATAAGGTTTGTTCCAAAATGTGTCGCAATTGCATGCAATCACAATTCCGTCTGTGATAACTTATTACAACTGGTGTTGCATCTGCAGGAATTTCAAGCCATGTTGGAATAACAGCTTTCTTTGAAGAAACATTCAACAAAATCACTTTAGTCTGTTTTATTACAATAGGGTAGAGACTGCATGCAATGTCAACACCTACTGTAATAACAACTCTGAGGAGCCAAAAACAAAACACAAGGATTTATCCACTGGCAGATCAGTACCCATTTCAATATATGTGCTTATTGTAGCTGGTGCGCTAACCAAAATGTCATCACTTAGACCAAACTTTGTATCGGTATATGATTTTGTAGCTGCATCTGCATCAACAAATGTCGCCAGTCATAGCTCCACCAGCTAGCAGCCAGACATATGGCACTGACACTAGCATTTCATTGCCAAGGATTACCGAGGCCAAATTATGTCCTACAGAAAGTAAGCGTCCTCAAGAAAAATGTGTACTGGCCTGTGTTAAAAACACTCTAGCATTTGCATACTTATCTGCATACTGTTTATTGACCGCATCTGTGTTATCTCTTGGTACGGCCACATTTGTAATCTTTTGCAAAGACATGTTTAGCGGTCCAGATATAGTATCACCAGTTTTTAGCAAGCGCTTGTTAAGGTCCAGGTCAGAAATAGTTGCTGTTGTGCTCGATTCAACACAACCAATAAATGTACCAAATAAAAGCATTATGTACTTGAAAAGACCTTGCACATGCAAACATGCACTTAAGTATAAAAGCTGGAAAAGTTGATTTAAACTTAAGAAAACTTGTTGATGCGGGTAAAAAAAACTCGAGTAGATTTCGACAAAAATATTGCTAGATTTGGTACAAACTTTAAAGTAGGTACTGGCATTAAATATTACAGTGGTCCATCTGAGCTCATTACACGACTAAAGTTGCTAGCTGCCAATAAACAAACGTTCAATGTTGGCGTGCAAGTGGACAACGAAATCGTAGAAATACTAGACCATTTATTTCAACAAAACATAATTAGTAATGTAGAATACAAAGTTTTGTACAAAGATTTGATATAGACAATATGTCACAAACTCTTCTTTTTGATTCTAAATTAGCTCAAAAAAGCAGAAGTCATTGTACTGTCAGGTATAATACACCTGTAGAGTTATCGCAGGATACTCGCTATGAGATCGCTTTAATTTTTGCAGAAATATTAAATTAGTTTCATAATATTGCAACTAGTAATAACCAGTTGGTTTTTTTTACTTATGCTAATGATGCATGAACATTGCTCACCCTCATTCCAGGCACTTGCAATATTGTTGACATTGCTGACGAAATAAAAACAATGATGACAGAAAAAGTTAATAATAGCGAAAACATAATAATCGAGCCAAATTATTCTACGCTGAAAACGCGATTGACGCTTAAGGGCGGATAACGAGTTAACTTTACAATTGCCAACAGCTTAAGAAGTTTACTAGTTCGCGAACTCTACAAGAAAATGGTGTTTACGACGGAGACTTTCCCGTAAGCATTAGCAACGTAAACAGCTTACTCATAAATTGTTCCATAGCTGAAGGATCATTTGACGCGCGAGGAGGTCATAGCCAAGTCATTTATAGCTTCAGTCCAAACGCGTCACCAGGATCATTGATGACCATAAAACCTTCGCCATTTATTTATTACTTAATCAACAATGTCTACAGCATGCTAGAAATCACAATGTCAATCGCAGATCAATCTGGAAACAACATCAATCTTAATAAATGAACGGGTCACATTTTATTTGCATCTGTAAGCGCAAAATAAAACTATGTAACCGGGTTGTATAAATGAAGCCAAGACGAATTAAGCACAAAAAGATCATAGGAGGATTCTTGTCAACGCTGTTCTCAAGGTTTATTAGGACAGCACCATGCATAGCCAAAAAAGTTGCTCCGATTGCCCTCAGCAGCGGAACAAAATTATTGCAGACAAGATTAAAAGGACGCCAGCGCTACAGCGACCTGTTGCGCTACAGTATCCTCAGCAACCTGTTCCACTGGAGCCTATCAAAAAAATCATCAAGAGAATTGCACCCACAAAAGAAGCTGATCGCTTAATGACTAATGCAGCCAAAATATATTGTCTAAACGCTGTAAAATAATGATTAATGAACTCGATATGCAAACAGCCAGATAATTGCCTAACCTGTCAAATATTATGACAGGATCTGATCTGAAGAAAATTTTTGTGTAACAAGGATGAATAAACACGATATCTAGATTTAAGCCAGAGTATTTTAAGCTTTTTGATGAAACGCTCATTGACGGATCCACCACCAAATATGAATATGTGGAATATTTGGACAAAGATTAACATCAAATGAACAAATCTGGAACAAGAATTATTGACACGCGCGATGAAGATGTATATTTATTGCCTCATAAAGCTTTTCCTGAAGTCAGAGGTTATTTGCAAACCGATGCTGCTCAGCCTGCTAATTTTGCAGGTAATACAAACGTGGCTGGAGTTTATTTAAAAAGGCGTGATATCAATTTAATAATCAGACCGTTGAGGGCATTATCTGCCTGCTGCCAGCATCATCATGAAAATAATTTCGATCAGAGACGACCACAGCAGACATTCAGCAACAAATATGTTTTAGTACAAGGATACGAGCCGTTAACAAAAAGTTCAAACAAGGTGATGAAGTACTTACTGATGCTGCTTCTAATTTTGCTAATGCAGGAGGGACAACCGGAGCTAAAATTCGTACAGGCTGTCGTAATGCATTTATTGATCCAGAAAATCCTAATTATAATGCTGACTTTGCAATAAGGCGCCCTCTTACGGACTGCCACAATGAAGTGTGTATGATGCTGCCACTAATTTCCATTTTTTGTTTCTTGCCGCGACATTGATACAGTTTTTAGAGGTGTATTCTCACGCTGGTTTTGGAAAAATCTCATCCTGTTACATTTATGCATAGTCCAGCAGGTGTGGATGACGGACAATATATTTTTTACAAAACTATCGCTGTGGATGCCAAAAATAACGCCTTCTATTTATCACGCACTAGAACTGGATAACCTTTTGTCCAGGTTTAGCAAGAAACTTTATTTTGAGCAAATGTGCGTCTACAAAAGTGTTACGTAATGACCAGCTCAGTTATCTGTAAATTGGAGAATAGTTACATTGCCAGCTGCGAGCTACCAAGACATATACTTATGGCTTTTCAACTTGCTGCAAGAGATGCCGATCAAGAGACATGCAGCCAGGTATTTGACAACATGGGATTGACTCGCATTGCTATCTGACAATATCCTGAACGAGAACTTGAGTGAGATTTTACAGCATTAAGTAAACATTATTCGTGAACTTATTTTATGCTTCAGGAAGCTATGCAAAAATACCAGAATGTTGATACAGGAACACAATTATCTTCGGAGGAATTTGCAAACCTTTATCCTATTTATCACTTTGACGTTCCTAAGCATTTGGAACGCACAAAAGATTCAGTGGCAGATGTTAAAGTCAAGTGGACTATTCAACCTGTTGCAGCGGCAAATGCAGCAATTACCTCCGATTTCTGACACTTGATGCTCTTAGTGGTAAGATGACTGTGATTGTTTAGCAGACACTGAGTTCACATAATTGTCCAAAGATATCATATAAGTGAGTTACACTTCAGTAAAAAAAAATTTTCGCCACCACATCAGACGTCCATTGCAGCAGCGCATAAGAAGTATACGGGCGTGTCCATCAGACTTGGAAGCAACCAACTGCATCAGGAACAACATGTTCTTGAGCTCACGAAAAAACAGGTATGCAGATTTTAATGCAACAAAGCGATCCAATACTGGATTAACCCTAAAGTTATCGGCCATCTAAATATCTCTCATATGTGGCGCTTTAACAGCAATTCTACAACTTCTTGCAGCGTTAGCTCTACAAATATTACAAATACTTGGTTCGTTAGGACTGGCAGCAGCCTCTGAACAATGTCTGGCGCTACGGAAAGGGTAACAAGCGGTAGAGGACTGCGACGCAAGAAACAAAATGTGTTTGTTTAAAGTGTGTGTGCTTGCAAAAAGAGTTTTGTCTAAACATTCTACATAGAAATGTCGGATCAGGAAGTTAGTCTAACTCTCTCTGAAATTCATGGTAAACAATGCGCTAGCCGCTTCCAGAGGTAGCCCATTGTCAATTAGAATATCAGCAAATAGTTATCTTCTGGCAGCGATAAGCTCGTGCTAACAAAACACCAGCAAGACAAAGTGAAAAACAAAGTGCAGCAGGAAAAGGCGTTGTTCTTGATTTGTCTGCAGCACAACTTAAAAAGCAAGGCTAAGTTTTACCACCTCTACCACTGCTAGCTGCTGGTACTTCTGGTGCGTTTTTGCCTGGACGTCTTGGGAAGCTTTTTGGACACGGCATGATAGGTAAGAAAAAAGAGAGCGCGAGGATTGCAATACCCCGGAACACGCCGCTAAGCAATTTTGACATTGAGAAGGCGCTTAAAGACATAAAATCATTTCGCGGCATTTTTTCCAAAGATAGGAAGATAGGTTCAAAAAAATAAAATTTTAAAAAAATAGTCTTCACTGCTGCGTTGTAAATATCGAAATTATTTTGATGATTCTGGAACACATTGGGTTGCCATCGTCAACAGACAAGATAATAGTGCTACAGAATATTTTGATTCGTTTGGTCTGCCACCGTGCGTTGCCATAATAAAATATATTTCTAGTGCGCGACGAAGTTGTATTTTCAACTCAACACAAATTCAGCATATGAATAGTTCAGCTTGTGGTCTTTATTGTATTTATTTTATCAGATCATGATGCCAAGGAAAATCTGCATTAGATATCTTACTGGAATTTAAGCGACTGCCGAATCTAGACAAATTAGTTTTAAGTAAGCTTAATCAACAGAAATGATTTCCAAGTGTGTTTTATGTAAATGTAAGATAGAGTGACAGCTTCGTGGTGCTTATCATGCAGAAAGAATACGGACAGTTTTGAAGAAACTTCATCTCAAACAAAAAAAGGACTTTCTCTCATCAAATCAATGTGCACCGTTTGCAGCAAAAGAAAATCCAGGTTTGTTAAGGGAATTTTTGATGGTTGTGCTAATGTCTGCAGCAAACAGCCTATTGTCGTACATGACACATAATTTTATGTTTATTCGTTATAAATGCATGCCTGCAATGACAATATTTGTATTCAAGGCAATACAATTATTGCATAATGTTCTGTTTGTAAGCGCTGTAAAATATATATTGCGGCGCTTTTGATCTTCATTCGCTTATCGGAAAACTTCCCAAACCAAAAGGCGGCTGGACTCTGCCAGGACATAAGTATACTGGTCCGTAGAATCCTCTAGATAAACAACTGGATGCAAACGATCAACCGCTTCCTGGTTAACAACCCTATAACCTAGTAGATTCCACGGCAATGACATTTGCTACAGAGATCATCCAGAATAATATATAAAAAAAACAGCTGCGACAAAATTATGCCTGATGCGTTAGCCGCTATAAAACCAAAAGGGATGTAGAACGCGTCGACAGCACTTTGTCAGTGGCGCTATTGGGCTAAAATATAAGCATGGAGTAGGAACCAAAGATTCCCATGCCAAAACAACTGGTAGAAAACCAATTGGCAATGATGACATACTTGCAGATGAGTTACATAAGTCAGTAATAAAACGTTTTCCAAGACGTAGAGTGGTTGCTACTGGTGTTGATGATATTTGGTCTGCTGATCTGATAGATCTAAAAGAATAATCTAGAGATAATGGCAGCGTTAAGTATTTGCTAAATATCATTGACGTTTTTAGTAAGTGTGCATGAAGCTTGCCTCTAACAAATAAAACTGGCGCCGCTATCGGGGACGCTTTCGAAATGGCTACAAGATCACGCAAACCTGCAAACCTTTGGGTGGATCATGGCGATGAATTTTACAATAACACATTTGAGAACTGGCTCAAACAAAATAAAATTAATAAGTATTCCACGTATAATAAAGGCAAAGCAGTTGTCGTTAAAAGATTCAATCGAACGATAAAAAATGCGAAGTGGAAACACTTTAAAAATAATAAAACGAGTAAATATGTAAATGTGTTGCAGTCGCTGGTAGCTCAGTGCAACAATACAAAACCCAGAAACATTTAAATGACCCAACACTGGCTAGCGACAAACAAAATCAAGATAGTGTCGCAAACAAATTAATTTTTAGACAAATGTTTAATGTGGGTGACCGGATCAGGATTTCTAGACTAAAAAAATGTTTGAACAAGGTCATACAGCAAACTGGACCAAAGTAGTGTTTACCGTGATATATATATATATATATATATATATATATATATATATATATATATATATATATATATATAGATATATATATATATATATAAACAATTCCTGTAACGTACCGAATCGCAGACCTTAATGGCGAACCTATCTCTGGATCCTTTTATGAACAAGAATTGTCTACCACAAAGTTATTTGCTGTCTGACAGCAAATCTGGCTGCAACAAAGTTGTCTTCCGTCAAAACAAACGTTTTCCAACAAGCAAATAATAGTTCTTGTCATCATGTCTGCAACTATCATGTATGTTGTCTAAACTTTGACGTCAGTGTTATCTGCTGGCAAGTACTGAGAAATAATTATGTCGTATTCCGCCAATATTTTTTTGCTGGCTACAGGTTTGCATATAGCTGCCTTGTCTGGCATACATATGAGCAAAAATATTTTCTTAAATACGTAATCGAAATTGATAAATTTCTGTTTTTCTGGCAGGCTTAGCGTATTAATCTGTTAAACATAACTTTAGTGTGCGCCATTTCTTTGTACGACAGATTAATTTACGCCAACTTGTTTCTAATGTGATATTTTCTGGTATATTTGTGCAGTCTCATATTGTAATGCAGGTGCGCATTAATTATCGGCTCGATTCTACTCATCATAATCATGAACAATGGCATCTTCGTTTTCATCAAAGTCATACATTTATGTCCAATCAATTTATGTACTATGTCAGATACAATTGTTAATATCACAGATGTTTACTTGGAAAAGCCAGAAATGTTCCTTGATGCCATCGTGACATTGAAAAGAAAAAATCCTCAAGCGAGCTTTCAGTTGAATCTTACTGTGACAAATCCGCTAGGTAATCCTAAGTGTCAATTGTTGCTTATGGGAGAGCAGCAGCACATGCTATGTGATCTTGTCCGAATTAATATTTGCTGCAAGATTGATTTGCTAATGCGCCATACCATCTCTTGCATCAAGCGATGCTAGAAACAAACAATTAGATCAATAAATTACCTTATATATAATGAACACAGACATGAGCTTTAGAGAAAAAAGACGGGCCTTTGCTGGCTACGACAAGACGTTTGCTATGGAAAATGATGAGTTTATACCGTTTGATGTTTTTGTTTGGTTAGCAGAGCCAAGCATAAAACAAATTCTGTCCAATGAGCTGCGTTTGCAACGTGGCATAATATTTTCTATTGGTAGTAGCGTGGTGCTTGTACAACAAAAGGATAACACTGAAACTGAATCACGTTTTATGTCCAAACCAGTTCGCGCATTTCATCAGTATTTTGACATCAAAAGCATTTTTGAATCTCTTCAATTCTCAAAAAGGTTCTGCTTGGGTTGTGATTGGTGTTACAGAATGCATAGTTAATACTTGTAAGTACAATCCATTATGTGGAAGCTCGTTTTCGGAATTGCCAGTCAAGATGAAAAGCAGCGTTAAAGTAAAAAATAAGGACAACAAGTGTTTTATGTAGGCTGTGTTATCTTTGCTGTATCCTGCAAACATAAATCTAAAATCAAGTTAGCAATTACACAGCTTATAAAGACAATTTTGATTCTACTAAAATCAATTTTCCTGTTCAAATCAATGACGTTCCAGATTTTAAAGACTTAAATAATATTTCTGTCAATGTCTTTGGTGTGGATAATGGTAAAATTTATCCGCTGCATATTTCTTCAGTTACTTGTGAAAGAGAAATTGATTTGCTTTACATTCATAAAGATACTAAGGATGGCCACTATTGCTGGATCAAACGCTTTTCAGGATTGATGAATGGACAGTACAGCAAACACAACTGTACAATATTTTACTTTAGAAGTTTTTTTTATTCTTTTGCGCGTGAGGACTTGCTTAATGAGCATGGTCATGATTGCATCAATATCATACGAGCTATCATGCCAGACAAAGATAATAATATTTTAGCATTTAAAACTTTCTGCCACTTAGCAAAAGTTCCACTTGTTATTTATGCCAATTTGAAGCACGCAATGTTCCAAATGACGGCGCGAACAATAATCCAAATTCTTCTTATACTAGAAAGCACCAAGAGCATGTTTCTTGCGGCTACTCAAACAAGATGGTTTGCATTAATGAAGCTTTAAGTAAGCTAATCCAATTGTATCGAGGTGCTGATTGCGGATAACATTTTATAAAAAGTTTCCTTGGGAAGTAGAATATGTGAGCAGCACTGTTTCAGCAAAAATGATTTATACTCCACAAGGCAGATAAAACTATTTGAAAGCTGAACTGTGTTGGATTTGTGAACAGCCACTCGGAACTGACAGAGTGCGTGATCATTGCCATTGTACTGGAAAATATCGCGGAGCTGCTCATGAAAAGTGCAATCTTCATTTGAAAATGCCATAATTTATTCCAGTGGTATTGCATAATATTCGCGGTTGTGATTCGCATCTCATTGTAAAGAATTTTGGAGAGTTTTCTGAAAAAATACATGTCGTCGTGGGATAAACTTCAAGAACAAGTCTTCCACAGAAAAGAATCATTTTACAGTAAACTTAATGATACTGATGTTTCTGATGCTGACTATGACCACGCTTGTAATGTCTGGTCTGTGTTTGATGCTAAATATATGAATGAGCACCATGACTTGTATAAACAAAAGATGTATTGTTTCTTACTGATGTATTTGAAAATGTTCGAAATATTTGTATGTCCTATTACAAGCAGGATTCTGCTTGGTACTATTCAAGTCCTTGCTTGTCGTCGGATGTTGCAATTAAATTATCCAAAATAAAGTTGGAATTGCTCACTGACATCGACATGTTTGATTTTGTTTTTTAAAAAAAGGTATTAGCGGCGGAATCTTAGTCCTTACAAGTAGACCTTCTGTAGCCAACAACAAGTATCTGCCAAATCATGATTATGTGCAAGAGTAAAATCATATATATATATATATATATATATATATATATATATATATATATATATATATATATATATATATATATATATATATATATATATATTGGTAAAGATCTTTATGAATGGGCTCTGTCGCAAAAGTTACCTGTGAGTAGAACATTCTATGGATAAATTGTTGCAGAGTGATGATGATATTGGCTACATTCTAGAAGTGGATCTCGCCTATCATGATAGTTTGCATGTATTTCATAATGATTATCCGCTAGCACCAGAAAACATGGCAGTGGATCTATCTATGCTAAGTCCTCATATAATGTTACTCAAAGTAAACATTGGCGTTGGCAATTTCAATATTCCAAATTTAATTCCAGATCTGACGGATAAAACGCGCTATGTGATTCATTACAGAAATCTAAAATATAGTCTGGACTTGAGTTTGTAGTTAATCAGAATACATCGTGTATTAAAATTTGAACAAGAAGCTGGTTGAAAACTTACATCGACTTTAACACAGCAAAAGAACTGCGTCAACATATGACTTCGCAAAAGATTTCTTCAAGTTGCTGAATAATTCTGTCTTTGGAAGGACAATGGAAAATATTCCCAAACGAGTAAACGTAGAACTTGTGAATAATCAAAAGGTTCGTGATAAGTTAGTTGCTGATCCGGCTATTACCGCCATAACAATATTTGATGAAAACTTAGTAGCCATCCATAGAAAAAAAATGCACCTGAAATTAAATAAACCTATCTATGCCGGTTTCACAGTGCTTGGGCTTTCAAAGTTGAATATGTATGACTTCCATTATGGCTATATTAAAGCAAAGTATGGCGACAAAGCCAAGTTGCTGTTTACTGATACAGATTCCATATGCCATGAAATCGCGACTGAAGATATTTATGAGGATATGTATGCTGCAAAAAACAAATTTGATTTTTCCGATTACCCACGTGACAGAAAATTCTAAGACGCGAGCAACCAAAAAGTTATTGGTAAGTTTAAAAACGAGGCCTCATTTAATCCAATCGAAGAGTATGTTGGTCTTAGAGCAAAAATGTATTCAATCAAACTTGCTGATAACAACGTCAAAAAGCGCGCCAAAGGAGTCAAGAAAAGTGTTGTTAAAAGCGTTAGGACACATGCGGATTATTTAAAGTGATATCTGGAGAAAAACATTACGCGACAATGAATGCTATCAGATCTAATCACTACGTTTTCAACACTGTAACGCTAAATAAAATTGGACTATCTGCATATGACAACAAACGTTATGTTCTCGATGATGGTGTCAATACATTGGCTTACGTCAATTTCAGAATAAAAAAAATAATAATGCAGATATTTATTACAGAACTAAACGTAACTTAAAGACAAAAGATAGAGCAAAATAAAAACTAAATACAACACCTTTAGATAAAAAAAAACATATGCTGCTTAGACAAAGCAAGAAGAAAATCTAGCGTTGTGAACACGTGAATAAGACGTTTTTGACAAACAAGTACAGCAATAAAAACAACTCGGCTCTTTGTACCAATAGATCTTTCTGCTTTAAACAGCGATAACAATATTTCTTGCTCTCCAGTTTCTAAATGTATTCCTCTTACTGGTCAAGCTTTCTTGTTATATTTACCAACTTCGCCAGGCAGTCTATTTATTCGTCTTATAACCGCTTCAAGGTTTTCAACTCTGTTATCAGATCTGTTTCCACTGAGATGATCAATAACAAGGTCCACCAATGTTACGACTCTATGGCCTAAAAACATGTGACAGAAAGAAAGCGAAACTTCTTGGCTGAGCACCACTTATCAAATAATTGTTCTTTTTCCCTTGCAAATTCAACATGGATTTGTCCAGTTTCTTTTCTACAATTCCTAAACTTTTGTCGATATGTCTCAGGTACCAACTCATAGCCCTCCAAGATGTACCCCTTAACCACATTATAATCAGTGCTTTGTTGTACTGACAGTGAAGTGTAGACTTCACGAGCTTTGCCAATAGGTACACTTTGTAATAACAAAGTCCAATGCTCTCTTGGCCATTTCAAGTTTTCAGCAATTTTCTCAAAGTGAAGAAAATATTTATCTACTTCTTTTTCCTGAAAAGAGGGTACTAACCTAATATATCTGGTAACATCAAAACGTGAACTTGTGTGTAAAGGGGAAGAGCGTGGTCTGCTTGCCAGTTCTAATTCTTTAACTTATATTCTCTCTCTCTCACTCTCTCTCTCTCTCTCTCTCTCTCTCTCTCTCTCTCTCTCTCTCTCTCTCTCTCTCTCTCTCTCTCTCTCTCTCTCTCTCTCTCTCTCTCTCTCTCTCTCTGCATCTGCGTTTCTATTACCCTCTCCTCTTTCTGATGCTGAAGTTTTCTTGATTCCAATTCCATCTGGTTATTTACCTGTACTTCCCTTAATTTCCAATCAAAACATCATACAGGCTTTCCAATCAAACCCAAAGCACTATTATCCAAAATGTCCTTCCCCCACCAAATATGGAATTAAAATATTCTTTATTTCTTGCTTTGTCTTCAGAAAGATCATAATGTCTGGCAAGCTCAAGCAAGTCGTTCACTTTCATAGACTCTAACCCTACCTCGATAGGACTTGAAACAAAGTTCTCAACCTTAGATGACATTGTAAATGCGTGCTGGTTTCACTAAATATTTCTCAAATGGGTGAAATAAAAATCTTCACCAGGGACAATTAAGTTTCCAAAACAAAGTCAATTTAAATTGTAATTTAAAGAAATTCATATACCAGACGAGCCCTCAATTTCTGTTTCGAATTTATGGCCTAAAACTATGTAACAGAACGAAAGTGAAACCAACAATGTAAGTAAAATCAACAAGCAATTCATTTCCAGACAATTAAAGTGAAAATTCAAATGACACTTACAATAACGTGAATTAAAGTCTAAATGTCCTAATCACAATTCCAAAAATATATAATGTTCCTAATGAATTCCAATAGTATTGAATGTCCTGGTGTACCACAAGTCTCGAATGTACTGATGCACCACACGTCTTGAATGTCCTTATGTACCACAATGATGTTATCCGGAATGTTTTGAATGAATTCACATAAATCCTCAAAAGTCCTAAAATCTTTGAGCCCTTTAGTATTTCCAATGAATATTGTAAATAAATAATTCCTCTCAAATTATACCTGATTTCAACAACACAACTAAAAAGATTCCTTACAGACTGATCTTTTAGAACCGACATTCTAGAATAGGAATGAATTTGTTTACCAAAATCTGCATATAAATACACATGCTTACATGACTTATGTCACATAAGTCTAATTGCGAAATGCCTATGAAATACTGGCCTACCTGACAATTCTCACATCAGAATATAAGTAATTTTTTATGGAAAATTACTTTGTGTACCTGACTTTTGTCACAACAAGAGATGGAAATAACAGTCCAGCTGCTAACAAAACCGGTCTTGAACTCAGATGCTATGTAAACATGTTGTTTACAAAATGACCTTAATCTGACTAAAGTACAACTTACAATCATGGACACATATTATAAATTCAATATACATAACAAATGGAATAATTTCATGAAAACACTCGAATACAAATCGATGCGCATTTATTGCCTTTTTTGCAATGCTGGTTCCTGAAAAATAAACACATATAGTATCCAGCGTTGATACTTGGCAAGAATTATTTTATGCAAGCTATGTCTCACATCTCCGTTCTCGTTTGCTTCATACAGGTCGTATACAGGATGTTGTTTTTTTCCATTCCATTTTATAACAATATCCTTCAATTGTTTGTTTGAAAACAGACGGATAACAACCCAAAAAAAAAAAAAAAAAAAAAACTACAGACAACACCTGTTAATAAAAAAACATATGCAGTTTAGATAAAACAAAATGAAAACCAAACGTTGCGAATGGGTGAATAAGATTTATTTCTTACACCGCTGCAACAAAATAGAATAGCTGTACGGCTTGTACCAAGTGATATCTAAGCTTTAAACATGGACGAAAATATTTCTCGCTTTCCAGTTTCTAAGTTTGTGGCTTCTACAGGGCGTGCTGTCTTTTATGTTTTCTACCCCTCCGCGCAAATCGTTTATTTGTCGTGTGACAGCTTTTAAGTTTGCAATCCTATTATCTGATTTATTTCCGCTCAGATGATCCACGACAAGATCTCTTGGTATGATTCCATTAAAGCATTCATATACAAATCGATGTGCGCTAAGTATCTTCTGACATTTATCTGAGCTAGAAACTGCAATAAGAATATAACCATTATTGTTAGGATTTTTAGTAGGAATCGTTTGCTTCATACAAGTTGTGGGTGGGATGCTCTCTCCAGGCCTTTTTGTATACGTACCTATATCTCTTTAATTCGACATTCATTATGATTTATTGAAGACAAACGAATTATGTCCATACAGTTACAGAGGACAAAAAATACAGTAGTATGGTAAAACGGGACTATTAGAAACCCTAAATAATTTTTCCAGGCGAGGCCAAGCGTAAGCGAGGCCACAATTGGGAAAATCATATTAGTGTCTTCATAGCTCCCTTTTACTATACTATTAATATATACGCACCCCATCATCATCTCGTCTAAGGGCGCTTTCATACCACGTGACTTAAACGGCGATAAGATAAGATAAGATTTATTTAAAGTCGGCATGATTTAAAACAACAGTTCAGCATTAGCTCTAATGAGCTTTTTACCGACGTGACATAATAAAATAATAATGACATTAAAACAAAGATTTGCAAGACATACAAACATAATACATAGATACAATTGGACAAAAGCACATAGTGCATAACTTAAAATATATACAAGCGGAGTATTTTAACATCGTAGTAATTAAAAATAGTGAATTCAGTATTTAGGTCCTAAAAAAAAAAAAGGTACTACAAAATTACAGATTAACAATCGAAATTTATACTATGCAAGAGGCAAAAGCACCAATTTTGAACTAAAAGCAGGCTACGATGCAGATTATGCATTACTTAAAATAAAGGAGGTCACAGTTGGCACCTGAAAGTACATAAGTCGAGGACACATAAAACATAATGGTAATACAAGTATAAGTTCTTGTCATCATGGCGGGAGGGATGGGGTGGGGTGGGGGGGGGGGGCTTTATTTGCAGATATTACATTTACAGTCTTTACCATTCCAGGATAATATTAATGATATAAAGGAGTTAAAATTTGACTGTTCTCTAAAGTGATTAGGTAGTTCATTCCATAAAAACAGCAGAATGCAGATGAAATCTCCCTGATTAGTAATTTGAAGATTATCGTGGGTTGGTGGATCCAAATTCGTCGGTCCCGATAGATGTAATAATTAGTTGTCAAATATTGTACACATCAGATATTAAAATAAGCATGATGTGTTGTTTGTGTATGTTATCGTTATGTGGGGCGTTACAAATGTTTGAATATCTGTATAAATCTTTTTTTTTTTTTTTTACAAATATATTTTGGAATGTCACTGTGCTTTATATGCGATGAGTATTCTTCTCTATTTCAGAAAAATGTTCTTGTTGATTGTTTGTCGCTAAAACCAGTGTTATCTCTTTTAATATCCGATGTTCAATAATTTATAACGTCTTTGTGGTTGTATAACAAGTGCGTGCACTTGACCAAAAAACAAAAACAAAAAACAAAAAAAATTGAAGCAGTGAGGGCATTTTAGTCTTAGTTTTAAGTAAACAAAGGGTCGTTCGTTTGCAAAAAAAAAAAAAAGAAAAGAAAATACGCGAAACTCATAAAAGGTACGTCTTTATTATAAACTCTTTGTATTCTAAAGGTCATCAAGCATTGATGTCTGATGGTTCCTGATAATATATTTTGTATGTTGCACCGAGAATCCTGGATATAGATTTTATATGACTAAATATATATTATCACTGCTCTGTTTTGCTAGACCGGTTTTCTCCTATGTGTTTAATCACCAAATTAAAATAACGTTAAACAACAGAGAATCATAACCAGATTTGTTTACTTCCGCCATGTGGACAAGAAGCAAAAGCCATGTCGAAAGAAAACAAGATTCTCTTATTAGACCCCTTTTACGCTGGTTCGCACAAGCAACTCTCTGACCTGCTGTACAGGCATATCGTTGGCTGTGACAGATTTGTTTTATCGGGGAAGAAATGGCATTGGAGAGCGAGAACAGCGGCACTTGTCTTCAGTCAAATGATTCCCAAAACAACAGAATATAGGTAACATGGTCATTGGGCCCAGATCTTTTTCTTTAAAACAAAAAACAAAAACACAACAACAACAAAACAAAAACATTCCACTTGCTTATTCCAGAGACAAATAATTTAATAAGACTTTTAATACTACAAGTCCGTGAAGCTAGAGTAATTGGAGACGAAAATTTTCGCAAATATTCGTACATGTTTGTTTTTAAAACATTGAAAACCCAATTAGATGTTAAATTCTAATATATTTGGTCCCCTTTTTGCTGTACAAATACCCGATGCAAGCTTGATACTAAAATGAGTCAAAATCATGAAAATAGTATGTTCGGAGTGAAGGCAGTGGCTTTAAAACCCTTCTATTGTACAATTCGTAAAGGTCATGTATGCGTTTACCTTTAAATGGCGATTAATCACTTTATTTGAATCTGCATACATCCATATACCTTTGGAATGTTATTGTTTAGAGCTTTCTGAGAAATTCATATATGGCAAAAATCAATGTTAAAGTACATGGATTTTTTTGGATGAGGTCAACCTAGAGGTGTGATCCAATACAAACCGGATTGAATGTCGTGCGCTGTGATGTCAGAATGAAAGCTGCACATGTTGAAAAAAATGTGTACTACCGTGTTATTTATTATGATAGACCCGATGTCCTGTTTCTTCACCCAGTTTAGTACCTGGCCACCATTGTAAAGTCCACAGCGATCAATCTGGAAGTTTTTTGATGACATTTATGGTGCAGAGCATTCAACAATCAGGATTGAATAGACCTTGGTTAAACTCTATTAGTATTAAATTTTAGAACAACAATGAATATTTAATTTAATTTGAGTAAATGCACCAACATGACCATGTTGACATACACTTTAATACATGCAGAGGGGGACCATCAATTCACAAGTTAGAACATGATACCACAGGATACCATGAGATGTGTTTGTGTATGCTTTAAATAACTACAAGATGACTACAAGATATCACAAGATACCATAA
Source organism: Margaritifera margaritifera (assembly GCA_029931535.1). Lineage (NCBI taxonomy): Eukaryota > Metazoa > Mollusca > Bivalvia > Unionida > Margaritiferidae > Margaritifera > Margaritifera margaritifera. The sequence goes on along the minus strand of JAQPZY010001482.1, from coordinate 3,119,367 downwards.
GATGTGTTTGCGTATGCTTTAATTAATTACAAGATACCCCAAGATGACTACAAGATAACATAAGATTTGTGTACGTGTGTATGTTTTAATTAATTACAAGATACCCCAAGATGACTACAAGATAACATAAGATTTGTGTGTGTGCTTTAATTACCTACAAGATACCATGAGATGACTGCAAGATACCATAAGATGTGTTTGTGCATGCTTTAATTAATTACAAGATACCCCAAGATGACTACAAGATAACATAAGATTTGTGTGTGTATGCTTTAATTGCCTTCAGGATACCACAAGATGACTACAAAATACCACAAGATGTGTTTGTGTATGCTTCAGTTAACTTCAAGATACCGTAAGATGACTGGAAGATATCACAAGATACCACAAGATGTGTTTGTGTATGCTTTAATTACCTACAAGACACCACAAGATGTGTTTGTGTATGGTTTAATTACCTACAAGATACCACAGGACATGTTCCCAATAAAAAGAAATGTTGTTTGATGGAAATTTTGGACCCCCACTGGGCATTCTCCACATCCCCTGTGTCATGCCATACTGTTTTATTCCCATGTCAAGCCATTTTTTTTGTGCCATTCCATTTATACATCCTGCCATGCCCTTTTTCCAACATCTTGCCCTTTTTGGGATTGCAAAATGTTCCTTTTTGTATCTCACTACCATATATACTCGTGTATAACCCAATACCATTTGCAAACTGCATAGACCCAGATCTGCTGTTGCATAATGCATCGGCATATCTGGGTCTATGCAGTTTGTAAGGACTAAGCAGTTGAACAAGCAACATAGACCCTGATCTGCCAGAGCATTATGCGATGGCAGATCAGGGTCTATGTTGTTTGCATTTGGACTCGGATTATACAAGAGTATACATGGTAATAAATATGGTGGCTGATATGCTTGATTTAATTTCTATGATCATAAATGGTAATATATCTGTGCCCAAAACTTAGGCTCTTCATTGTGTCCATAGATTAACACCATGCGGTGATGCATAAAGGAGGTATTTGTTTATTTTAACTGCTCACATCATTATTTTTTCATGCTAGATTGTACTTTAGATACTGCAAGGCCTTTTTTCCCAACAATGTGCCCTTTTTTCATTGCAAAATGTCCCTTTTCATTTCGAGCGAATGTAAAACGTCACTTATGTACTTGACCTAATTTCAGTATTTTTTATGATCAAAAGCAAACGGTAATATACCTGTGCCCAAAGCTTAGATTACACAATGTGTAGCAGGTCATTGCTGATTAAGGACACAATTGAAGGGTACACTAAATACTACTGACAGGTTATGGCCCTCTTTGTTTAAGGGTATATCTAATGAACTAGCAAACACACAAATACTGCCCTTCATTAAATTAAATCATAGTTCATCCAAGGAATTTAAAGGGTGCATAAAAGAAGAAGAAATATAAAGCCTAGTAAAATTAAGAAATTTCTTATATGTCACCTACAGTCATTGTAATTAATGATTATTATTGCTATTGGTAAGGTTTTAATATGTACCTGTACCTAACCATGCATTCAATTTCCTTTCAAAGCATTGCTGCCACAGGTATTTTCTGCTAAGGAAAGATGAAAAAAGAAGAAAATCAATACTGAGTAAGACCATAACAAGGATTTTACTCTTGCAATTTTTTGGGTAGAATAGATATAAAACATATGATTTTGTGTTAAATATACAATTCAACTACTGTCATAATTACCTGATCTTACAATAATAATAATAATAATAATAATATTATTATTATTATTATTATTATTATTATTATTATTATTATTATTATTATTATTAACAACAACAACAATTAACAATAAAATAATGTGCCCTTTTGAGCATGAGATAAATGTTTCAAGTGTCCTTTTGGAGTTTAAAATGCCCTTTTGGGAGGATAATTACCATGCCCTTTTTAGGTTCTTGGGGAAACACTAATCATGTAGATATATTCATGCCAATTTCTACTAGTTCTTTTTTGATTTAGTAAAATTATGCAGGGATCTTTTGAAGTGTTGTTTTAGACCTTTGTAAAATTTTATTAATCTATTTTCCAGTTCTGTTCATTTAAGGGTTTCCAAGACAACTGATTCAGTATTGAGATCATACTTCCTGGTGTGTAGTCATGATTGGATATTTAAAAAAATTGCAGCTTACTTTTGGATTTTTTTAAGTTCATCCTGTTATACTTGGGAGTGGGAATCCCAAACTATACAAGCATATTCTAAAATAGGTCTAATGAAACCTTTAAAAGCTAATTCTTTCATATTTGTTGGGCAAATTCATAAGTTACATCTTTATAGGATAAAGTATGATTGCTTTGGTGCATATTTCTTGAATATGAAGGTTCCAGTTCAGACCGCTAGTAATTATGATACCTAAATATTTATTTGGTTGAGAATTTTTAAAGAAGTTCATTCTGAGGAATATGACATAATAATTTGATGTGAGTTTTGTTCTTGTTATTTGCATTATATTACATTTTGAGGTTGGAATCACATACCCTGTTTATTTGCCCATTCAAATCAGAACAGTTATAAACAAGAAAAAACAAATCAGCTGTACATGTGGGTTTTTTAAATTCAAAATGATAATAAAAATTACAAATGAAACTGATAGAGAAGAATCATAGTCCCATCTTACTCCAAAAAACCCTGGATTACTCTGTAGGTTAATACAAGTAACTGGTAAAGAAAAACAGTGACTGTAAGAATAGGACTTTGCAAGTTCATATTGACTCCACTAAAAAAAAAATGCGAGTAGTAGATAAAGTTAAATTCAAGCCCTTTCATTTTCCTTAGATAAATGTTTGATTAGACTTATTACATATTTATCTAAAGGATCATGCATTAGAAGGGTTTTAAACCCACTGTCTTCACTCAGAACATACTATTTTAATGATTGTGACCCATTTTTGAATCATGCTTGCTTATATTTTATTCCAATTCTGTATCTTCTAATTTAAAAAAATGGAAATAGTATAATTTTCCTGCCAGCTTTACTTATTTACTTCTCTTCTCCACCAACACTGTACATTTGAAACATAATAGTCAAGTGTGACTGCAGTTTCACATGAAGTAGAGATTAATGTTGATCCCCAGATGCCCCTCCACCACATTGCAATCCCCTTCACCATTCCTCCAGAGCCAGTGGATCCACAGATTTCATTCTCATTTACTTATCCTCATGAAATATCATATGAAGTAAGATCTGCCTCTGTCCATTCATTTAGCAAAGAAAACCTGATGGGCATATGGAGGACAGACACACACTTGAACAGACAGATATTACTAAGTACAGTATAGCCACAAAAGTGCATATATAACTTCTTTATAAAGTGTGATATGCTAGAAATTCGAAATGAAGCCAGCCTGGAAAATAAGCCACGTAATATACTTAATTTATATCATGTATGAGATGTAATTTATATAATGTATGAGACTTAATTTATATCATGTATGAGATATAATTTATATCATGTATGAGATATAATTTATATAATGTTTGAGATATAATTTTATATCATGTTTGGGATATAATTATATCATGTTTGGAATATAACTTATGTATGGGATATACTTTTATTTTCTATCATGTATGGGATATATAATTTATATTGTATGGGATATAATTTATATCGTATGTGGGATATAATTTATATTGTGTGTGGGATATGATATGTATCATGTATGGAATATAATTTATATCATGTTTGTGATATAATTTAGCATGAGGAGAGAGAAAAAAACTTGTCTTAATAGAAAAAATAAAAATATTCTTAACTATACTGAGACTGTTATTAGGGGTGACTAGGTTGAAAAAGTCACTTTTTGGTGCAAAACTTCTCATTGCATTAGCAGGAAAGTGATGATCATGTCGCCCTGTATCACTGGCTTTGGGGTCAGAGTATTGAAAAAGCATTCAAATGTGTCGAGTTGAGAAAGTCACAATGCTTGTTTTGTATTTTGAATAAACCAGTAATTGGAACAAAGGTCCACTCGAACAGTGTTTATCATGCCTGACTATCAGTAGCAATTAATTATCTAATTAGGGTTGTAATATGCAATCCTACTCCTAGTAAATCCTGCCTCAGGACCTTTGTGAAGCTACAATGAAGTGTGACAATTAGGTAATTCTTTTCCAAAATGATAATAAAAAAACAAACAGTTGAAGATTTCAGCATTAATTATACAATAGACATTTCAAATGATAAACAGACGTAGAAATTATAGTGAGTGCAATGAGATTGAAACTGAAGGCTTCACTTGGCAAGGCAAGCATTTATGGTAACGTGTATCATCTGCATAGTGGTCCAGTTGAAAAACCTGTATTTCTGGTTTTCTGTTTCTGGTTTCTCACATGATTTACTCTGTAGGAGTACTTTAACAGAGAATGCAAAATTCAGAAGAATAAAATCAAAGAAAGCAGAGAAATTTTCCATGCAGCAAATTCATGTCTATAAATTTAATACTCATTGAAGAAATTAATATTCTGTGTAATGCAGAAACACTTCCTTTGCAAAGGTGAAGAATGCGCATATGACACTATGCAAAATATTTCCATGACATGTAATGTTGTTCTCATTTATTTATCTTTTCTTTTTGAGAAGCATTCAGTACATACAATATTTCAATCATTACTAAAGCTGCGCTTATATCACCTAGGTTTTACATACCAGTATTTCCTATTAAACATTATCACTTACTGTTTATTTGTTCAAAAACAACTTAAAAAAGACCAACTGCTGCTCTTGCCATGTTCTGTGAGGCTAGGTTCCTTACATTACAGAAGGGTACAATCAGGGGTTGAACCAAATGTCACTTGCAGCTTACGGTAGTCTGGTTACCTGTTATTGTTTGTAATGACAGGGAACCAGTTTAACTTTAAGCTTTACTAAAATTATCTGTGTGGAAGAAGACTAGGATAAAGTAATATCCAGTAACAAGTCATCAAGTAATTAACATGAATAAAAATGAAGCTGTTCTCAGTCTAATAAACAAGCATATAAAAATAGTTATACACCACAGCCATATCAGCAGCTGCTATCACTACTACTAAAATTATTGTTATTATTAGAAACTACACTACATCACATTGGTATGATTATCAAAATTCATCAGGTTTCCTTGGTGGCCTCTCACTTATCCCTGGTTGTCTCTCACTTATCCCTGGTTGTCTCTCACTTATCCCTGGTGGCCTCTCACTTATCCCTGGTGGCCTCTCACTTATCCCTGGTGGTCTCTCACTTATCCCTTGTGGACTCTCACTTATCAATCGGTAGCATATCAAGGTACTCGACTGGATGCTACATGTGTATATATATATATATATATATATATATATATATATATATATAGTCCTCAGTTATAGATTCTTGCATTTTTTCTTCACAGACTCTGTGTCTCTTACAGGGTGATGTTTACAAGTTCTGTTTTGAACCTGTCAGAATTGGTGGCACTCCGACCTGACCTGGCCAGGCTGAAGAAGATCGTCTATTTCCATGAGAACCAGCTGGTGTACCCAGTCAGAAAGCACCAAGACAGGGATTTTCAGTATGGATACAACCAAATCCTAACATGGTATATATGACTCCAGTTAGTATATCCAATTAATCCAGATACTTTCATGGATTTATAAGTTACATGTTATAGTTACTTTCAATTCACTATTTTCATTGGATACCAATATCCATGGATTTAACGATTGCTACAAACCACAAATTAAAAAACCCAATTAACACAATGATCCATCAAGCAATAGGACCTCTCTCCCACTCCACGGACCCCTCTCCCACTCCACAAATTTAGGCACCAAGAAGAATGTGTTTTTTTTGCAAAACCACACAAATTGATAGTCATAAAATAAATGCATTCACAGACCTAACTTGAGTGACAGAATGGGAGGAAATGAGTCTTTGCTTCATTAAGCATGACTAATAATAAACATGATTCTTGCATCAGTGCTGTTAAATGTATGACAAGGTGAAGAGTACTTATTTACTCGGGTAACTTATGAATTGGGTTTTTTTTGTTCAGCATTTTGAAGAAATAAAAGTTTGTTCCAACAGAATATCAATCCTGTTCTTTATCCAGAAATTGTTTAATTAATTGGCAGAAATTCTCACTGGTACATAAAGTACATATATTGGACATTTTTACAGCATTGAGTTATTGATTCATGAAATAAAAAGTGTAATGCGCTGTTTTTGGTAGACTCTCTGTTTGAACAATTTTAATTAAATGGAATTTGTGTATAAAAAATTTATGATTACTGGCATCAGACAAAGAATTATTATCATACAAAGGGAGATAACACCGATTCAAATTGAAGGTTTTGTCGCCCTTTGTAGGACATATTAAAATGCATACTTCTTACATGTCATTAAAAGGGAGATAACACCTTTCTTATGAACAGGATTCATACCAACTGATTTTTATAGATGGAAATAGACACCTTCTGTCACAAAACACATTGAAGTATGCTGAAAATTCCAGTGCAACTTCACTCAAATGGAAAAAATGGAGAAACAAACATTTGCTTCCATCCAGTAGTCCTAGGTTAAACTGTGTTGAGAAGAGTCAATGGAGAAAAGCAAAACATATCCGTTAGTCAATCTTACATGTATTTTTATTCTTCTTTTCAGCCTTGTAGCAGATGTGATAGTTTTCAACTCCCAGTACAACATGGAGTCCTTTCTCTCTTCCATTAATTCATTCCTGAAGCTTATGCCAGATTACAGGCCCAAAGGTTTAGCTAACACTTTTAGACCAAAGTGTCAGGTGATTTTCTTTCCTCTGGAGATACCTGAATATGTAAAATCTGTTGATGACTCTTCCAGGACAGATGTCAATCTCACACAGATTGAATATTCAGTGGATAAGTGTACCACAGAAATTTGTGAACAGGAAGACTGGGATACAGTAGCCATACAAACTAGCTCACAAGTGGAATGCCCAAGTTCTGAATCACATGCAAACAACAAGCATGGTAGTTCATGTACTTTAAACAAAAACATTGAAGAGGAATCAGTATTCGATAGGACATGTCCTCCAGACACAGATATTGATAGGACATGTCCTCCAGACACAAATATTGATGGGACATGTCCTTCAGACACAGATATTGATACTGAAGAATGTCTGGCAACAAAAATGTTGAAATATGATGATGATTCTTATGTAAAACAAAATGACTCCGATGATTCAATGTATAACACTTTGACAGATCATGAAGATCCAACAGGGAGTCTGTGGGATGGATCAAACAACTGTGGAATAGAAAATATGAACTATACACCGGAAAAGAATTTTGAAAACTGTGATAAATCAGGTGTTCTACCTTGTCTATTGCCACCAGGAAAGGGATCATCCATGCATTCATTCCATATAGTTTGGCCCCACAGATGGTAGGTGTTGTAACAGATGTTTTTCACATTAAAACACTGTCATATGTTTTATATTACACATGCAATGTCATGCCATGATGTCATATCAGTCATAAGCGTGATGTCAATAGGGATTTTTGAGAGAACCTTGAAGGCTGAAAATAGGCCCCAATTCCAAAGAAAGCTGATACATCCAGGGCTTCCAAGTGTAATTTAAGTGAAGTTACTGAATTTGTATAAGTTTTTTGAGCAAATTATGAGTGTATTTCATAATTTGATAAATGAAATCCATAAATTATGCTCATTTTATACAAAAAAATATATCAAACTCATTTAATTATTTCCATGCCATGCTCATCAAGGCATGCACAACTTAAAAATTATTTGAGTCATTTTGTAATGTTTAGCTTTGCTGGCCAAAGACCAGAAGAGTTTATGCTACATCCTGTAGTCCTACATCTGTCCACCTGTAACAGGATGAAGCTGGGTTGGGATTTGATTTAGCAAAGACAATGAAAGCAATTTTGTGAATGAGATGTTTATATATAACGTAATTGAACGATGAATTAATCTGACACCATACTCGTGCACATAAAGTCCAACATGGATTTAACAGCATGATGCGCACCGAGTTCAACAACTGATATAAGGAAATTATATCATTCCTAAATGGAACAAATCAGAACATGTCACTTCAATGAGTAATCAAACAAGAATCAATGTATGGAACTTATAAACAAATATGATTGATATATAGATCTACCACCATGGACTATCAATGCATAGAATTTATATGCAAATATGAAAAATGTATGATTTAATCACCAAGGGTATCAAAGTATAGAATGTACACACAAATATATACAATGTATAATATATGTATTATGAATTTTCGCTCATCTAGTGATATTAAATTATTGATTTATGCTCATATAATGATATTGAATATTATGATTTATGCTCATATAGCGATATTCAATAATATTAATACAAAATGGAACAACAGTATCTCATGGCACCTAGTCTGCCAAAGGATCCCTCAAGAGCCTCCTTGGTGAAGTATGAATGCAGTGATATAAGATATCCATGTGCGCACATGAATTGGCTTCATTACACATTAAATCATTTCATCAGAACCATTGTACAAGATTATGACTATAATAACCAGATTCGTTAATGAATCTCTGACAAGAATAATCTCACTGGATTATAAGAGCTCAAACATTACTCATCATTCAATGCATGCAGCATATAATTGAATTCAATCTGTCTGTTCAGTTATAAAAATGGCTAACTTGAAACAGAGTATAGTCTATCTAATAGCATGGTATTATATGACATAGATCTGACTCTGTGCAAAATTTAGAATAAATTCAGAAACATCCAATATATAAAACAATTCTATCCCATAAAACTGATAGCAAGAAAGAATACAATGTTATATTTCACATACCTGTACAACTGAAGATTGCTCCTGTAAAGTGGACAGCTCCCTGACAAGACTCATTGCATTGTGACTATACATTGAGAATTCACTCTATAAGTACCCTGGCTGTGGTGAAAATGCGCAGCCAGAGAACTCAAGGTAATTGGGTTTCTTACTGCAGGCAATTTGCTTGTGCATTGGATGAACCGAACTCAGTATTTTTACATAAATAAAGCCATAAAATAAACCATGCTTGGTTAATGCTGCACTCGGCACTGAAAGGCGAGTACATTTTCGCTCATATACATACATTGACATAAAGTACACACAATTCTGTGACACCACCCATTGTCTGTCTGTCATTCGTACATCCATTGTCTGTCTGTCATCGATCCATTAGCACAAGTTAGAGGATTGCCTTTACACACACACATTCACCCGAGGTCTAGTTGAGCTTAAATAAAAATGGTGCCACTCTGACATCCAATATGACCACTACAGTGACCATCTAGAAAGTCTTGTTATCGCTACTCCTTCTGAATGGATGGTCATAGCAAATTGGGGTTTTCACTAATGAAAATCGTGCCAATCTGACATCCAGTATGGACATCATGGTGGTAATCTTGAAAATGTTGTTGTTATTACTCCTCCTTGATGTATGGTCATATCCACATGGAGTTTTCAATAAAAGACTTCTTATAATGTCTAGTTAGTCCTAAATGAAAATGGTGCCAGTCTGAATCCCAATATGGCTTCAAAAATTAATGGATAGCCATATTGACATGGGGTTTTCACTGAAAGACTTCTTATGATGTCTAGTTGGTCCTAAATTAAAAGGGTGCCCATCTGACATCCAGTATGGTTTCCATGGTGGCTATCTTGAAAATATTGTTATAGTTCAGGGATTACGCTACCAGTCAAAGTGGGTGACTAAGTCGCCGCAAAAATGTAAACTTTGCCTTTTTCTATTAGGAAAGCGAAAACAACTTCGCCCTGTCATTTATTTTAGATCTACACCGAGTGACAGTAGTTTATGGCTTTTGAAATGGTCCCTCAACTCAGCCAAGTACATGTAGTTAGTTTTAAGCCCCTGGTGAAATGGATTGCATGTTGCCTTAGCAGGTGTTCATATCAATTGCACTGACAAAACAAACTTTTGTACATTCACAGGCATATGTTTTAATAGCTGATTGACCATTAACTGTCCCCACCCCCCCACAAGATATCGCTGCCCGATTTCTGCAAGTTATCATTTGATGATGAAAATTTAACTTGTGTTTCGAAAGTAAATCATCTATATGTAAATAACAATTTGTGTTTTGAGAACAGAATTGGTGAAAGCACTTTCTAAATGTATATTTTGAAGATTTTAACTGCCGTGGTTGCATTATTTTCTTTACAAAATCAGCTTGAATCCGTAAGTGAACCTGCTTAGACGTAATAATGGTGGACATTGCTCTCTTCACTCTGTTTTCGTAATTCATTGGGCACATTAATTAAGGAAATTTTATACAATTTGTAGAAATCAAAGTGTAAATGTTATGTGATAAAAAATTTACGAACAAAAAATGTATTGGTCAGAAACATATGGGACAATGCTATGTTGTGAAATCAATAAAAGCTGTAACTTAAGGTCGGGGTTGTTTTCTTACATCACTCATTTTGTGAAAATATGAGAAAAAGTAGCAAAGACAAAAATATCCAACCAATACACGACGTTATTACGAGTACATAGACAAATATTAAAACATAAATTTTAAATCCTATCTTGGGATATTTATAACGAAGCTAGAAAGTCAGTGGTCATATGAAGAAAATCCCTGTTTGTAAAAATAGATGCGTCTACATGGCATGCATTGTGCCATATTTTTATATTTGTACTTGGCAGTGTGCCGATTCAGTTACTTCAATGCTTCAGTTCATTGTCGATGAATAGCTAAAGTAGTGTTTCAACTAGATTACATTGTTGTAATTATAAATAGGTATAAATAGTTAATCAACTGCCACTAGAACAATCAATTTAATTTTCATACTTTTAAAAACTTCACCAAAAATGACAGTCAAAAGATTCACATTTAATTTAGAATCAACTCCCTCAACATGCAGACGTAAAGTTGAAATTGCTCGTCAGTGACCACTGTAGTTTGAATGGATGAACACTATGATGTTGAAGACACCTGTGCTTGTGCTCTCATGTACATGTTTTAGGAGTTGTTTCAAACGAGTTTAGAAATGTTGTCGACTGCCATTTACTAGTGAAGAAGCTAACAGAAAATTAAATTTGTTGTTTAAGAGGCAGTTACTTAAGTATTTTTACCTATTTCTAATTACAATACTCCAATCTAGGTACTCCAGTCAGTTAAAATTAATTACAATGTATAGTTCCTGCTATGCTTTTTTGAAGTCATATGGCCAAAATACATTGCATATTTCTCTCCATCTAAACATACACACTTTCAAGTATGAATACACTGCATATGAATACTTACAAAATGCGTTGAGAAATACAGGACACAGTTCAAATAAGAGAACCAGAGCACACGCACACACACACACACACACACACACATATATATATATATATTTTTTTTCTTGCTTTGCTGCCACTTCTCCCTGCTCTGCTCTCACTTCTCCCTATTCTGTCCAAAAGGAGGAGTCACTTCTCCATAAAATTCAAGTCTAGCTTGACCCCTGTAGCTACTTAGCGAATCCTTCTAAATGGATGGTCATATCATTATGATGTTTTTACCAAAAAATTGCTTATGATGTGTAGTTGGTCCTAAATGAAAATACATGTAGTGTCGATCTGATATCCAGTATGGCCATCTTGAAAATCTTGTTATTGTTACTGCCCTTTAATGGAAGGTCATGTTGACATGGGGTTTATGCTTAAAGACTTCTTATGATGTCTTGTTGGTCTGAATGAAAAGGGATACCAGTCTGACATGTAGTATGGCTGCCATGATGGCCATCTCAAAAATCTTATTATGGCTACTTCTTTTGAATGGATGGTCATATCATCATGGGGTTTTCACCAGAAAATTTCTTATAATGTCTTGTGGGTCTTAAATGAAAATGGTGCCAATCTGATTCCAATAGCAGCCATCTTGAAAATCTTATTATTGTTACTCCTTCTTAATGGATGCTCATATTGACATGATGTTTTCACTGAGAGACTTCTTATGATGTCTAGTTGGTCATAAATAAAAATGGTGCCAGTCTGGCATCAAATATAGCCATCTTGAAGATTGTATAATTGTTACTCCTTAATGGATGCTCATATTGACATGATGTTTTCACTGAGAGACTTCTTATGATGTCTAGTTGGTCCTAAATAAAAATGGTGCCAGTCTGGCATCAAATATGGCCATCTTGAAGATTGTATAATTGTTACTCCTTAATGGATGGTCATATTGATATGGAGTTTTCACCCAAAGACTTCTTATCAGGTCTAGCTGGTCCTCAATGAAAATGGTGTTAATCTGATTTTCAACATGACCACCATGGTGGCCATCTTGAAAATTTCATTAATGCTACTGCTCCTTAATGGATTGTCATCTAGGGTTTTCACTGAAAGACTTCTATGATGTCTTGTCAAACCTAAATGAATATGGTGTCCCTTGGATAGCTAGTATGGCTGCCATGTTGGCCGTCTTTAAAATCACGTTATCGCTTCTTCTCCTAATTGAATGGGTTTATTGATATGGGGTTTTCACTAAAATTCTTTATATAATGTCTAGATGATCCTGAATGAAAATGTTGCCCCTTTGACAGCCAGTAAGACTTCTTAAAATGGTGCTATATGCCAGAACTCCAGTTTCATTTCCATGGTGGCCATGTTTTTAATCTTACTATTGATACTTCTCCAGAATTGATAGTCATAGCAACATGAGATTTCAACTAAAAGAATTCTCATGCTATGTAGTTGGTTCTAATTGAAAATGGTGCTGATCAGATCTACAATACTCCTCTTGAAGATATGGGATTTCCACTAAAATGATTCTCACTATATGTGGTCATCCTCAATGAAAATGATGTCAATGTGACCTCCCCGAAATTTGAAAAATCTTGTAACAGCCACTTGTTCTAAATGGATGGCTATAATGTCATTTTAAAAAAGACCCACAACTTCTTTCATGCAATATATAGATACTCCTATATTAACATGATGCTGATCTAACCTCCAAAATGACTGCCTTGACAACCATCCAGAAAAATCTTTATTTGGCTAATACTCCAGAACAAATGGCCATATTGACATGAGGTTTTCACTAAAACACTAATATAGCAATATGTAACTATTTCAGAATGAAAATAGTGTTCATCTGACCTCCAACATGGCACTGAAGTGGCCATCTCAAAAATCTTGTTATCACTACTTCTCTTGCATGAATGGTGTCATTGACATGTGGTTTTCACTAAAAGACTTATTGCAATATATTTTTGTTGGTTCTTAATGAAAATTATGCAGATCTGGTCACCAACATATCTGCACTTTTGTGAAGGAGTTTTGAAAACCAGACCTAATTGACATTGGGGTAGAGTCAAAGGTCATTGCTTGCATTCTTGTCTTGTCTTGTGGGAGTTAGCGCCATTTTTCAGCACATGATAGGCTGCACATGGCGGCCGGTATATTTGGAGGAAGAACCCACGAAAAACCACCGACCCACATGAAGCTACTGGCAAGCTTTCTCACGTACCCATGATGGTCGAGGCGAGACTCAAACTCATGTGGACAGAGGTGACATGTATGAGTGATCTGTAAACCAAGTGCCTTAGACCACTTGGCCACCGGGGCCCCTGCTTGCATTTTTGTATCTCATTTAGTTTAGCAACACAGTGACTTGTACATATACATATTAATTTTGACCAGACTTTGTATTTAATTGCATTCCATTAAACAAGTTGATAGTTAGCACTCTGACATTGATTTTAAGGTCAAAGGTCTTGACTTGGATTACCGGTATTAGCTGTACTGGCTTGTAAGTATGATAACACAAACAAGTAAGACTGAATTTGTTATGAAGTCCAGTTTGTGGATATATTTGATCAATACCTGGAATGATGTCATTTATTAAATAACTTTGCTTCTTTTTGACCTAAAAATATTAATTATAGCTTGAAACAAACTTAGCATGTGGGTATATCTTGACACTAAGACAAGTTGAATGATTTTCTATCCATGATATCAAATTCAAGGTCAAAGGCCATGACAAGGAATTTATTACTCCATTTACGTGTATCTTGTGAACATGTTAACTTAGACATGTAAGAAAATGTTTTTTGTTACCAAATTTGGTATGTTGGAATTTCTCCATAATATCAGATATGGTTTAAATACTCAGCAGTTTAAAGGAATAAAAGGACAGAAGAAAATGTCTTATCATGGATTCCTAGAAATTCTTTTCAGCCAGTACTGTAAATCATCAGTCCCTTCAAAAGACTTTTGTTTTTATGGAATGAGCACTTATGTAAGACCCACTATCTACTAATTGGCAACAGGGCTGGCAATATTATATCAAACAGATTTTACTAGGGGTCCTAAGGGGACAAGCATTGGTCCCAATCCCAAAATGTCATGGGGGTCTTTATTTCAGCATGAAATATTTCAGATTCAGGCACATTACTTCTTATATCTTTTTCTTCTCAAATGATTTAAATTTTAGCCAAATTTATAAGCCAATGCCCATTCCTAAAACACCCATCAACAATCTGTCAGATGATAAAACTACAAACAACAGTTTGACAAACCTTGAAATTTTCACATGATAATATTTTTAGTTGATATGTGTATAAAGAGTTCATAGACTGTCTTTTTTCAAATAAAAAAACTACTTTTCAAATACCTTTTTTTTTATTATTGAGATTGTAAGCAAATTATGAAATAAAGATACCACAGTCACACCAGAAGGCAAAACTAGTTATCTCCCTTTTATTATCATGTGGTTATATACAACACTCCTGTCTTTTGTAGGATTTACCTACCTTGTCTTTCAAATTACTTTTTTTTTTATAGCCAAATGTCATTTGTACTGTTGGATTTATTTGTATTTACAGTATGAAATAATGTACAGAAGCTAATATACAACAAAATTTAACTTTTTTAATATTTATATTTTTACTTTGAAGGCTACTCACACCTTTAGTATATCAATCAATACTTTATGCCACAATAATTCATAAACTGTATATCAATCAATACTTTATGCAACAATAATTCATACACTGTTTATCAATCAATACTTTATGCCACAATAATTCATAAACTGTTTATCAATCAATACTTTATGCAACAATAATTCATACACTGTTTATCAATCAATACTTTATGCAACAATAATTCATACACTGTTTATCAATCAATACTTTATGCAACAATAATTCATACACTGTTTATCAATCAATACTTTATGCCACAATAATTCATACACTGTTTATCAATCAATACTTTATGCAACAATAATTCATACACTGTTTATCAATCAATACTTTATGCAACAATAATTCATACACTGTATATCAATCAATACTTTATGCAACAATAATTCATACACTGTTTATCAATCAATACTTTATGCAACAATAATTCATACACTGTTTATCAATCAATACTTTATGCAACAATAATTCATACACTGTTTATCAATCAATACTTTATGCAACAATAATTCATACACTGTTTATCAATCAATACTTTATGCAACAATAATTCATACACTGTTTATCAATCAATACTTTATGCAACAATAATTCATACACTGTATATCAATCAATACTTTATGCAACAATAATTCATACACTGTTTATCAATCAATACTTTATGCAACAATAATTCATACACTGTATATCAATCAATACTTTATGCAACAATAATTCATACACTGTTTATCAATCAATACTTTATGCAACAATAATTCATACACTGTTTATCAATCAATACTTTATGCAACAATAATTCATACACTGTTTATCAATCAATACTTTATGCAACAATAATTCATACACTGTTTATCAATCAATACTTTATGCAACAATAATTCATACACTGTATATCAATCAATACTTTATGCAACAATAATTCATACACTGTTTATCAATCAATACTTTATGCAACAATAATTCATACACTGTTTATCAATCATGCATTTAAGAAACAGATATAGAATGAGGACATCAATATTTTTGCTTCAAAATTTTTGTTTTATGTGAATAGTCAAGGCTTTTGATAAAAACATTTATGAAATTTAAATGCTTACGTTATAATTTTTAAAAAAAGAGATGGATGAGTACCCATTTATCATCAAGGCATTATTACTTCATCAGAGCAATAATTTGACATTATTACCATGTCAGAGTAATAATTTGACATTATTACTACACCAGGTCTCAACATTATTCTATGTTGGACTAGTCTCACATGGATATTTTTGGGGATACTGACATAGTGATAATATCATCAAGGCTGCTAAATTAAAATATATGAATTATTGTTGCATAAAGTATTGATTGATATACAGTGCATAAATTATTGTGCCATAAAATATTTATTCCATGTTTTCCTTTGATCATAATATTTAAACCTCATCAAATCTTTGCCAATTAAATTGATTCAAGTTTTAAAATTATATTTGAGTCAATAGAAGTTTCTCAGTTCATTACCATGATGGATATTGTATAACCTACATGTATGTTACTGGTAACACAGATGAAGTTTTGTATACCTTTAAATCTTTGTCTTTACTGAAGATTTTTTTTTCTTGTGAAATTATTTTTATGCAATTGAACACCTTTTTGATCCATACGGCTAAGCCACATTCAAGAAACAAATGCATCTTTTTTATTTATTTACCATCTTTAAAGTTCTGAATTCACTTGTGGCTAAACAAACAAATTCCAATTATACTGTGGAATATTCCATCCTTGTGCGATATAATTTTGTAACAGAATCAGTTTATGTCTTGCAGGGAGCATGATAAAGATCCAGAGACATTTTTCAAAGTGATGTTTCATCTGCATGATGAAGGGTTGGATTTCCATCTCTCAGTCATTGGAGAGCAGTATTGCGAAGTTCCAGGTCATTATATACTGTAATTTAACTGTAATTTGTGCACCTGCTTCATTTTATGGATGACAATCATATGCTGAAAATGGATCAAAAATTAACCATATAATGGATTCCTTCATCAAAGTAATATGCACCCCTTCCTCCAGTTAAGACAAAAAAACAAAAAAACAATTAAAATAAAGTTGGAAGTGAAGAGTGTGGGAATTGTACAAGTTATATGTGATACCATTTATGGTATTTACTATTTATGGTCTGTGCAGTTTCATGCAAATATAGTTGCATATGCACACAGATAGACAGACAGACACAGAATGTTAAAATCTATCTAAAACGGCAGTCAGAGTTTCTACATGACATGTAATATGCCTTTCTTCAAGTGAGTATTTTAAAATACCTTTTTCAGCATTGTTTTCAGGGCTGTTGCATCTGTCAGATTTTTTACATTTACTCTAGCTAAGTATGTATGTTTCCAGTTTAAATGTAGGGAAAGTGAGATAATTCTGATATTTACTAACCTGTACATACATGCCCTTGATTACATCTTGAAATTTCTACATGTCTTCAATGTTGAACAATGCTTTTGTTCCATAGGAAGATTCGTCCTTTGCTTTTGTATATAACGCAGTATGTGGTTTTCAGTATTAGGAAATTATTATACTGTACACAGAAGTCAGTATGTGGTTATCAGTATTAGGAACTGTTACACTATACACACAATTTGTTACACACAAAGTGTGGATTGGTGGATGGATGACATAACTGCCATATTCCCAGACAGTGTTGGGGGGTTTTGGAGACTCTTTAGTGTTTTGAGTTCCCAAGGGGGATCAGTGCACATGACCCAAAAAAGCGATGTCGTCCAATTGAGAATAAGTTATCTTTTCATATAAGCTCATAGAAACTCACCAGAAATTCAAATTTGATACAAAATAGAAAAAAACATGTTCTCTTTGAAGCATTTAATACACTTACAAACAAAAAATAGCTGATAAATTTAGCATTGTCCAATGCCATCACCACACACATGTGCCAACACTCACATAATCACAACCAGACAGACATTAAATAAATGAAAAATATACCAAGTTTCTGTCTTTAAAATCCATTGGACAGTGGAGTATTTTCTTAATTAGATGCAGTCTTTGCTGCTTTCAATAGATCAGTGCAGTGAGGGTGGGGGGTTGAAGCTAATGCAAGTGTCATTTGTGTTCATCTTTGCACTCATTGAAGACTGGATGGTACTGTTGTTCAAACTTCCCAACTTCTGCATTGATGTGAGGGAGTGTCAAATATGCTGGGCAGTGTTGCTATGTCAACGGATGTTGAACACTCCAGAATGACTGATGTCAATATGGTGTTTGCCATGTGTGCAAAAAAATAAAATACTCCCCCTTGTCGCTGCTGTACTTCACAAAGTCAAACTCAGTCCGGGAATTCTGAAATTTAGTTTTGCTGGGCTCTGCTCACTTTGCAGATGGCTTATCATTTCCTGAATCACAGGTGCATTCCGACATTTTGCCTTAAAAAATTAATCACACTAGTACACTATTCCGACTATCGAAATAATCGTGTTTTGTGTTTATATATGGAGTAAAATCCGAGTTCAAAGAAATCTTGCTGCTTATCATGAACTTGCCAATAATCTTTAATGAAGATAGTTCAAACATTCTCATTCA
This sequence comes from Margaritifera margaritifera, assembly GCA_029931535.1. Classification (NCBI taxonomy): domain Eukaryota; kingdom Metazoa; phylum Mollusca; class Bivalvia; order Unionida; family Margaritiferidae; genus Margaritifera; species Margaritifera margaritifera. The sequence continues at coordinate 3,100,793 of JAQPZY010001482.1, read as the reverse complement.
AGGCAGTGATGTGTAGTAACTTGTTTTTAACACACATCTCTTTGATTTACCTATAACTTCAAACAAATTGGATTGTTCCACTTTACCTATGTAAATTAGCCTAATGGACTCTCACACAGCAGTCTTCAAATGATTTAACATGGCTTCACCTTAGTTATTCTCAGCCAATTAAGTAATCCATGAAATGGTGGTTGCTTGTGTGTGAGCACCTCTATGATAATCTATTGTATAAACTGTGCCAAGGATAGTTTTACATGGGCTCTAAGCAGGACTGTTTACTGTTTATACAGACTACATGCTAGAGACATATATAGTGGTGATCAAAGAATCTCTCTCTGTTTATTTTTTATTTTTTTCTCAGATTACTGAAAATCATGATTTTTTAAACATGACTGTGTTGGTGGGTTTGGGAGCAAAAAATAATGTTTTTCGCGTGACACGTGGTGTTCTGGCAGGTATGGGATAGATGGATGGTTTCATGGAGAGAGATACTGATGAGTTATTTGAAAGATATTTTCATTGTTTTTGTAAAAAAATATATTTTGACAACATACAAACTTTGAACAAGTATCTGATTAAAAAAATCAAGCATTTATGTAATTTATCACTTTATTCACTTTGATAAGTTAACATACATGCTACTGTACTATAGCTAATTAAGTTTATTTACCAAATTCATGAGTATCTTTGCTCATTTATATACATATTTATAACCTCTGACCTTTATAGTATGTAGAACTAATTATCTTTTATGCTTAATTTGTTCAACAGTACTGTTAACTTAGACTACACCAAAACAAGTGTATGATAATTAAACTTTTATGTTTTGCTTGCAGCTATATTTGAAGAGGCCAGACAGAAGCTGTCAGCTCACATTAGAACCTGGGGATACCAGGAAAAACGATCTGACTATTACAGAGTGCTACAGCAGGCTGACTGTGTTGTGTCCACATCTCTGCATGAGTTCTTTGGTGTGGCTATGTAAGGATTTATACATTTATTTATTGTATTGTAAAAGCTGTCATTAAGGATGCTCATGAAAGCCTAAATTATTGTTCATTATAAATGGGTGTCCTTTGTTCATAGATTCATTATACAAAGGAATGAAGAAAGAGGGTTCTTAATTGTTGGCTGTGCCATTTATACAGACGTATCTTTGAATAAAGGCTTCAGCATATCTTTTTCAGATTTTTATTAAACTAATTCGGACATTTGTTTAAAACAAAACAAAAAAAGCTTTATTTTGCATCAGTTCAATGACAAAATCTCACAGCTTATAGTACTATTCTCACAATACATATGCTGGCAAACGGTCACATACAAGATAGAAGATATCAGAACACCCAGAGGAGAGAAAAAACCTGACCATAGGTTGGTGCTAGAATTTCCCAGTTAATTGCAAAATATTCCCTGAAAACTATTGACATGTTTGATTATTTATTGGATCTGGATCCAGTTCAACAATAGTCATTAACAACTACATGTGTTAAGAAGTATTTTCTTTCGTAATTCTCCTCTTTCTTTGAAATTTTCATTTTCAACTAATGAAAATTTGCATATTGCTAAATTTTCCAATTTGTGCATTTTATTTATTAATAAATTTAGTCACCTACATCATTTATACACCACAAAAATATGTTACACTAGCTGACATCAGCGACTTCAAGGGAAAAATATGTTATACTATACAACATCAGTGACTTCAAGGGAAAATTACGTTACACTAGCGGATATGAACGACTTCAAGAGAAAAAAAATCTGCACAAGTAACTAAATTAAAAATCACAAGATGAAATGAATTGCTCTCTGAAAAATATGATCACCATTGGCAATTTTGGTGATCACTGGTGCCAACATAGTGACCTTGGCTGGCCAATCACATTACAGTTAATGAATTGAGTTTTTATGTCACATGCTAGAGTCATTATAGCTACTATCAAATGCTGCTGCCATCTGCCTACAAATGGGATTACAAAGATGTTGTAAAGGGTACCAACTACCTTTGTCTATTGTACATATAGTGATGTGTGCAGATTGTTTTAGCCCAAGCCATGCCCTTTACATTTGATGTTCTGACAAAAATTTAAATGTCCGAGTTTTATTGTTATGTGTGAGCACTTTAATGATTTTGTAGGGTATGACTTAGTCTTGTGAGATCTAGAGACAGTTCTCAAAGTAACTGAGATGACTGCAGTGTTTAAGGCACAGTAATTCAGACCACTTTACTCACTTTTAAATGAACCTGTCATGTATCAAGAATTATGTTATTAGAGTCAATGTAGTTAGTAAGCTTGTTGTTTAAGATGACGAAAATCATTGTTGACCCAAGCAACTTTTTATTGTTATACCCTTTTAGTTATTTGGATCTCACTTAGCTATATTTGTGGATTGGTGTGTGATATAGTCTCTTGACCAAGATGATGGCAAGTGACCTGACTTAAGACATACCTGTCATAACACGATGTATCACACTAAAAACACGATTTTTTTACTCCCAAACACCCAGACATGGTTGTGTTTCAAAAAACACGATTTTCAGTAATCTTTGAGAAAGAAAAAAAAAAAAACTATCACATCAGTATATGCCTGTAATGTGTAGAATGTAATACGGTAAACAGTCCTGCATATAGCTCATGTAAAACTATACTTGGGCAGTTTATACAGCTAATTGTTATAGAGGCAATTAAAAGGTAAGGTGGTCAAGTATAAACAACCACCATTTCAATATTACTTAATTGGCTGACAATAGCAAGGGTGATGTGTTAAGTCTTTTGAAGACTGCTGTGGGGGAGCCCATTAGACTAATTTGCATAGGTAAAGTTCATAAAGTGAAACAACCCAATTCATTTGAAGCTATAGGTAAATCAAAGGAATGCATGTTGAAGAACAAAAGTTATTACACACCATTGCCTTGAATGAGAATGTTTAAACATCTTTATTAAAAGATTATTGGCAACTTTGTGAACAGCAGCAATGTTTCTTTGAAGTCAGATTTTTGCTCCATATATTAAACACAAAACATGATTATTTCAATAGTTGGAATAGTGTTCAATTGTGATTCATTTTTGAAGGCAAAATGTGAAAACACAGCTGTAATTCAGGAAACAACAAGCCATCTGTGAAGCAAGTAAAGCCCATCAAAACTAAATTTCAAAAGTCCTGGTTTACAGGGTTTGACTTTGTGAAGCACAGCAGCAAGAGAAGCATTTCATTCTTTGCACATACTGCAAACACCATATCGACATTAGTCATTCTGGAGTGTACAACATCCATCGACATAGCAGAAACACCTGTATGTAACATTGGGGCAAGTCAGCATATATTCAACATTCCGATTAGTTCTCTTTATTATCATTTGTTATCTTAATCTTGTTAAAATACCAACTATTAATCAACCCATGCTTTTCAGGATGATTTTAGCTGTGAAATGGATGTATTGAAAGACAATAATAAGCACACACTCATGTTTACACAGTTGATTTGTGTTGATAAAGAGATTGCGTCAACATTTGTACTGGACAGAAGTGTGTATTACTACTGTATTACCTGTAAGGCCCCCATAAAGCTTGAAAAATGATGCCCACCCTCCCCCAATGAAATGGTCAGTCCCTAATGTGATGTATTTTTTCTTTCTTCTATAGAGACAAACATATTTCATGGTCAAACTGCATTTTTGACAATACTAACATTATGGTCGGCAAGAACAACTCAGTTCTGACCATGATTCGCTCAGCAAATCCAGCAGGGAAGTTTAAACAATAGTACCATCCAGTCTCTAATGAGTGCAAAGTTAAACTCCAATGACACTTGTATTACCTTCACCCCCCACCCCACCCCCCTGCTGAACTAATGAGAGCAGCAGAGACTGCATCTGATTAAGACTATATTCTGCCATCCAATGGATTTTAAATACAGAAGCCTGGTGTCCCTTTTTATTTAATGCCAGTGTCGTTGTGATTATGTGAGTATTTGCACATATGTGTATGTGTATGGTGATGATATTTGACAATGCTAAGTCTACCTACTATTTTTTGTTTGTAACTGTATTAAATGCTTCAAAGAAAACAGATAAGTTATTTTTTCTTTTATTCAGATTTGAATTTTGAGTCATTTTCTATAGACTTATATGAAAAGATAGTTTATTCTCAATTAGACGTTGATTGTTTTTGGACACGCACACTGACCCCCTTAGTACCTCAAAACACACTTTTTCAGTGTCAAAAACCCCCTAACACTGGGAATATGGCAGGTATGCTTAAGAACATATTTGAACAGCTTACATAATGGGGATACAGTTGTGTCTTTTCCACACGAAATCATTTCATTGATTATTTCTGTTCAGTCCTATGGATTTGTTACTTTTAAAATCATTGATAGCTTGCATAACTTCTTTAGTTTTGATATGACTGTCTATTGTTGTATCATTTTATGTACATATTTCCCTAGCTTTTAATTTCTTCATCAGTATTTTTGATCTCTCAATTGGATTTGACATGTTGGTGAAACTAATATGCTTGAAGTGTGAAGGAAGTTTTTCTAATTATATGTCTGTGGACAGATCCAGATTGTTTGGATTTGTATCAACAATATATTATTTAGAATTTTCCAGTATAACTTTAGATCATTTTCATATAATGTTTAATATTTTTTGTACAGTAAAACCTGTTTTGAAAGACAACTGCTATGAAAGATCACCTGTCTTGAGAGACCAGATTTTCAATGCACATATTTATTGATTATATAGTGTTATGACCTGTTATGAGAGACCACCTGTCTTGAGAGACCATGATTTTTTGGCAGAAGGGGTGGTCTTTCAAAACAGATTATACTGTACAAACTATTTTTAATATTTCATTTTATTTTATGCTAGTCCATTAATTAGTGGATTTTCCAATAGAAATAATTTTGATAATTCACTGGAGTGAAATAAGAAAAATAAGTTTTTGCTGTTCTCAGTAGACATTAATAACATTAAAATCAAAATATATGAGATGCCATTTTGTCACTTGTGTGGTCTATTGGTAAGTATTGCCACCTCTCACACAAGAGTACCAGGTTCAAATCCTGCAACATGCCCATATTTTTTTTTCTTCAATTTGCTTGGTTTATGTGTTTTTTTACCTTGAATTGGGAAAGAGAATTCTTTTACTACTGATATTTTCCATGCAAATATACACAAAACAAGGCCGATCATAACTGGTAAACAGCCGACATTATTTCACGGGATATCGTATGAAATCTGCTATTTCGGTCTGTTATACATATTGCTAGCCAATATGTTTGAGCATAAAATAAAAAGAAAATTTGCTTGTTCTGAGTGAATAACATATATTTCATCTCATGGGTGAAAAACTCAAATATTTTCACCCACTTGATGAAATACCGGTATATCCGTTTTTGACTCATTACAAGCAAATATCCGCTATGTATTTTACAGGACAACCTAGTTATTTTCTTTCTGACATGAATAATTTTCAGTACATATATATCGGTCATTTGGGTTCCAAGATAGCAGATGCACATCATATTGAGATTTTGTTTCGAAAATTTGAAAGTTATCATTTTGGTTTGAGTGTGTTCTGCAGTTTTTCTTATTTGGGTATCCAGTGTCTATTTTAGGGCATGCAATTGCAGTTTTTCTTATTTGGGTATCCAGGGTCTATTTTAGGGCATGTGATTGCAGTTTTTCCTATTTGGGTATCCAGGGTCTATTTTAGGGCATGTGATTGCAGTTTTTCTTATTTGGGTATCTAAGTCTATTTTAGGGCATGCAATAGCATTTTTTTTTATTTGGGTATCCAGGGTCTATTTTAGGGCATGCAATTGCATTTTTTTTTATTTGGGTATCCAGGGTCTATTTTAGGGCATGCAATAGCATTTTTTTTTATTTGGGTATCCAGGGTCTATTTTAGGGCATGCAATTGCATTTTTTTTTTATTTGGGTATCCAGGGTCTATTTTAGGGCATGCAATAGCATTTTTTTTTATTTGGGTATCCAGGGTCTATTTTAGGGCATGCAATTGCATTTTTTTTTATTTGGGTATCCAGGGTCTATTTTAGGGCATGCAATAGCATTTTTTTTTATTTGGGTATCCAGGGTCTATTTTAGGGCATGCAATTGCATTTTTTTTTATTTGGGTATCCAGGGTCTATTTTAGGGCATGCAATAGCATTTTTTTTTATTTGGGTATCCAGGGTCTATTTTAGGGCATGCAATAGCATTTTTTTTTATTTGGGTATCCAGGGTCTATTTTAGGGCATGCAATTGCAGGATTTGTGCTTATTTCTTTAAAAAAATAATGCTCAAAAATCAGCTAAATATTGTCAAGCCTTTATATCTTGATTAAAACCCTCTTATATTCAGAAAGTTACCCCCCATTTTTCAAAAAGAGTGAGTAAAAAAAGGTTTAAAAAACAAAGCAAAAATACCCTGCTACAATTTAATCAAATCCAAAAAAAAGAACAAGAAATCAATATACTTATCTAATACCATACACATGAACTGACAGTTACAAATTCAGCTTTTTCCCTCAAACAATCAAAGATTGGAATTCAATACCACAAATATTAATCACAAATGCTGTATCTTCAGAAAACCAAATTGATAAATTTTCCAAATTAGTATCAACTCATTTTTTTTAAAATAAGTTTTTTTTTGTAAAGGTTAACGCTGCGTGGTGCAAAAACGTTATTAGGATGTAGCACCAAGCTAATCAAGATCAAGGTAATTTCCCCACTAAATGTTCTGTTCTAGAATAGACCATGGGTATCTGATTCTTGAATGGTTTGTTTGAATTTAAGACTCTACATCTGTCAGGATATGAACAAATGAGTTTGAACCATAATCTATAGGTTGTATGTCATGTGGAATATACTCTTCAAATTTTTCCTGTGCATTGGACATCAGTAATTTATTTATGCTATAGTGAAGAGAAAGATAGTGAAATTGTGTCAGCTGTCTTTCTTGATTTATAACTCATTACATGTTTGGACCTGGGATACAGAATGGTAAATCTCAAACAAAAGAGAATACTTGAAGCAACAGGTTTGCACTTAAATTTTCTGAATGACTACAAACAGTTGAGTAAAAAAATTGGAAATATACATGCATTTGTTTTTCCATCAGGAGAGAGAGAGAGAGAATGCTGAGGTTTGTATTTCATCATTGTGTAAGTTTTTGAAACACTCATTGACATGCATTACCATCTTGGATATTTCCTTCAAGTATAGGTATGGTTTGCAGTATGTTGCCCAGGGATAATTTTATGAGACAGAAATTCTTTTTTTTGCATGAGGTGTAATCATTATTACATGAACATTCACATTGCTCACCAATGAGAGACACAGTGATCAAGTTATATCATTACTCTTTGATTGTGACAAGTAATGGCATGAAGGTGGTAATAAATTGGGTAATACATTTGGGTCAGTGGGTTATTATGTCAATCATCTGTCACAATGCCCAAGGACAGTACTTGCCATCTTTATTGGGCTTGAACAAGTGCCAATGCACCATGATTTTAATGACAATAACAGTTCTAAAAGGTCACAGGAGACAATAGATAGATAGATATGCATACAGACAGACAGACAGATAGATTGATTTTGCAAGATTGATAGCAGGAAGCCAAGTATTGTCCAGGCAATACTGTTGCCATTCAGCCCAGGCAGTAGAGTTGTCATTCAGTTCATTGTCAGAAAAAATGAAACCAATTATTTATCAGAGGAAAATAATATATGTTTATATATATATATATATATATATATATATATATATATATATATATATATATATATATATATAAAGTGTTTATATATTTCTGGATCTATAACTAATGATATTTGCAGTTACAGAATCCAAATAACTTTTAATTCCAACAGTAGATTATTTTAATTTTCATGTTGCCCACTTATTTAAAAAAATCAGAATCACATCTGTTATCGACAGTTATTGCAGTACATAGCAGTATTTCCATTTTGATTACAGTAATGTTTAGGAAAGACAATATAAAATTTTATATCCACTCTTATCACATTGCCCCGTTGGAATATTTTCATTTTATGGTATGTCTAACAAAAATTACATCTATTACCGGGGCAATGCCCTTTAACATTTTGTAAAAAAATGAAGTAAATAAATAGTTTATGTCTTGTTCCATATTTTTTTCTCCCATAATGACTCTGTTTGTCTGGATTTTTGCACTTGAAATCACTTGTTTTTTTCCTCAGAATAAAATATGTCATACTGTTTGTCAAAGTCAAGGTCAAAGTGAAAAGTTTTTTTCTGAGTAGAACTGGAAGTATAGCTTTAAATAGCAATGGACATATGACAGACACACATCAGTATATCAACTTTCTCAATGGTTACTGTGGAATGGACATCCTGTGCTTTTCTCACAAAATATACATACTTTGTCAATTGTCCATGTAACATATACTCATTACTAAAAATATTAAAAAGCAAAAAGGGAAGAAACAAGACTTTAAGATATTTATACAAAGAAACAATGGCATTTTTCACTTGCATCATGCAATTTTCTGTCTTGACCAAATGCATCACCAAGGTTGGCCTGTGGGCTGTCAGGTTTATGTCAAAAATAAGTATTCAAAATTATAATAGTCCACTGACCCATCTTATTGTAAGTTGCAATGTGAAGCACTTTGTTATCACACTTAAAGTTCAAAGTTAGTCTAACCTTGATGCCACCTTGGAAAATGTACACACCTAGTAAGCAGTTTTTGTATCACACATGGAGTTCCAAGTTAATCTAACCTTGAGGCCACCTTGGAAGATGTACAAACCTGGAGTTCCAAGTTTGTCTAACCTTGAGACTACCTTGGAGATGTACACACCTAGGCAGTTTTTATATTACACCTGGAGTTTTAAGTTTGTCTAACCTTGAGACCACCTTGGAACATGTATACACCTAGGCAGGTTTTATAATACAATATGCACAAATTCAGTTTTATAACTTTAACTCATGGAGTTTTTTATAAACGTTTTAAACCCAAAATATCTGTTTAATGATATGGGAATATTTTTTAATGAAAGCTTTGATTTTATAAATGATGCTGTGCTAAGTGGGAGGCATGATTTTCTTGGGTTTGGCAATTTGCCAATTCTGACTGTTCAACTCTGCCATCATCCCTTCATAAATATTTGACCCATATTCTTAAGATTATTTTTATGTATGTTGGTTTGTGCTGGTTACTGGACTACAAAACAAGTAGGAGACATGTTGGTTTGTGCTGGTTACTGGACTACAAAAACAAGTAGGAGACATGTCAGTTTGTGATGGTCACTGGACTGCAAAACAAATAGGAGACTTATTTAGGTTTGTGCTGCTTACTGGACTACAAAATAAGTAGGAGACATGTCAGTTTGTGATGGTCACTGGACTACAAAACAAATAGGAGACTTATTTAGGTTTGTGCTGCTTACTGGACTACAAAATAAGTAGGAGACATGTTGGTTTGGGATGGTTACTGACTACAAAACAAGTAGGGGACATGTCTTTTTGTGATGGTTACTGACTACAAAACAAGTAGGAGACTTATGTCGGTTTGTGATGGTCAATTAACTACAAAACAAGATGGAGACTTATGTCGGTTTGTGATGGTCAATTAACTACAAAACAAGTAGGTGCACATACAAATTTTCTGTTGATTAACTGGTTAGATTCCGGGTGATGTTAGGGACATCTGGTACACTTGGGTCACTGTTAAACAGTTTTTTTCAACTTGACTAAATTCAGCAGAGTACTCAAGTCAGTACCTCATTTGGTGGGGTTTTTTGTGTGCAGATTGTTGCTTTAATTGATTTTTGGTGAAAATTGCATTATTTTGGTAGCATCCTCATTAAATGTGGACTTTACCATGACCTAATAATAGCCAAACCAATGTATATGACCATTTAGGGGATTTTTTAAAAGCATTCTTTGTTAACAGGTTGTCCTTGCATGCAGGTAAATATGTATTGTTTTAATTATAAATTACACCTATTAAACCTGACCTTTATCTACAGGATGACTTTATATGAAGGTGTTGACTGTAGTGGGTTTTGACTATGTTTTGCATTTCTTTCAAGAGCATCTATCTTATTGCCATAGTTACAACTAAACAACAATTCTTTCTGTAAAACTATACAGTGTACTGTAAGACAACCACCACATAGATCAGACTAGTCTCTCCAACAGCAGCTAAATTTGTTGTCACTTCCTTTTACATCAAAGAGCAAAGAAATAAGACCACCTGCCAGTTCTAACCACTTTTTCTTACTAAAATCAGTGGTGGTCTTAATTTGAAGGTTAATTACTGTACATGTAATAATTTATGAATATTATTATGATCCATTTTAAAGGAACTGAACGTGTGATGCCTTTTAAATCTCTCTCAAGCAGTCATACTTTTCTCACACAACATTTATCAAACCCACATTAGTGGGAAGTGAAACATAACAGTCATTTTTTCAGTGGCAACAGTTTGTTAAGGTTTTGGTTAAAAAATTTCATTTGGATATATTTCCTTAACTCTGTGATAGATTCTCATCATGCTTGGCATGATTTATTATGAAGCTAAGACAATTCATTCTATCACATGCTCACTCACCCCTTTTACCTTGCAATCAAGGTCAAAGTCAGAAAATTTGAGGTAAGGTTTTGGTTAAAGTTTTTAAATTTGCTTATATTCCTAAACCCCTAGATAGATTTACTTCATACCTGAGATGAAACATTAAGAAGCTAAGACAATTCATTTTGTGACGTGCACTGGCCCTTTTGACCTTGGTGTCCGGTCACAGTCATAGAAATTTTGAATTAGGTTTTTGTTACAGTTTTTTCATTTGCTTATGGATTTTCTTTATACTTTGAATGAATCAGTGACTGGTCATGTTGACATGGGATTTTAACTAAAACACTTCATACTATGTACATGCACATAGTTTGTCCAATTAAAAACGGTGCAAATCTGACCTTACAACCAACATGTCTTTGCTACTATGAATGAGTTTGAAAACCAGACCTAATTGACATTGAGGTCATGTCAAAGATCACTGCTTGGATCTTTTTATACTTCATTAAGTTTATGAACACAGTGACTTCTACGGTCATATACAAATTAATTTTGATGAAACTTTTGTATTTAATTGTTTTTCAGTTAACAAGTTGATAGTCAGCACTCTGACATTGATTTGAAATCTCAAGGTTAAAGGTCTTGATTCAGGTTTTTAACTGTAAGGACTTGTTAGCATGATAACACAAACAAGAATGAATGGATTTTTTATTAAACCCAGTTTGTTGATATATGTTACAAGTAACTTGAATTATGCCAGTTCGGTAAGTTGGGTTTTTAAAAAAAGTTATGGATTTTGTAAATTTAGCATGTGGGTGTATCTTGACAGTATCTGAAACAAGTTCAATAATCTGCTAAGTTACATCATATCACGGAGCCGCGGTGGCTCAGTGGTTAGCATGCTGGACTCACAACCGAAAGGGTGCGGGTTCGAATCCTACCATCGGACCAGCCTTGGTCAGCTACCGTGGTGTGTCCTTGGGCAAGGCACTTTACTCCACTAAATAACCTAATTGTGTTGCTGTGCCATAAAGCACCAAAGCAAACCAAACATCATGTCACGGTGAAGGTCAGAGGCTATGGCAAAGATTTTTTACTGTGGTTATCTTGTGAAGAGGTTGACTCAAACATGTTACTAGTAGAATACATTTTGTTACCAAATTTGGTATATTGGATTTAACTCAAACATGTTACTGGTAGAAAATATTTTGTTACCAAATTTGGAATATTTCATTCAACTCAAACATGTTACTAGTAGAAAATATTTTGTTACCAAATTTGGTATATTGGATTTAACTCAAACATATTAATGGTAGAAAATATTTTGTTACCAAATTTGGTATATTGGAGTTTCTAAAAAATATCTGAGATGGTTTTGATACTCTGCAGTTTAAAAAGAAAGGATGGAAGACTTCTCATGGGTTCTTGTAAATTCTTTTTGGCCTGTAGAGCATCACTTCCTTCTAGGGACTCTTGTTTAAAATCGAATGTACTTACCATTTGATCAGATTGACAACTTATTGTGTGTTGTTTTTTTTTTGCAGACTTGAGGCTGTTTATTTCAAGTGCTACCCCTTGTGTCCAAACAGACTTGTGTATCCAGAGATATTTCCTGGTAAGTTTTTTGTCCTCTTTATGCTCCACCATGTCTGTGATTAGATTCTCAGGCCATTACAGCAATTTTTCTATGCTCCACCATGTCTGTGATTAGATTCTCAGGCCATTACAGCAATTTTTCTATTTTTACACATTTGGGAACTTTTGTAGTTAGATTTGTTTTTACAAACCTGGTTAGCGTGATTTAGGAAAAACCATTTGAGGCTGACAGATGAAATTTGTCACGCATGTACAGATGACTTGGTTAGATTTTTATGCCATTATAGCAATTTGTCAAGTTTTTTTTTATTTTTGAATTTCTGGGACTTAGACTTTTTGGGTCTGTTGTGTTTTACAAACACAAATCTCTTTTTTGTTTGCTTTTTGGGCCAAGATTTCAGTCAGCTGGCCTCCTCTTTTGGAAGCTTTCTGTTTTGCATGCCAAAATTGACTGAACTGTTTGCAAGCCAAAATTGAGCAAACTGTTTCGATCTTATAAGAGGAAAACTATAATCCAGACCTTAAGAAATCAGATCTATATCACACTCCAAACCAAATTCCATTTTATTCACGCTTTGATATATTTTTTTCCCCTTCTGTAAAGTACTTGTGTCATAGAATGACATTGTCATGGTTGAGGGAAGTGGTAGGGTGGGGGCATATGTTTTTGCTGATGAAAACTAATCTCAGGTTTATCAGAGTCATAATTGATACATTAATCACCATTGGTCAACATTAGAAGCTGATGTAATTGATACATTAATCACCATTGGTCAACATTAGAAGCTGATGTAATTGAAACATTAATCACCATTGGTCAACATTAGAAGCTTATGTAATTGAAACATTAATCACCATTTGGTCAACATTAGAATCTGATGTAATTGAAACATTAATCACCATTGGTCAACATTAGAAGCTGATGTAATTGAAACATTAATCACCATTGGTCAACATTAGAAGCTGATGTAATTGAAACATTAATCACCATTGGTCAACATTAGAAGCTGATGTAATTGAAACATTAATCACCATTGGTCAACATTAGAAGCTGATGTAATTGAAACATTAATCACCATTGGTCAACATTAGAAGCTGATGTAATTGATACATTAATCATCATTGTTCAACATTAAAAGTTGAAAAATTCAAACAATTACAGTAATTCTTTTTTTGGCCAAGGTCATTTTGATTGGGGACAACATTAATCCTTTGTGTACAATTTAGGTCATCCAAAATAAATCAGTCTTTGGAAGATTTTAGATGAGGTCGTAAATCAGTACTGTACAAGCTCTTAGTTAACAAGTTTGCTTGTGATGTCATCCTTGGGAATGACACAAGATATTGAATTCCAAGAGAAATCTGCTCATGTAACATATGCCATTAGGGAATACATAGCTGTTGCTCAAATTTTGCTGTTTATCACAAAATGTTATTCCTAACAGGATATTATGATTACCAGCATTTTAATGCCCTTTTCTATTGAATGCTAGGATTTAATTTAGTTAATGTAATGCTCTGGCACAACTAGGGATATATTCCAATGCCACAACTAAGGATACATTCCAGTGTCGAGAGAAAAAAATGTACTTGATTGATTTATATTGCTTATAAGTCCTTTTCTGACAGGAATTACAAATTGTGGTGAATGATAATTACCTTTACATTAATCATGTGTATACATTGGTCCCTCACTATAATGCACCTCGGTATAACATGGTTCCTAATATAACATTGGTAAGATCATGGATCTCACCATAAAATGCCTCATTATAACACTGTCCCATATAAGACAGGTTTTGTAATGGATCTCACTATAAAACACCTCATTATAACACAGTACCAGGTATAACATGTATATGGTCATGAATTCACTATTAAGCACCTCAGTATAACACTGTCTCTGATATAACGAAGATGTTCTCATGGATATCTCTGTAAAGTACCTTATTAATGCATGGTCTCTGATATAACATGGGTATTGTCATGGATCTCACTATAAAATACCTCATTATAACATGGTTCCTGATATAACATGTGTATGATCATTGATCTCACTATACAATACCTCATTATAACACAGTCCTTGATATAACATGGGTATGGTCATGTATCTCACTATAAAGTGCCTTATTATAACACAGTCCTTGATAAAACATGGGTATGGTCATGTATCTCACTATAAAGTGCCTCATTATAACACAGTCCTTGATAAAACATGGGTATGGTCATGTATCTCACTATAAAATACCTCATTATAACACAGTCCTTGATATAACTTGGGTTAGTCATTGATCTCACTTTAAAATACCTCATTATAACACAGTCCTTGATATAACATGGGTATGGTCATGTATCTCACTATAAAGTGCCTCATTATAACTCAGTCTCTGGTATAACATTGGTATAGTCATAAATCCCATTATACTGGATGAATTGTGTTTTTCTGCATAATGCTTCCCAATACAAGGTGGTGTCACCTGTATATCACAGTTCTCTCCCCTGAAGAGACTTTTATTGAAGAACCAGTGTTTTAACATCAAGGACCAATTTCAGCCATTTGTTAAGAGGTACAAAAGTCTGAAAGGACATTATGCTTTATTAATCATTTTTACAAAGCTAATGACCTCACATATGAAACACAACTATCTTATGACTCATTTGAACAGGTATGTAGCACAGCACTTACTCACTATAAGGTCCTTCATTATAACACAGTTCCTGTTATAACATGGTTCAATATAACACAGTTCCTGTTATAACATGGTTCATTATAAAGTTCCTGTTATAAGATGAGTATGGTGATGGATACCCAGTCGTGGTAGTAAAATTATATGTAAAATGTACTACAATATAAGGTGGTCTCACAATAAGCTGCTATATTGTATGGCTGCCATGGACAGCATAATAATGAGTACTGCATTTAACTTTTTGATTGAGAAAAGTTGAAGTAATATTGGTTCAAAAATAATTTTTGGGAAGGGACTTTAAAAAAGGGACTGTTTAACACAGGTGATTGCTTAACAGAGTTGACTTTTCAAGCAGATTTTCCTCAGATATTTATCATGATATTACATTTATATGCATATCGGATACATGGGATGAAAAGTGTGATAACTACTCTGCATGTATATACCATATATACTTGCGTATAATTCAAGTCCAAATGCAAACGGCATAGACCCTGATCTGCCATCGCATAATGCTCGGGCAGATCAGGGTCAATGTTGTTTGTTCTACTAATTAGTCCTTACAAACTGCATAGACCCAGATCTGCCGGCGCATTATGTTTTGGCAGATCTGGGTCTATGCAGTTTGTAGTTGGTATAGGCTTATAGGCAAGTATATACGGTAAATATTCCTCAAGCTTTGAAGTATTTCAGAAAAAATATTCTGACCTACCTCAAACTTTTGTCTTCTAGAAATGTACCTGTACAATACACCAAATCAGCTATATAAAAGATTGAGAGAGTTTTGTAGAAGACCACACCTTGCAAGGAGTGACAACATTCAGGTAAGTGCCAATGGGTGACATTTGAGTTTATCACATTTCTTTTTTTTTGTTGTTTTCCAGCTGTGTCTTCTTTATAACCATATGATTCAGATGTCCTAGGTAGAAGTCTAAATTTGTCATTACCATAATCAATGTGGAATACCGGGACCCTCCCATTTTCTAGACACCATATTTTCCAAATTTGTAATATTTTTCAATAGTACATAACATTTTTGGAAACCAAATATGTTATTTTATAGCCGATGAATAGTTAAAAATTAAAGGTGGAACTTAATGTAAGGACTGTTTTTACCCCTCTACTCAAAAACAGGTGATTGAATAGGCAACCATCAGACTGTCAAACTGTTTTGATTACCCATATCATCACATGGATTAACTGAAAGTCTTGTAATTAGGTAGTAATAAAAACCACTGACATGCTCCACGACTCATGAATATTTAGTGTGATATGCCTGAGGTCTTCATGTTGACATTTTACATTCTCAGTAAAGTGGATTCACTTGTGTGACATAATGTTTTTAAATATGTATGCAGGTTTTCTTTGCTTTCCTTTTTCCAGTAAGCTTAACTTGGTTGACATTTATTTGCGATAAAGTGGTCAACATCTCCAACACATGAGTTCCACAAGTTCTTTTTGTCTCAGTTTTATTTAGTGGCAGATTTTCCTTTGGTAATCTCATATTGGATGTAGTTGGTTCGGTCTTCATACCTATAGGAGCATTACAAATAATGGTGTTCCATAATTAAATTATTGAACCAATCCAAGTAATTTGACTCATTTACATATTTAGGCCAATTAATGCCATATTTGCAGTTATAGTGTTGATGTCAGTTCAAGCATGATTGAAGAAAAATATGGATTACCGTTCAGATTTTTAGAGATAAAATATTATGCATAGATGTATATCATTTTGGTGATACATTTATTGGCAAAGACAATCTTTATGTTATGAAACAATACTGGCAAAGACAATCTTTATGTTATGAAACAATACAGGCAAAGACAATCTTTATGTTATGAAACAATACTGGCAAAGACAATCTTTATGTTATGAAACAAAACTGGCAAAGACAGTCTTTATGTTATGAAACAATACTGGCAAAGACAATCTTTATGTTATGAAACAATACAGGCAAAGACAATCTTTATGTTATGAAACAATACAGGCAAAGACAATCTTTATGTTATGAAACAATACTGGCAAAGACAATCTTTATGTTATGAAACAATACTGGCAAAGACAATCTTTATGTTATGAAACAATACAGGTAAAGACAATCTTTATGTTATGAAACAAACAATACTGGCAAAGGCAATCTTTATGTTATGAAACAATACAGGCAAAGACAATCTTTAAGTTATGAAACAATACAGGCAAAGACAATCTTTATGTTATGAAACAATACAGGCAAAGACAATCTTTATGTTATTAAACAATACTGGCAAAGACAATCTTTATGTTATGAAACAATACAGGCAAAGACAATCTTTATGTTATTAAACAATACAGGCAAAGACAATCTTTATGTTATGAAACAATACAGGCAAAGACAATCTTTATGTTATGAAACAAACAATACTGGCAAAGACAATCTTTATGTTATGAAACAATACAGGTAAAGACAATCTTTATGTTATGAAACAATACTGGCAAAGAAAATCTTTATGTTATGAAACAATACAGGTAAAGACAATCTTTATGTTATGAAACAATACAGGCAAAGACAATCTTTATGTTATGAAACAAACAATACAGGCAAAGACAATCTTTATGTTATGAAACAATACAGGCAAAGACAATCTTTATGTTATGAAACAATACAGGCAAAGACAATCTTTATGTTATGAAACAAACAATACAGGCAAAGACAATCTTTATGTTATGAAACAATACAGGCAAAGACAATCTTTATGTTATAAAACAATACTGGCAAAGACAATCTTTATGTTATGAAACAATACAGGCAAAGACAATCTTTAAGTTATGAAACAATACTGGCAAAGACAATCTTTATGTTATGAAACAATACAGGCAAAGACAATCTTTATGTTATGAAACAATACTGGCAAAGGCAATCTTTATGTTATGAAACAATACTGGCAAAGACAATCTTAATGTTATGAAACAATATCAATAATAAAACTTGCTATAATCAGCAGTTTGCATTACATTATTATGATCTGGGTCATAGTCATTGATAAATGTATAGCAATATTAAAACTTGTTGGGCTTTAATCAATTGATTTTGTTCTTATTTTAATTGCAGGTCACTGGTTATATTTAGGTACTGTTCACACTTGCCACCAATGGCAGTACCTATTCACAATAAACAGACTGACAAAGTTTTACAAACAAAAAGAAAAAGAAACACCTGGAATGTACCAGAATTTGTTATTGGTAAAGGAAAACACTGAAACATTACAATGAAAGTGTTCTTTATTGGTAAGCAAAGATATAATGCAACCCAGTTTACCTGGACCACTTTAGACCAACATTGAACTTGCTGGGTGCATCAATACACATTCCTATAATAGTGCTATTAATTTTAGAGACAAAATATTTGGGAAAATTTTTAATTTTCATTAGTACATTAATTATCCAGACAGAGAGAAAAGTAATTATTTTTAATTTCTGGATATTTAGGTTAATGGTGATATTTTATTTTAACAATCATAATGTTTCTCAATGCAACATTTGAGTTCATACTCTTCTTTGACCTGTGTAACTTTCTTCCTTTATTTTTCTTGTGATATTGATGTCCTTTATAAAGTTCAAAATTTGGGTGAATTAAATATAACTCACAGCATTTCATAATGCATCATTTGATTTTATCATCTTCGTAGACCTTAGTAATCATTTCCTCTTGTTTTCACTTCAAAACCTCAGTCAAACCTGCCTTAAAGGTCACATGTATTAAGCAATCATGTCTTGTTGGCTGTGTAAGACTGGTTGGACTGTATTTGATTATGAGTCTGCTTAAGACTGGTTGGACTGTATTTGATTGTGTGTCTGCTTAAGACTGGTTGGACTGTATTTGATTGTGTGTCTGCTTAAGACTGGTTGGACTCTATTGGATTGTGTGTCTGCTTAAGACTGGTTGGACTGTATTTGATTGTGAGACTGCTTAAGACTGGTTGGACTATATTTGATTCTGTGTCTGCATAAGACTGGTTGGACTATATTTGATTGTGTGTCTGCTTAAGACTGGTTAGACTATTTAATTGTGAGGCTGCTTAAGACTGGTTGGACTCTATTTGATTGTGAAACTGCTTAAGACTGGTTGGACTGTATTTGATTGAGAGGTTGCTTAAGACTGGTTGGACTGTATTTGATTGTGGGACTGCTTAAGACTGTTCAGACTGTATTTGTGGGACTGCTTAAAACTGGTTGGACTGTATTTGATTTTGAGGCCACTTAAGACTGGTTGGCCTGTATTTGATTGTGAGGCCATTGGAGTTCTTCAAAATCTTGGTATTGCTCCTCCTGAATGGAAAGCCATATTTACATGAGGTTTTCACCAGAAGACTTCTTATGATGTCTAGTTGGTCCTAAATGAAAATGGTGCTGATCTTTTGTCCAATATGGCCACACAGCATCCATCTTGAAAATCTTGTTATTGCTAATATATCAGCATGCGGTTTTCACCAAAAGACTTTTAATGATGTCTAGATGGTCCAAAATGAAAATGGTGCCACTCAGATTTCCAATAGGGCCAACACAATGGGCATCTTGAAAATCTTGTTATTGCTGCTTCTTCTGAATGGATGGTCATATAAACATAGGTTTCTTAGTAAAAGACTTATTATGGTGTCTTATTGGTCCTAAGTGAAAAATGGTACCGATCTGACATCCAATATGTCTGCAATGTCAGTTATCTTGAAAATCTTGTTATCACTGCTTTTTTCAAAACTGAAAGTCATATCAGCATGGGGTTTTTACCAGAGGACTTCTTATGATGTCTAGTTGGTTGCAAATAAAATATGGTTCCAATCTGACATTCTATATATCCACCATGGCAGCCATCTTGAAAATCTTGTTATCACAACTCCTGATTGGAAAGACATATCAACATGGAGTTTTCACAGGAAGACTTCTTATGATGTCTAGTTGGTCCCAAGTGAAAATGGTGCTGATATGGCCTGCAGTATGGCCACCACAGTGGCCATCTTGAAAATCTTCTTATCACTATTCCTAGGTGGATGTTTTCACCAAATGACTTCTTGTGATATAGAGTTGGACCTAAATGAAAATGCTGCCATTCTGAAATCCAATATGTCCACTATGACTGGGAATGGTCCAGATGACTCACCGTCATCCACAACACAAGCATGCCATCATGGAATTGCTAAACCATTACAATGAATTTCTCTGGGCAACCAAATTTTGCCATGACCTTCCAGAGGCCTCCATGACTGACTGTGTCAAAGGCTTTTGTCAGCTCAAAAATTGTCATTTACAGGTCAGAGTTCTGTTTCTGGCATTTCTTCTGGTGTTGACGAGCTGTAAAAACCATGTCTGTGGTCCCTTGTCCTTTCCTGAAGCCACACTGACTCTCAGACATGAGCCCTTGATCAATGTGATACACAAGGCGATTCAGCAGAATTCTGGTGAGGATTTTGCCAGCTGTTGACAACAAACAGTTGCCCTGATGGTTGTCGCAGGATTGTCTGTTGCCTTTCCACTTGTACAGGTGGACAATGGATGCATCCTGGTATTCCTGGGGTATAGTTCCTTGAGTCCACATTGACTGGAAGTGTTCAGTCACTTTCTGTGCTATGTGCATTGTAGACTTCTGCTGGTATAGCATCTGCTCCAGGTGCTTTGCCATTTGACAGCAGATCAATTACTTTCTCAGTTTCTGTAAGTGTTGGAGGATCAGCAGGTGATGTGTTGATTTCCACTTGGGTCAGTTGGTCAGTTGCCTCTTCACTGATAGATGGCTGTTGATTGAGGATGTTGTTGAAGTGTTCTGCCCATCTTTGTGATATCTTCTTTATCAGTGAGCAGTGTGGTGCTGTCAGCACTCAGTATTGGAGATGTTCCTGATGACTGTGGCCCTTAGATTGTCTTCAAAGTATTTCATGTCATTCCTGTCTGCATAGGACTGAATCTCATCTGCCTTGTTGATCAGCCATGAGTCTTGCAACTCTCTGAGTTGGTATTGGACAGTCTTCTTGATCTTGTTGCAGGCTGCCTTCTTAAATGATTAAGTGCTGTCTTCTGAGTCATCTGAACCATTCCCAGTCACCAATGGACTTAAGCAAGGCTGTGTGTTGGCCCCAACCCTCTTCAGTATGATGTTCTCAGCCATGCTTACTGATGCCTTCCATGACTATGACACTGGGATCGACATCAGATACCGGATTGATGGCAAGGTCTTCAATCTGAGGAGACTACAGGCAAAGACAAAGTTGCAGGAAGTGACTGTTCATGATCTCCTATTTGCTGATGACTGTTCCCTGAATGCCAAATCTGAGTCTGACATGCAACAGAATATGGACCATTTCTCTTCAGCTTGTGACAATTTCAGTCTCACAATCAGTATCAAGAAGACAGAGGTGATGCACCAACCTGCACCAGGAAAGCCATACTTAGAGTCTACCATCACAGTAAATGGTCAAACCCTCCTTGAAGTGGACAAGTTCATCTATCTTGGCTGTACAATGTCACGTGCAGTCCACATCAGTGATAAAACCAACACCAGAGTTGCTTTTGGCAGACTACACACAAATGTGTGGGAGCACAGAGGCATCAGTCTACAAACAAAACTGAAGGTCTACAAAGCCATTATGTGGCCGACCCTGCTGTATGCATGTGAAACCTGGACGGTGTACAGATGTCATGCCAAGAAACTGAACCATTTTCACATGGGCTGCCTGAGGAAACTGATGAGGATAAGATGGCAGGACAGGGTCCCAGACACTGAGGTTCTCACATGGGCAGGCATTCCAAGCATCCACACTCTGCTGATGAAATCACAGATGAGATGGGCAGGTCACATCACCAGGATGTCAAAAGAGCAACTACCAAAGAAGATCTTCAGCAGTGAGCTGAAGGAGGAAGAGTGATCTCAGGGTGGTCAGAAGAAATGCTTCAAAGATTCCCTCAAGTCATCCTTGAAACACTTCAGCATTGACCCTGAGTCTTAGGAAGATCTCTCACAGGATCGCTCCACGTGGTGCAGTCTCATCCATACTGGTGCTACAGACTTTGAACTGAGGAGAATTGCAGAGGCAGTGCATAAGCGTGAGCAGCATAAATCTCAGAACTGCAGCACTTCCTCTTTTGAGCAAACAACCCCAAGTGGCATTTCCTGTCCAGTGTGCCACAGACAGTAGAGAGCACAAATTGGCCTGATCAGCCAATCACATACGCACAGAAACCAAACCAGTTAGTGATGTCATGGTCATCTTTGAACTCATAGGATGAACAACATGTCCACTATATTGAAAATCTTGTTATTACTACACTTCAGTGCAAAGTCATATTGATATGCAGTTCCACCAAAAGACTCCTTAAGACCAACATTGAACTTGTTGGTTCTAAATTAATATGGTGCCAATCAACCTCCAATATGGCTGCAATGGTGGCCATTTTGAAAATCTGAAAATCTTGTTATTACTATTCCTCCTGAGTGGATGATCATATTGACATGGGGTTTTCACCAAAAGTCTACTAATGGTGTCTAGTTTGTTCTATATGTAAATGGTGCAAATCTTACATCCAATATTTCTGCCACAACAGCTAATTTGAAAATGTTGATATTGCTCAAAAATATCAGAGATGGTTTCAACATTCAGCAGTTAAAAGTATAAATCATATTATATTGAATTCCTGGAAACAAAATTTCAGCAAGTAGAGCATCAGTCCCATTGAGGGACTCTTGTGTAATGTCTCTCCTGCAAAGCACAGGTGAGACATAGGTATTACTATTCCAATGGCATTTTGGGCAGACACAGGTATCAACATTAAGTTTTTTACATTACTTCCATTTTTCTCCTGTTGTTCCATGTAGAGTCATGAAACATATTGATTGCATTTATGTTGAGGGGCTATATTCATGATAGGCAAAATTGGGTCACAGTGATTAAATGAAATTTTAGCATTCAACTTCATTTCTCTTATCTTGTTCCAATGCCCTGTCTTGAAACTTGATCGATGCATTCATCTTGAGGGGTACTACTTAAAATAGGCAAAATTAGATCACAGTGACCTGATTTTTCATGCTCTAGTGATGACGCCAAGTTTTTGCATTCATTTACAGATCTCAAACACTATTATACTTTATAAGGACATTCATTTAGGACTATTCATGCTTATAAAACATTGGTCAGTGACCTACTTTTCTTGTGGTGGGTTTTAAGATTATGCCATAGTGGAGCAGACGAGATGTATGGTTTGGTAACATTGGTGCCATCAAGTTGTAATTTGTGAACAACCATTCTGGACAAATTTAGTTTAATTTTACCCACATCAACATATTTTTTTATTTTTGATTACTGTCTAATATCCATTTATTTTTTTCAGGTTGATGTTGATAAGTACATGTGGAAAACAGTGCAGCCAGAGTTTGAAAATCTTTTATGTAAATAAAGAGACAGTTTTAGTTGGTCTTTTATTTAAGAGCTATTTTTTACTTCCAGTGATCAGTTGTATGCATGAATATTTTTCAAGACATACATTTTCATGTTACTAAGTTTCCATTTTGTGAATAGGCCAACTATGTTTACAAAAGCTATAATGTGATTGTCATGTTTTGCAGAAAGGGCTTCTTAACATTCTGCATTTTGTGTGCTTTTTGTCAAAAAGTAAAAATTATAACTACTTTCATGGCTCACTAGGGCAAAATCCCATGCTTTTTATTGTATTTTCCCTGACTCTGACCCCCTCTAGACCATGATCCAGGGATTAAAACCAAAAAATCTGTTATGTGTACATTCCCCGACTATTACACCCACTAGGCCATGACCCTGGGGTTAAACCCAAAATATGTTATGTGTACATTCCCTGACTATTACCCCCACTAGACGATGACCCAAGGGATAAAACCCAAAATTTGTTATGTGCATATTCCCTGACCATGACCCCCACTAGACCATGATCCAGGGGTTAAAATCCAAAATTCATTATGTGTACATTCCTTGACTATGACCCAGGGGTTAAGACCCAAAAATCTGTTTAGTGTATATTATGTGTGCCTCTCTATTTTCTGCATGTATAGAAGTTGGTCAGTTTTTTAAAAAATATATAAATGTCACTGTAATTCAGATTTATGTATGACTTTTAATCCCCTCCAAGGGACCCCAGGGGAGTGGTCATAAAAATTATATTCCTCTTGCAGAGGGTTATCACATGAGTAACCTATGTACCAAGTTTGATGAATTTCCACTTAGAAATTGAGAAAGATGTAGAGTTATAAATATGACAGTGTCCCCAGCTTAAACATGGGGATAAAAATTTCACATGACAGAGTTTCTAAATATAAATTGTACTACATGAATTTGTCACAGAACTCATAAAGTGATGAAGAGAAAGAACTAAATTTTTCATTTATTTTCTAGAATACCTTGAATGTATTAAATTTTAAAATACAGGTATCCATGAGAACAATATCTGTTTGTCAATAGTCATCTTCACAAACAGGAATATCAAATTATAATCATTTTCATACACAGTGGTTTTGTAGATAGAGGATATTAGTAAAATTGTGTTTACATATATTATGCAGACCCATCTGCATGCAGCATTTACCCAGATCTGCTATCAGAAAATGCACTAACATATCAGGGTCTACACTGTTCATTTGAGCTACAATTTCAAGTGAACAACTTAGACCCAGATCATCCAGCTTATTTTGCTATGCCAAATCTGGGTCTACACTGTTCATTTGAACTACAATTTCAAGTGAACTACATAGACCCAGATCATCCAACTTATTTTGCTATATGGGTCTACACTGTTCATTTGAGCTACAATTTCAAGTGAACAACATAGACCCAGATCATCTGGCATATTTTGCTGTGTCAGATCTGGGTCTACACTGTTTGCAGTTAGGTTCATGTTATATTTGCTGTAAGAGCAAATACAGTATCTTAATTTGCGTATGTGCTTGATGTTACCTATCAGATGGTCCGATGGTTGGTTGACATGTTCACAGAACTATTCTGGCAGCATATATACAATAATCCCACTGTTAAGAACATCAAAGATTTCAATAAAACAGAATAATACATGAAGTCTTTATCATTTTCATCTATTTAATATTACTCCTACACCCACACACTAACTTTCTAGAAATATACACAAGAAATTGTGAAAGTTTTCATAGCCATAGGGAATTGTAAAAAAATAAAAATAAGCTCAGTGTGAAATTAGTAGTCAAAATCTTGTTATTCCTGATTTGTATTCTCCTCTATATCTATGGAGGTTACATGTAGTGTTACCTGCATCCATCTCTCCCATCATGTATTACCCATATCCATCTGTCCCATCAAGTATTACCCATATCCATCTGTCCCATCATGTATTACCCATATCCATCTGTCCCATCAAGTATTACCCATATCCATCTGTCCCATCAAGTATTACCCATATCCATTTGTCCCATCAAGTATTACCCATATCCCTCTGTCCCATCATGTATTACCCATATCCATGTGTCCCATCATGTATTACCTCTATCCATCCATCCCATCATGTATTACCCATATCCATCCATCCCATCACATATTACCCATATCCATCTGTCCCATCAGGTTATTACCCACTATCCATCCTTCCAATCAAGTGTTACTCGTATCCATCTGTCCCATCATGCATTATTCATATCCATCCATCCCATTATGTATTCCCTGTATCAATGTCCCATCCTGTATTAACCATATCTGTCCATCCCATCACATATTACCTGTATTCATCTGTCTCATCATGTATTACCCATATCTATCCATCCCATCAAGCAGTACCTGTATCCATCCATCCCATCACATATTTCCCATTCCATCTGTCCCATCACATAGTACCTATATCCATCTGTTCTATCATGTATAACCCATATCCATCCATCCCATCATGTATTACCCCGTCATGTATTATACATATCCATCCATCCCATAACGTATTACCCCTCTACATCTGTCCCATCATGTATTACCCATATTGATCCATCCCATCATGTATTATCCATATCCATCTGTCCCATCACATATTACCCATGTCCATCTGTCATATCACATATTGCCTGTATCCATCTGTCTCATCACATATTATCCATATCCATCTGTTCCATCACATATTACCCATATCCTCCATACCATCACATATTGCCTGTATCCATCTGTCTCATCACATATTATCCATATCCATCTGTTCCATCACATATTACCCATATCAATCTGTCACATTGCATATGTCTGTATCCATCTGTCTCAATAACATATTACCCATAACTTCCATACCATCACATATTGCCTGTATCCATCTGTCTCATCACATATTATCCATATCCATCTGTTCCATCACATATTACCCATATCAATCTGTCACATTGCATATGCCTGTATCCATCTGTCTCAATAACATATTACCCATATCTTCCATACCATCACATATTGCCTGTATCCATCTGTCTCATCACATATTATCCATATCCATCTGTTCCATCACATATTACCCATATCAATCTGTCACATTGCATATTCCTGTATCCATCTGTCTCAATAATATATTACCCATATCTTCCATACCATCACATATTGCCTGCATTCATCTGTCCCACTATGGAATGTCACGTCATGTCACATCCATCATGCATTTGATTTCATCTCAAAACCTTTTGAAGGTCTTAATGGATTGAAACCAAAAATTTGGTATGAGGCTTTAAGTGTGAATTTAAGAGATGTATAGTTGAAATTGCTAAAGAGGCAAAAACTGCTATTCAGTTCAGATATACAAAAGGGTTGTTGTAAATTTGTCAAGTCTAAAACTAAACTCTAGACATTAGTCAACAGTTACGGTTTTAACTGAAATCCATAGCCTTTTCCTGACCACAGGTTACACACAAAATATTATTCACAACAATATGTCATTCAAATTAAACAATCAGACTGATTCACAACTTTGATCAACTTGAAAATTGAACCTTTACAATTTTGCTGCCTTTTAATAATTGATTTTAACATTTTATTAGATGCAAACAACAACTTGTTGCTTACTCATTAACAGGGCCGGATTAAGACCTTTAGAGGCCCTAAGCGCTGAAAAGATTATGGTCCCCCCCCCCATATGTAATTCAAAATAAAAACAATACTAAACTGTAATTTCTCATTTGTTTTGGTGCCCCTGCTTTGCTGGTGCCCTAAGCATGTGCTTAATCTGCCTATTGGATAATCCAGCGCTACTCATTAGGCATTAAAAATAATCTTTTGTAAGAAACACCTCATTGGAAATGATGATCATTACAGTGTAAAAGAAACATGTACATACTGTCTTGATGTGAACAGTAGTTTCAAGACAGTTCAAAGGAGCCAGGATGTAAAAGCAAATGGCAGAAGTATAAAAATGTATTACTCCTAAATAGAATAACTTTTCATTAAATAAATGATATGCAGATACAAATCTTTTATTATATATCACTAGACAAATAAAATGGCTGCAGCAGGAGTATTTATTGAATGAGCCATAGATAAAAGTCTAGCATTTGCTGGAAACAACCTTCCAGTTTATTTGATCCATATGGAGCTGAAGAAGAGACAAAAGGACTTACCATCTATACTCATGTATAATCCGATAACAACTGCAAACTGCATAGACCCAGATCTGCTGTCGTATAATGTGCCGGCAGATCTGGGTCTATGTAGTTTGTAACAACTAATCAGTAGAACAAACAACATAGACCCTGATCTGCTGGTGCATTATGCAATGGCAGATCAGGGTCTATGTTGTTTGCATTTGGACTAAGCTTATACGTGAGTATATATGGTAATAAATGAATTTTAAAAAACTACAGGGAAAATCTGCAGAGTTTCAATGAAAATAGAGGCAAAACACTGGATGACATGAATGAAAGGTTAAGAGAACAATGATGAATCAGTATTGAAGTAACCTGGATTATAATTTTGTCCTATATGAATCTGCTCATTGTACTATATATGCAACTTGTGGATGCAAAGCTTTTGGCACTGGTGCATCTAATTATCCTGAAGCAAATGCTCATTCAGTTAATAATTTAATACTTGTAGAAACAAGACATTCAGAGTCAAAAATGGTCGTTTTTGTATGTAATCATTGAGAATGCCTGTGTGCTTTTTCAGCATAATACAGAGCATAGCTATGACAGTATATGGTAAATAAGTAACTCCTGAAAAGCAGGAAAAGATACATAAAGGTGTTAAATACCTCAGTCCAGTACATATCTGTATTACATAAACACCAAGCAACATAAAACTATATATGTAGCAATTCCAAAGCTAAGCCCAAATATATTGATTGTACTGGGTAGATATTTTTGTTCAAACGAAGGTAAAATGAGATGGTTTATAATGTAGTGATAAACAGCTCGGGTAGAATGCTTGTGTAAGACGTCGCCAAATTTTATTGAATCAAAGCAGTAATATTTTCAAGTAGAATCACTACAACATCGTCTGACATACAAAGATTTGTGATCACCTGATTCGGTTAGAACAAATCAGATTGAACAAGACAATATGAATGATAAATTGAGAAAGTTACGATCAGGAGCGGGTAATGTACAAAATACTGATAATAAAGCTATACAGTTTAGAATACCATTTGACTTTCAGACTCTAAAATATTATTGTCCACTGTATCCTTGTGATCTTCCATGTGATTTAAAATTAACATAACACTTTAAAATGTCTTGGAAGTGCTTGAAATTGGTAACTAAGACTACAAACTGTAAAAAAATATTTATCTACAGTAAGAGACAATTTCTTTTGAATTATTTGCTCAATCAGTAAATGACAAGTACAGAAATGGAATTGCTTTCCTTTATAACTAACAGATGGATAAGGATAATATGTGATGAGACAGATGGATACAGGCAATATGAAGTGTGACAGATGGACATGGGTAATATGTGATGGGACAGATGGATATGGACAATACAGAAGAGAGAATTATTGATATAGAAGCAGATACAACTCTAAAAAATCTCACACTTAATTCATCTAGAATGAATTTAAGGGTTGATTTGATACTGTGCAAAAAAAAAAGTGGAGAAGGTAATCCAGAAAAGTTGGACAACTTGGCAATAGAAAAAATCTCAGTGACTATAGGTCTGCCAAATATGGTTATTCACAGGGTTGAGGCAACAGTTTATAAAAGGCATAAAGTATTTATTTGATGGAGAACAAAAGTATACATAAATTAGTGACATACGTGTTGAAAATGTAGACTGACAATCATCATCTCTGGCTTAATTTGGTAATTCCACACAATAACAGATTGCATGGTGGTGGGCATAAATCGGTTAATGTTCAACAAAAAGTCCACCTTCAGATAAAAAGAAAAGAAAAGGTTGATACAAAATATATTATTTATTTTGTGTCTGATGCACAGGGAAACATTCAAAACAGTTGGATAAAGTCCGTCATGTTGAAGGTGAAAAGCAAGTTGCATCTTAGGTGCATGGCATCTTTGCTTTGCATGGTTGTTTAACAATGAATAAATAGTTTTACCACAATGTATTTGAAAGAGTCACATAATAATTTGTGTTACTAAATGTGGAATATTGAGCTGAATCAGATAGAGACTGAATGCAAAAACTTGTTTTATTACATTATTATTATCAGTTCAACTTTTATATACAACAAGACTAATAATAGAAAGTGGTTATTCAGGAATGAAACAGTGATTGTGATAGATCCAGGTGATAAATTGTATAATTGGTTACAGTGATTGGTTGATATCTATTAAGGAACAAATACTTTGTCTTTAATCGATGATTCTCAATCTTGAAGTGAAAAAAAGAAAGCAACTAACTTGACCAAACTCGCTTTCAGTGGTAGACATTTTTGAATATCATCATGGGTGATCGTACAAAAATACAACTGTAGTTATAAAGGATGACTATGCGAATGTTAAGATTTTAGTGGTCTTCTACAGCAAGGGCAAAAATACACTGAAAACTCTCGAGAAATTCATGTTATTCAAAATGAAATGAAAGGAGAAATAGAAACTAACAAAACAAAAGAAAGCAATTTTAATGATTATTGTGTATCCATTTGACTGTTCTTTATGCACATGATGATAGAATGCT
This sequence comes from Margaritifera margaritifera, assembly GCA_029931535.1. Lineage (NCBI taxonomy): Eukaryota > Metazoa > Mollusca > Bivalvia > Unionida > Margaritiferidae > Margaritifera > Margaritifera margaritifera. Next base: position 3,070,834 of record JAQPZY010001482.1, on the reverse strand, counting down.
AAAGTCTTGGTAAGGTCATGTATTTATGTGTAAAAAAAAAAATGCACATCATACACAGGCTGCTACTTTATTTAGTGTTGATGCTATACATCTCGGGATTATAGGATCTGAGTAAAGTCATTTCCTGGTAATATTCCTGTGTACATTACATTTGAATTTGAAACTTTGTTTTATTATACATTTGAAAAAATATATTCCTTTCTTTTCAGCAGTGTCTGTTGTAAATAAATACAGTTTTGACCTTAACCCACAAAACTGTTTAATGCGAATACCATTCAGCTCATCTTTGAAAAGTCATGGAAGTTTCTTATTCATTTGTGGAATATCAAATATGTTATCCTTTGGAATATCACATGTTATCCTCTGGATAGCCACTAGTATTATAGAACTTGATATCCAACATTTTAACTGCAACAGTTTTCTGACTTAGCATATATAATACAGCATGAATCAGTCATTAAGCCTCATTCTGTCGCATTACGTTTTTCAACTTTTTGTAGTAAAATCGATACATCAACCACTTGCTTGACTAACAATGAAATTATTATTACGTTTGAAAGGACTGAAAAACATGTTGCAAAGTGTTGAAAATAAAAGTACAAGTTGTAGATGTATGTTCTGTTGACTTGATGATCACGCCTAAAGACAATTTGTCAAGCATAAAGTACTCTCTTAATATATTTATATCGTTCTAAATAGATAACAAAGAATAGTATTTAAGGTACCTATACTACGATCCTGAAAGTGCAGATGCTTACACAAACATCATTTGTGGGAACAAATTAAATGGGGCAAAATTAAGATATAATATACTGAATCTAAAAAAGGTTAACTGAACAATCTGCCTACACGTTACATATGCAAACAGGAACAAAATTCCCAACAGATGGGTGTATGTTACTAACGTGGAGGTATGTTACTAACGTGGATGATCAGTGGCAAGCAGACATTGTTGGCATGCAAGCATACCAAACATACAGCGTTGGATATAAATACATCTTGACAGTGATAGAAGTATTTTCGAAACATGCATGTGCTCAGAGAGAAAACGACGGTTTTCTTATAGAATGAAAAAAATGACAAGATACAGTTTGATGAGAAAATTATCTTGTCATGCTTTCACTCTTTAAAGAAACTATCGTAGATGTCATCTACCTTTATGTTTTCTCTTCGAGCACATGCATATTTTTGATGAGAAGAAGTATTTTGACGTGAACTGCTTGATGCACCACCCGAGAAAATCTTGGAATCTTTAAAGGAATGCAGTTTGTATAGGAAATTTTAATTATGTTTTAAGGATTATACATGTGCTGCCTTTATCTATTATTTTATATATATTTTACAGAATTTTTACATCTTTGGGTTTTATAGTTTATCTTGTACTTAGTTATCCATTTATTTGGAAGGCTTTATCTTCCTAAGTTTTTGAAGTGAGAGAGGAAAACAATAGGTCAAAAGTATGGGTCAATCTATTCGGTTATTTAACAACTTATACATATGGTACTCCAAACTTTAGAATTGGTAAAACAGTTAGAATTTCGAAATATAAAACAGTGTTTGCAAAGGGCTGCCTTTCTAAACTTACTGAGGAAATATTCAAAATTAGACAAGTAATACTAGGCGATCCTGTTGTTTACAAACTTGAAAGGAGAGGATATAGAGGACATAGGCGATCCTGTTGTTTACAAACTTGAAAGGAGAGGATATAGAGGACATCTTTACGAGCAAGAGCAATATCTGGTTTGATTTGTAGATTACAAGTTTGTGGTGAGTAGCTCGTACACGAAATGTACGGTATGATGATAACTTTTAAAATCGCAATAAGCAACTTAACGAACTTTCAATTGATAATGATAATTTCTAATTTGACACATATACCTTTTCAGGCATGATATCTATCGAGTTTTCTACACTTTAAAATAGTCTTTTGTGATCTGGTAAGTTTTCTGGTGAATTGAAAAAATGCAAGCATTTTTGTTTACAGATGTATTTCTGTCCAAATTGTTTGCTTACTCGTGGTGCTGCTAATCTGGAAAAAATCTGTTATGCCAACATAATGGTATTTTTAAATTCCATCAAATGGAATCAACATTTCAACATGGTTGTCTTTTTCTGTTTCTGTCACTCTAACTAGTATAATGTATATATCTTCAACTATTTGATTCACATTTACAGATATATCATGTTCAAGTTCAGATTTATTTTATGCATGGTAATGTTATGGGGCATCTGTCAAACCAATGATTATAACTGTCCAAATTCTATTTTGATTCCCTCTGTGGATTATTTGGGGTGGTATTTAAACTGAATCAGTAGCGTAAAAACAATATTGGTTATAGATATTTTTCACCTATTCAGGTAAATCTATATATGAGCATCCTGTTGGAGATTGATACCTATCGACGTGGAATGTCAAAAATACAATTTCCTGTCCAAATTTGGTATGCAAAATGCCAAACAAACATTTAATGACATCGTCCATTTCACCTATATTCACTGTGTTGAATGTCTTGTCCTGTGATAAAATGTCATATAGTCCACCTTCTCACCATCCTGTGTGGGCCGTTTCATAAGTTTGATAATCAAGTCAAGCTGAACTTTTACAGAACCAACATAAAGATTTTTTGAATTATGACTTTTTCAGATATCTATCGGTGTCATTTCAAAATTCCCACTTATCTTTATTGCTGCCATTGTAAAATCTGAACTCCTTTAAAGTTCTCTTGAAAGAATCCCTTAATCTTTTCATGACGATTCTGATTACATTTTGCTTATTCATACGTCTCAATTCATTACGATTCTGTAATCGCATTAAAGTGCAAGTTAATGCTTTTCTAGCACGTTTCGGAATAGGTTGATAAATTATTGATGTCTTCATTATTATTTCATTTACCTGGCAAAATTTAAATATATTGTACTGCTACTAAATCTTTAAATGTGTGTGAAAAAGATATCTTTAAGCTTTTGCAATAACGTTTAGTAATATGCCCACCTCATTAGCTAAAGACCCTGTCCATCTGGGTAGTAAAGTAACCACTTGCCACTCACAAAGGGGAGGTCACATTTCCTATTTGCCCATATTTTTCCTACACGACAGTAATTTGTCCTCTAATTGAGGATCTTTTGTGTTGCTAGTTTCACGCGACCCTTTGTGCAAGTCATGGATGAAACCAGATTATACCTAGCTCCTTCCTAGCTGATGTATACTTCTTCATTTTTACACACATGGTGATTTAGTCGTTTCAGCCAGGACGCGCCCTTGCGGGATTCACGCAAAATAGACATATATATATATATATATATATATATATATATATATATATATATATATATATATATATATATATATATATATATATATATATATATATGGATCGTCCGGAAATAATCATGTACCCGATATATCCCATAATATTTACAGAGGCTTAGAATTAGACCGGTACCTTTTACCGACGTTAGTTATGCCAATATATTTTTCTTACGACAGGGAACCAGTCTAGGCTTAGAATTGTAATAGCCTCAATTAAAATACGAAACAATTTTTTTCAAATAACGTATTAAGGTAAGTTTCACCTCTGTTTGATTAACATTTGTTATCAAAGAAAATCTGTAGTCTCTGCGATTTTTGAAAGTCACGTGCTGCTAGCCACATGATGCGACCTTGACATTGTTCCTTTTGCATTTGTATGGGCGGCAAAGTTTTACAAAGAGGCAGATATGAAACGGTGGATAACAGATTTATTTTCCCCAGTATCACGCTTAGATCGTGACAACAATTAGAATGACTATAGATGACTGCATTGAATGAGACGGAGAAACCTACGAAAGTCGAGATGAAAGACGAACCGACAATGAAACTTCCGACGAAGATTTGGATTACAAAATGGCGGAACCAAAGAAAGAAAAATTCATGCATGTGTTCCAAGAAGGCTGGAAAAGTGAGTATAGCTGGCTAGAATATGATTCAGATGAAAATAAAATGTATTGCAACTTATGCAGAAGTTCCAAGAAAAGTAAATCGAAGACGACTGGATGTCAGAACTTTAGGACCTCGCGCCATATCAAGTGCAGTGACCATCAGCAAGCCCTTAGAGACGATGCTTTGCGCAGTAATTTTGCTATTGCAGCAAACATTGCAGTCACTTAGAAGACCGAAGCAGTGATAGGTGTCATGCGTTGTGTATACTGGTTAGCGAAGGAAGGAATAGCAACCATGAGGTATGGATCTTTGATTGGGAAATCTTCGAGTTGTGGAGCCTCATGTAAGCACACAAGTCATATTTGATAAATTGAAATCCTACATGGAATCTAGAGGTATGAATGTTGAAAATGTTTATTCATTTGGAAGTGATGGAGATTCTGTTATGGTTGATAGGAAAAATGGAGTCTCTGCTAAAATCAAAGAAATGAACCCATTTGCAATTAACGTTCACTGTTTTGCCGATCGTTTGGCATTGTGCACATCTAGAGCAGCTGATGATGTATCATACATAGGAAAGACTTTCCAGGAGACATTGACGGATATGTTCTACTATTTCAAAAGATCCATAGATAGAACAGCACAGTTAAGGGAAGTTCAGAAACTTTTAGAACATGAAGAGGTTAAACTAAAAGAAGTCCATGAGATTCGTTGGTTTGCTTTTTATGAGGCATTACATGCTGTTGTCATGGAAACCGCTTGTTGCATATTTCCAGCAGCTAAAGAAACTAAATGAGAAAGAAAAGAGAATTCTAAAAACACTAACTGATCTTAGATTTATTTCCACCATGCACATGCTAATGGATGTTATGCCAGCATTTACTCAACTGAACCTTGTATTTCAAAAGCAGAACTTGGATATAGCTGTTGTTCCTGCTGCTTTGGAAAGTGTTCTTAATGCTACAAAGAAAGCTAAAAGTGGTAAATCGCACCATCAGGCAGATCAAAACTGTTGAAAAAGGGTAATGACTTTATGTACAAGGATGTAAAGCTGTCTAACAATGACACCAAGGCTGCTTCAGAGCAAAGTACCAAAATAAGAACAGAATTTACTGAAAAACTTGCAGCAAATGTGAACAAGAGATTCCGTAAGGATTCCACTGAGGTAGTCTTTGCTTTCAGATCTCTTGGAATGCGTCCACTGTCTCTCCTTCCAGAGGAAGAAACAGAATCATTTGGAAATTGTGACTTAGCTCTTCTTGTGAAATTCTATGGGGAGGATAAGAAGGCAGCAGATGGAACTATAAAAAAATCCCTTGTAGATGCTTAAGCATGTTGAAGAGAATGGTCACTCGTGAAGATGGTCTTAGACTAAATGTAGGGATAGCTTTTCAGACCTACGGAAAATGATAAAGAAGTACCATATTGACACTTTCCCTAACTTGATAATGTTAGCAAGGTTTACCCTTCTGACACCTTTGCAGTCAGCTGATTGTGAACGAGGGTTTAGCTGCCAACACAACATTCACATACTCTCAAGAAATTGCTTGAAAGCTGACACATTGCAAAGACTGATAGCCATAATGTTAGAGGGGCAGAAAATAGAAGAATTTGACTTCTTCCGCGCCGTTAGTGTATGGTCAGAGGTATCAAAGAGAAGAATCGTAAAATAAAGAAGGTAATGTATTTGGTAATTCATGCAAATAACAGGTAAAATAGACCATGTAAATGCTCTCACTTTTTTATGAGGTTGGCCCATTATGATCACGCCATTGGCCCACTTTTTTAAATGAAGGGGGCCAATTGGCCCCATTTTTCTCAAACCTGGCAGAAGCATTGGTGATTTATGTGACCTTATGTTTACCATTGTGTCACGAGGCTAGCAATACATGCACTTTGCACAACAAGATCAGCTCCTCTCTACAGCTTTTTTCTTTTCTCGCTGAATAGGCTGCTTCAACGGGCTTACTTAGAAACGTTTTTATTTTTGTTTTTATATTTATTTGGAAACCTATAGTATAGTGTTTTTGATCTGCTTTGTGTGCGGCCAGCTTTAGGTACTAAGGTGGTACTCAAATATATATGCAAAACATTTTTCAGGGAAGTAAGACTCGATCCAGCAACCTTTAGTTTTGAAATCTAACGATTATGCCACTGGGCTAATACAGTCAGTAACAAAGAATGTATTTGAAAGAAGATTTTTTTAGCTGCCTGCCTGTGCACTCTGCATAAAAGATTGATGAATTAATTTCTCAACTATCAGTGTATGTGATTGAAGAAAACCTATGTCTGTCTGGTTGCCTGTGTTCAGTATATTTCTGCAGCTTCATTAATTTCTCAACTATGAATCTTTGTTCCGTTAAGAATACTGATATTGCCCGTTTAATCTGTATGTGGAGAGCTCCTGCTAGGCATAACTGTTCGGTCTTATTAATTATTCCTGGCCTTGCAAGCATTTATCACTGAGTAGACAAGCGCTTTCGCGCACAGAGAGAGAGAGAGAGGTGTTCATAGTATGTAAGTAAATGTGGATAGCTGAAATTGAATGAATCAGTCAGCCATTCGCTAAAGTCATTTAGATCATATATTATGATATATTTTCTCTCAACACACGGCTCACTCGTTTGGTTTAAGTTGATTGATGATTGACAACATCATTGTATTCTCTCTATTTTGGGCTATCATTCTTTCTAGTCTATTTTGAATGTATGTCTATGCTTGACCTTATTTCACACACGGAAAGGGCATAAACCGCAGAATGGTAAGAAATATATAATTATACAATAAGTACTGAATAAATAACTTTGCAGTTGATATATCTCTCACTCATGGCCTTTAAATGATGAACTCCCAACAGTCAGTCAGCTTTATCGTATTCATACGTCTTATAGCCCAAGTTTCGAAGTTACTCTGTTGCTATAAATATAAATGATATCATTTACCCACAACAGCCTGCGCGCACTGCCATATTGTTTTCGAACAGAAAGAGGAACATCGATGTGTAAGCAATAGTGAAGCTTACGCTAAATTCTGTCCTATATTCTTTGCATTTCCAGTCTGTGATATGGAAATGGTAGTAAAAAATAGTTGTCATGGGGTTTTCGTGGAGATAATAAAAATATCACTCCTATAATACTGTCTTAAAAAAATATGTACAAGAGAGAAAAACCAAATGGATCAATATGTACAAGAGAGAATAATGTATCAATATATAAGTCTATTTATTCCATATATTGTTCTGTTACGACTCTATGGTCTAAGAAAAATGTAACAGAAAGAAAGTGAAACCAACAAATCAAGTAAAAATCAACAAGCAATTTATTACTAGATAATTAAAATGAAAAATCAAAAAGTCACTTACAGTAATGTGTTTTGAAATCCTAATAATCCAATAAGAATGATTGTTCTAATCACAAGTCCTAAATATAGAATGTTCCGAATTCACGGCTGTGTCCTTGAATGTTATGATGTGCTTATGGTCTCCAAAGTCCTGATGTACTAGTAATCTTGATGTGCTGATGTCAAAATGAAGTATTCCAAAATCTCTGAATAAGTTCACATAAATTCCAAAATCATCAATTAAAAATCCAAAATCCAAAAGTTTGTGAGCACTGTTATAATCCAATGAATATTTAAAATAATTCCTCTCTTAGAATTTGGAATGAATTTTCACAACTGTAATAGCTCTTTACAAGACTGATGGTAATGTCAAAACTGAATAAATGTCCACCAAACATGGCATATATAAAGATTGGTCACATGACAGAATGTTCTAGAACATGTGTCATCTTAATGGAATTTTACTTGTAAACAAAATTTAAGCTTGACCTTCAAATTGAGAAAACATATTGATCAAAACAACCTAATTCAAGGACACTAGTTAAACATGTTTTTCCTGATAAACATTAAGATTTAAGCAAATATTAAAGTGAAGAAACATTTATAATTTCCTAAAATATTTATAATATTATATAAACATCATACATAACACCTCCCCTCATAAAGAAAAAGAAAGATTTATATAATAAAGCTTTCTTTTGAATATACATCTAATACTATAATAACCAAAATTACATAAGAACATGTTTTATGATACTGGACTTAATTACATCAAGCAATATTACATTTCTAGGCACGTGAGAGTGCATCTGCAATCACATTGTCTTTTCCCCTGATGTGTCTAATGTCAATGTTATATTCCTGCAATATCAAACTCCATCTCAACAATCTCCGATTTTTATCTTTCATTTTGTTGATGAAAGTAAGGGGATTGTGATCACTGTACACAATAATTGGAGAAAGAGCTGAGGTAACATACACTTCAAAATGCTGTAAAGCCAATATCAAAGCCAAACATTCCTTCTCAATTGTGGAATAATTTTTCTGGTGCTTGTTTAGTTTTCTAGAAAAATAACACACAGGGTGATCCACACCACTTTTGTCTTCCTGAATCAATACTCCACCAACCCCTACATCACTTGCATCAACAGATAATTTAAATGATTGGCTGAAATTTGGTGCAGAAAGAACTGGTGCATTCTTAAGCATGGCCTTTAACTTGTCAAAAGATTCCTGACACTTGTCAGACCAATGAAATTTGGTTTTCTTACTCAATAAACTTGTCAAAGGTTCAGCAATTTTGGAAAAATTGGAACAAAATTTCCGATAATATCCAGCCATACCTAGAAATCGCATCAGTTGCTTTTTACAAATTGGAACTTGAAATTCAGAGATAGCTTTGACCTTAGCTTCTATAGATTTAACTTGACCTTGTCCCACAATATGTCCTAAAAATGTGACACAAGCATGGCAAAACTCACTTTTGCTCAAATTAATTGTCAGATTCGCATCGCTGAGTCGATCGAAGAATTTTCGAATGGTTTCCAAATGATCTTTCCAGGTGTTGTTGTAGATAATGACGTCATCGATATAAGCGTCACAATTATCAAGACCAAATGTTATCATGTTCATCCGACGTTGAAACGTTACAGGCGAATTTTTCATTCCAAACGGCATGACTTTATATTGATAAAGTCCATCTGGAGTTACAAATGTTGAAATTTCTTTTGCCCTTTCCGTCAGTGGAATTTGCCAGAATCCTTTTAAAAGGTCAAACTTGGTGACATATTCCGCATTTCAATTTTATCAATGCAATCGTCCATTCTTGGGATTGGAAATGAATCAGTTTTGGTGACAATGTTGACTTTTCTATAGTCAGTACACATACGGAATGTATTATCTGGCTTGGGAACAAGAATACATGGTGAACTCCAGTTACTTTTACTTGATTCTATGAAATCATTCTCCAGTAGATACTGAATTTCTTTCTTCAGATAGTTCTGTTTGCGAGGATTCATCTTATAAGGATGCTGTTTCACAGGCGCAGAATCTACAATGTCAACGTCATGATAAATTTTACTTGTTCGTGTTGGAACATCAGGAAACAAGTGCTCATAGTCATGTAATAGCTGTTTTAGTTCATTTCTTTCCTGTTGTTGTAGATGTGAAAGTTTCTGGTCTAGGTTGTTCAATATTTCTGAATTCCGAAGATTGATTATACCAGAGTCACTATAGTCTGATTGTACTCCATCGTTGATATCTTCACTGTGTGGGACAGGCACAACTAAACTAACAGAATAATTAGCTGAGCTATCTCTGTCAAAATATTCCTTTAACATATTTATATGACAAAGTTGTTTCTGTTACCGTCTCCCAGGAGTGTTAATGATATAATTTAAGTCATTTACTTTCTTTTCAACGGTATAAAGACCATAAAATTTAGCCTGAAGAGGATTCTGAGGTATGGGAAAGAGAGCCAGAACTTTGTCACCAGGTTTAAAACTCCTTTCCTGTGTATTTCTGTCATACCTTAATTTCATTTTTGACTGGGTAGTGTGAAGATTAGTTCTTGCTACTTCACAGGCCTTTGACAACTTGTATTTGAAATCAGAAACATAATCAAGAAGATTAATCTTTGAATCTTCATTTGAAAGAAGTTTCTCTTTCAATAATTTCAGTGGTCCACGGACAGTATGACCAAAAACTAGTTCAAAGGGACTAAAACCCAACGACTCTTGAACTGATTCCCTAACAGCAAACAACAACAAATGAACACCCTCATCCCAATCCTTTTCTGTATCAAAGCAATATGATCGAATCATATTCTTCAAAGTTTGATGAAATCTTTCCAAAGCACCTTGACTTTCAGGGTGATAGGCAGAAGATTTAAACTGTTGGATGCCTAATTCATGCATAACTTGTTGGAAAATTCCAGACATAAAATTTGACCCTTGATCCGACTGGACAGATTTGGGAAGGCCAACAAGTGTAAAAAACTTCACCAAAGCTTTCACAATAGTTTTAGTTTTTATATTTCTCAGAGGAATTGCCTCTGGAAATCTTGTAGATGCACACATGATGGTCAACAAGTATTGGTTGCCTAACTTGGTTTTAGGTAAAGGACCAACACAGTCTACTATTATTCTACTAAATGGTTCATCAAATGCAGGAATAGGTTGTAAATGAGCCTTAGGTATTTTCTGATTGGGTTTTCCTACCATTTGACAAGTGTGACAAGATCTGCAGTATTTAGAAACATCACTTTTGAGTTTCGGCCAATAAAAATGATTCAAGATCTTGTGATAAGTCTTACGGACTCCTAAATGACCAGCCAAAGGAGTTTCATGGGCTAAATTAAGAATTTCCTGTCTATATGACTTAGGAACAACAATTTGATAGCTCACTGACCACTCGTCACCAGCGGGTACATCAGGTGGTCTCCATTTCCTCATAAGGACCCCATTTTTCACAAAGTAACACACTGGAACTTGTGTGGCTTCAGTTTCACTAATAGCCTTCTGAAACAAACAAGATATCTCGGGATCTTGCTCCTGTTCAACGACAAGGGATTGTCGTTTGTCACCCTGAGTAGGACAAAGAGAATGAGTTGCCAAAAGAGGATCACTGTGATCAATACCATTTGATTGATCAATACCTGAGGAAAAAGTGACCTCATCAAAAGACTGACCAATACATGTGTCAGCTAAAGGAATAATATCCTGATCAACATCAATCTCAAGAGCTCTTTTTGCCATAGCTCTAGTAACTGCACAAGCAGGGTACAAATCAGGGATTTCAGTTTCGACAGGATCAACTTTCTGATCCAAACAAGGCTTGTCAGTTACAAGTGGATTAACCACAACCTTATCTCCAGCTAGGTCATTGCCTAGTAATAAATGAACACCCTCTATGGGTAAAGAAGTCACTGCCCCAACAGTCACAGGTCCAGAAACTAAGTCTGATGCCAAATTTACACAATGAAGAGGAACATTTACAAAGCCGCACTCTACTCCCTGAACAAGAACACTTTCACTTGAAGAAGACTCCTCAGACAAAGGCAAAGTACCTGACAATAAAAGACTCTGAGAAGCTCCAGTGTCCCTTAATATTTTAATTGGGATAGGCTTGGCAGAATCACCAATAAGTGATATAGAACCTTCTGACATGAATGGTTCATAAGCCTCCAAAATAGAATCAGACTGGGGTTTGTTTGACCCAACAAATGTATTGCTTTCAATACAAGACCGTGACCTTGACCTCGTAGAAATAAGAGCATTTGGAAAAGCTCTGTCTTTACTCTGTTGCTTATTTTTCAACTTGAAGCAATCAGAAATAACGTGCCCTTTCTTTTTACAATAAGTGCACGTAGGAAGAGATAAGGATTTCTGATCAGTCTTATCAGATGTTTGATTCCTAACAGTTGTGCTGTTGTGAAATTTGGAAGTACTCGAATGAGATTGAAATGGTTTTTTACCAGAAAACTGCTGAGAGGACGATTTATTACCAAATGAAATTTTGTGAGTCAAGGAATAATCATCAGCCATAGGAGCAGCATTTTCCAAAGTTTCCACATTCTGCTCGTCAAGATAGGTTTTAACATCACTATGGATGCACCTCTTGAACTCTTCAATTAATACGAGCTGTCTGGGGTTATCATAACCTTGATTAACTTTCTTGGCTGAGCACCACCTATCAAATAGTTGTTCTTTATCCCTTGCAAATTCGACATGAGTTTGTCCAGTTTCTTTTCTACAATTCCTAAACCTTTGTCGATATGCCTCTGGTACCAACTCATAAGCTTTCAAGATGTACTCCTTAACCACATCATAATCAGTGCTTTGTTGTACTGACAGTGAAATGTAAACTTCACGAGCTTTGCCAATTAGTACACTTTGTAATAACAAAGTCCAATGCTCTCTGGGCCATTTCAAGTTTTCAGCAATTTTCTCGAAATGAAGAAAGTATTTATCTACTTCTTTTTCCTGAAAAGGGGGTACTAACCTAATATATCTAGTAACATCAAAACCTGAACTTGTTTTTAAAGGAGTGGAGTGTGTTCTGTTTGCCAGTTCTAATTCTCTTAACTTAAATTGCATTTCCCTTTCTTCTCTTTGCATTTGTATCTGCCTCTCTTCTTTCTCTCTCTCCATCTGTATCCGCATTTGTCTCTCTTCTTTCTCTCTCTCCAACTGCCTCTCTTCTTTTTCTCTCTCCATCTGCCTCTCTTCTTTTTGCATTTGTATCTGCCTCTCTTCTTTCTCTCTCTCCATCTGTATCTGCCTCTCTTCTTTCTCTCTCTCCATCTGTATCTGCCTCTCTTCTTTCTCTCTCTCTCTCTCTCTGAATCTGAAGCTTTGCCAATTCTAAATCCATCTGGTTCTTTAACACTAATTCCCTTAATTTCCTGTCAGAACCAGATACAGGCTGTCTCTTCAAACTTAAAGCACTATTTTCAAAAATTCCCTTTCCTACTAAATACTGAATCAAAATAATCTTTATCTCCTGTTTTGTCAATGATACTTTTGCCTCAGATAGACTGTATTTTCTGGCAAGCTCGAGCAACTCATCCTTTCTCATGCACTCTAACCCCTCCTGGGTAGGTTTTGAAATGAAATTCTGAACATTAGATGCCATAGTAAATGCTTGTTGGTTTCACACAAAAAAATTTCTCTATTTAAAAATCTTTGCCAAAGACAAAAACAAAAAAAAATTCCAAGACAAAATCAATATGAATTTCAAAGATAAATTTAATATCTCTCATATGCTTTAAAGAAATTCAGATCCCGGAACGACGAGCCCCCAATTTCTGTTACGACTCTATGGTCTAAGAAAAATGTAACAGAAAGAAAGTGAAACCAACAAATCAAGTAAAAATCAACAAGCAATTTATTACTAGATAATTAAAATGAAAAATCAAAAAGTCACTTACAGTAATGTGTTTTGAAATCCTAATGATCCAATAAGAATGATTGTTCTAATCACAAGTCCTAAATATAGAATATTCCGAATTCACGGCTGTGTCCTTGAATGTTATGATGTGCTTATGGTCTCCAAAGTCCTGATGTACTAGTAATCTTGATGTGCTGATGTCAAAATGAAGTATTCCAAAATCTCTGAATAAGTTCACATAAATTCCAAAATCATCAATTAAAAATCCAAAATCCAAAAGTTTGTGAGCACTGTTATAATCCAATGAATATTTAAAATAATTCCTCTCTTAGAATTTGGAATGAATTTTCACAACTGTAATAGCTCTTTACAAGACTGATGGTAATGTCAAAACTGAATAAATGTCCACCAAACATGGCATATATAAAGATTGGTCACATGACAGAATGTTCTAGAACATGTGTCATCTTAATGGAATTTTACTTGTAAACAAAATTTAAGCTTGACCTTCAAATTGAGAAAACATATTGATCAAAACAACCTAATTCAAGGACACTAGTTAAACATGTTTTTCCTGATAAACATTAAGATTTAAGCAAATATTAAAGTGAAGAAACATTTATAATTTCCTAAAATATTTATAATATTATATAAACATCATACATAACAGTTCTCTATCATTAATTTTGTTTTATACTAATCAAACACTATTAAGCAGACTGTATGTTGAGGTTGTGCTTTTCATACTCCAATATAACTCAGGTTTACATGAGCAGTTACTGATTAAATCAAAAATGACAACTCGTATATGGAGATATCTTACTGATGTGCAATTTGTGGGGCGAAAAAAATGTCCTAATGTATAATTGCGACAAATGTGGACACTTTTCACTAGAAAAGGGAATTTCTTCTATACAGATGGGAGTGAGGTGGGATGAATGACAGATGTGTGTTGTTTTAATACTCGATACAACAACAACAACATTAACAACAACAATAATAATAACAACAAAATATCACATTAATTGTTACATTAACTTTGAAAAGGGAAAGATAAAAATCGATGGTGCTGGGTTTCAATGAGCTTTTTTTTCACGAGCAAAAAACGTTCCAAACATTTGAGTTGCCAAATATATAAATTACTGAAATAAATAATCATGAATCATTAACCTGTCAATCAGTTGTGGACGGCACTGTCAATCAATTTCAACTTGTAGGAAGATCATGACGTTGTCACCACCTTTTGAGTTGTACAGCAGATTGGCTTCCTATCACGCTGAATGGTAACTTAGCTCCCGGAACATCGTCTTTTTTCGTAGCTTGTCCGTTGGGGTCAAGACGCAGTCTACGCGGGCTATTTTTATGCATGAGGCAATCACGCATTGCGTAACATTCTCTTAAGGGTTATTGGTAATGCCAATAGGCGTAATAGGGTGGGTGGGTGTGTTTAGCCATATATCACTTTCAGTACGCAGTAAGTGAAAAGTTATAAAGTATCAACTAAAAAATCTAATTTAAATGTGCAGGTACAATCTGTTTTGCGGAAAAGATATTTATCAGAGCTAAATAAAAGGCACTTTGATATCGCATTTTACGTGCAATAGATCACGACATTGAGATAGTATTGAGCGATTGCATTGTAATTATCTTGTTGCATGAAGACTAAGCAAGATGCAACGAGCGTTACATTTTTCATATACACTGAGTCTAGTGTACAATGCATGTGGCAAACGTCATGATGCCATGTAATGGGGGCTGCCATTTGAGTCTTCTTCCAGTCAACTCGGTCCCATGACAGAGAGTCATATTTTACGCATACCCGGTACCTGTAATCCGATGGTTATCAAACTTTCCATATTAAAAGTACATTTGTGGACGGTACTGTTAATAGCGAGGAAAATTCCTAAACATTCCTGAAATACATAATATGAAAAGACTTGTTTGCGTATTTACATTTTACTTATTTCCCTCTTCTTTCACCGCATGTGGTTCTGTAAATATTACTGAAGTTTATATCTTCACGTATTATTAGTCCTTCGTTAAGAATACCCATCTAAAGACAATGAAAAGTACTTGACATTAGCTAATTATCCTAAATAAACCTTATATGTATGCATAAAATGGGATATATATATTGAATTTGTTTGTAAGTATGAGAACTATTGTAGTTATTGTATATGTTTCCGCTATTGTGTGAGAAGGCATTTCACCTAAAGCCAGTGTCTAGTTGAAATTAAGAAAAATACAAAGTTTAACAAAATTATAAACTGATCAGTCAAGGTAAATGAGCAGTTTCATGCTTTAGAAGAAGGTACTTCATTCAATTCTGTTTGATATTACCATTGTCAATAATCGTGAATTTCAAACTAAGTATAGCGTAACATGCTTATTGACGGTGAATATGACACGTATACATGTATATATCCATGTGCTTTTCTACAGTGAATTCTACGGCGTGTCGAATAAGCCACGCGTAAATATAGAAAGACATGTGAACGGAGAATATGAAAAATATTCCAGACTGTTAATTTTGGGGATCCTGATAATGTTTGGGGCTGAAAATTGTGTTATTAATATTATTACCCAAATATATGTATAATTGTGTCATTGTCTTCATCATAAAATGCTGCTTATGGCTATTGCAGGCCTCCAGACTTTTTTTTTTAGGAACTATTGTCGAGGTTGTTCACGACTGACAAAAACTCCATTTTTTTTTTTGCAAACAGTTTGTGCATAAAAACAGCTCATGTTCAGTTTCTGCTAGTTTTATACAAAATCCACTTCTCCTTGCCACTAAATGGATTATTCATAAGTGTTAGTGACATTTCTTTTTCACTGCATACAGACTCCATATTGTTGTACACTGCATAAAAATATGTGGACCAAGCGGAATTGTTTTATTATAAGTTATTCTTTTCATATACGCACTGCTAAATGTTACAGGATACTTAACTGAAAGAAATGGGACATCACTATTACCATAATTTTTAGGCATTTCTTCACAGAGTACCATCACCCACCCACCTGTACTGAATTGTACATTACCAATGGCCCTTAATTCCCAACGAGTCCTGTTCTATATATGATTACACACCTGCATACATGTAGGTAGGTGTAAGAGGCTTTACAAAGTGGCGTTCAGTTATTGATACAGGTAAACAGTGTGAAAGTAGTTCAGTGGCTGTACATGGAAGAAATTAGTAACAAAATGCAATATATAACCAAAATGTATCACTATATAAAATGTAAATCAAAACATATAAAATTACCGCATCAGTCAACAACACTATTAAATGATTGCAACGACAAAAAAAACGACGACAATAACAACACCAATAATAATAATAATAATAATAATGATATTGTGCATATTGAGCAGGAAGAGGAGAGATTTATCTTAATTTTTACCCCAAAGTGCAGAACACAAGTTGCAAGAGATTTATTTTTTCATATACACGACTCTTTCACTAGTTATGACTTTACATGATTCCAAGGAAATTAATGAGGACTTCTTCACAAGAGTCTTGATTAAATAAAGATTACAGAGCTCGATAGGCATGCAATTTGCAATCATCTCTTTCATTTCACTTGATATCCTGTATCTGGATTTTCTTGAACGTCAGACAAATGGTCTTACAGATGATGATGATGATGATGATGATGATGAAATCCTGCAATCATCGCTCCACTTGATATCGTGTATCTGGATTGTGTTGAACTTCAGACAAATGGCCTTACACACGACGATGATGATGATGAAAACTTTATATAATATAATTTCTCTACTTTCTTCTGTCTGGATTCAGCAATATTTTGTTAAATCATAATCAACAATATTTTGTTAAAGTCAAGTCAATACAGTATTTACTCATAGAATCTAGGTCAGAAGTTCATCTCTCACTCGCTAAACCACGTCATAATGCTGTACCCTAATTGTGTCCCTTTCAATCCAATACCTGAAGAAAACCATCTGCTACCGAGCACGGATATATAAAAGCAAGAAAAGCGTCCATTATGTTTGAAACGTGTCCTAAAGATGGCAATACAAGGCCGTTTTGTGTAACAAGTTATTCTGCGCAACTGTGATATAGTTTTCCGAGGTTAAAGGAAAATAAAAACAAAAGCACGTGTTCGTGCAAGAAAATATAAACACCCAGAATTCATGCCGATATATCGACGTGTCTCTTTATTAGTCCATAGGATTTTTTTTCTACTATCGATTTTGCTTTACAACAATCAAACGACGAGGTAGTATGTGACCAAACTGTTGTTGTGCGTTTCTGATGCATACTAAAAAATAACTACGGGACCTGAACTTCATTATACATAGTACAGGGTGGAATACTGGTGAAGTTGTGCATACAGTGTAAGAGTCCCTCCTAGGTAGGTCGATTCGTAAAAGCAGTGTGAGTATTGCCTAAGTTAAAAGAAATGATTACAGTTCTTTAAAGCATTGACATGTCTAGGACGCCTTGCGTACTTGTCAGTAACAACTGTTAGAGCAGATTGATAGTTTTATACACCTTAGACCACATAATGTTATGTTTGGAATATGTGTCAACACATTTTAAAATAGTTGATCGCGAGAAACCTGTTTATAAATCTACATTTTTTTCTGTATAACAATTATTTTATTTGGAAATGCATTATTCTGAAGCGGAAATTATTAAGTCGCGTAAGAAAACGGTGTATCCCGTACGGTACAAATATTTCGCCAAAAGGAATGAATTAATTCAGAATTTAAATTATTATGTCGCGCTCTAGAAACCACGTTCTATATTGATTTCCTCACTTGTAAATATACATTTAAAACTTACTGAACTCCTATTATCTGTATATTTTTTTAATTCTATTTCTATTTTATGAAGCTACGTAATTTCTTTCTGAACTGTTTATTTTCGCGTAGATTTTATTGTAAATTTCTCGAAGCTAATTATTGTTCGTGTGTGTGGATACTTTTTTCCATACTAGTCTTGTTGATCTTTGTTTTTTTCTTTCTCTCGTCAATGTATTTAAAAACTCTCCCCATAGAGGAAATAAAGACTGAATGAATGAATGTGTCACGTGCGTGAATAAATATGTCATGCACATAAATTATTATGTCGAGTACAGAAAATAAACGATGATAAATAATATATTAATAGATCGTTCGCAGGAAATAATAACTTCCGCGCAGAAAATAAAAATCACGAACGAACAATAATATGTCGCACACGGGAATTAATATGTGGCGCAGGGTAAAATAAACACTCTGTCACGGAAAACAGTAAGTCCCGTGCAGGATTTGTTCTCCGCGAGCAAAATACACAGGTGTCGAGCGCTGAATAACAAAATCTCGTACACAAGTGATGTATATCTGTGAGCGACATATTAATTGCCGTGAGAGAATTATAATGTTTTTTCTCAAGCGTCCTAAATGAACCATCGTATTTTATTTTCTTTGAACCAAGATCAAAGAAAGAGGTATACAAATGTATAATGGCAGTGGTGCAAATGTTATTGCAGCCCTCTTCGCACACATTTTCTATTTTGTGTTATATCAGTTGCTTTAAACCATAAATATCGTAATATCTGTAATATTTTTTTTTTTTTTTTTTTTTTTTTTGTAAACATATTTTATTATCGTTTTATTAAACATAATGGTATTGGACACACGTTGACCAACTCATCTAGGTACTTTCCCAGAACATAAAAAAAATAATCCAAATGTGACATTTTACAAATATTCGAACATATCTGAAAACTAGGTAAAAATATTACACATATTAAAAGACAAACACCATTTCAATTAAAAATATAAGAAGCATATACGTCTAAAATTACACTATTAATGAGGATATACGTCTAAAATTACACTATTAATGAGAGAGAGAGAGAGAGAGAGAGAGAGAGAGAGAGAGAGAGAGAGAGAGAGAGAAAAGTAATTGCACTGTTGTCCATTTCGTTTAGTTTATAGATTTAGGACTTAGAATATAATTGTAAGTACATGTACTATAAACGTAGAGTTTCGTGGATATATTTCTGAATATTTAGGAATATTACGGAGTTTGCTTCTTTACTTAGTTCGACTTCACTTTTCAATAATAAATCTAGAGTTACACAAGGAGTGTGTTGAAAGATAGAGTTACACAAGGAGTGTGTTGAAAGATAGAGTTACACAAGGAGTGTGTTGAAAGATAGAGTTACACGAGGAGTGTGTTGAAAGATAGAGTTACACAAGGAGTGTGTTGAAAGATAGAGTTACACTAGGAGTGTGTTGAAAGATAGAGTGAAAGAGCTGGAATATTTGCGTATTAAATAAGGGGTAATCTAAAAAATAGTGTGCAACATTTTCATTATCATAATCACACACACACATGTGAGAGTTAACTAATTCACTCTGTAAAGGTCGGATTTGAGGGTGCTGCATGCGGGTCTAAGTTTAGTGTGAAGGATATTAGGGTCACGTTTGCCAGTACCATAATAGGGTGGTGGCTTGTTAGTTGGATTAGACTAACGTTTCTTTTTAACAAAAGAAAGATTAGGAGCATTTCGGATATCGTCAGGGAGATAATTCGGTTATGTCTCTTTAATCGGCTGACTTAGCTCCTCCTCCTCCTCCTCCTCTCTCTCTCTCTCTCTCTCTCTCTCTCTCTCTCTCTCTCTCTCTCTCTCTCTCTCTTTCTCTCCATGTTTTTTTTTTCTTTCTTTTTTTTTTGTAACGTCACACTTGAGATAAAACTCAGACGTTTTGTGATTTTAATTGTATCGGATTTCAAATCTTAGAACTTAAAGGATTTTCTTCACCTTGTCTTTTGTACTTGTACGTTAAATCTCAAATAATTAGCAAGATAGAATAAAGATAGAAATAATGAAAAAGACAGATAGATAGATAAGTAGAGAGTTTTTATTTATCGTTGTAAAATATCGAACGAGAAAATCTGACACACGGACAGACGCACAGACACGTAGATTAAAGAAAATACAGACCACAGACGGACAGAAAAAGGACATGATTGATCTCAGTGTTTCCGCAAAAGAGCTGAAATAATAACGCACGCTCCTAAAATAGAGAACTAATTATTATCTGCAAGAATATGATGTGTATCGTTTAGGCTGTACTTGTCACAATTTGTGACGTTTACAAATGCATTATTAACAGTAAATGTCACGATAAAAGTGTAGGTCACAATTTGTTCCGTTTACTGGTAATATTGCTTTCAGAGTCGCTGTTAAATGTCATCTTCTTACATTTACCGGCGAGAAAAGAGGCCGTAAATGTCACAAACGCTGGTAAGTGCTACATTATGACATTTACTGGTGTTTGAGATACATAAGGGTTCTACAAAGCAATCCAAGTTTGTACACAGATTTTATTAAAGATCCTTACGTGGGTTTTTATTTAATTTTTTTACGGTTCTTTCTTGTTTAGCTGCGTTGTTCATGTATTTAGTACAAACTTTCATAAACAAGCAGTGATGAATGTAGCCATGTTCCTTTGTCACAGTATATCGTGGCTTAATGAAATAAATAAGACTGTGGAAGTTTGTATCATGTTGCCAAGGCAAGTTGAACGACCTCTACGCAAACAATTTACTATCCGTGTTTTGACAATTACATCCCTAGAACATGATCCATCTCTGATTTATAACATAACACAAGAATACTAATATCTGGGCAAATATACATTATTTCAAAAGTGTTCAGCGGTGTAATTTTTCCGTTAAATGGGACGATGCGCTGTCGCGTACTTTTCATTACGATACACCCATGACCACATATATACATACATACATACATTGAAATACCTACCTATCGAAATATCTTGTACACTGACGTATATACAGCTCGTTGTCACTCATCGGACAATTGTAAAGGACTTTATAGACCGACTCCATTTTTGTTTTATATACGTCGTATCCAACGTGAACACTTACTTTTTACAATAGAATACGCAAGTGCAAAGATGAACATTACGTGAACGATATAATGGCACAGTATTTACATACTAGAAGGATTCTATTTTACGTAAATGGATTAATTCCAATCCTATTACATTGGGCATAAACTTTTATTCTTGTCGCAACATTCATAAATACGAAGAGAAACCAATAAATCAATGATAGTGTGGCCCAAATGTCAGTTCTCGGGTCACTTTACAGGTAAATCTTATCCAGCTGTGGACACATTGACAAGAGTTACACAAGATTCATACGTATTGTACTGACAACTGGTCTGATGTTGTAAACCGCGTGTGTGTATATTATCATATGGGATTATCATTTTCTGGTGTGTGTGTGTGTGTGTGTGTGTGTGTGTGTGTACACATATGAACTGTCTTCTTTCACACTTTCGCGCATATATATCGCGGTACGCGTAATTTTAGTCAAAGAATTAAAAAAAATTAAATTATTCTGGAACCGATTGCACAACAAGTTCTAAGATATTATACGACGCGCTATCAACGACTTAGATTCCGGCACGTAGTGTCCTTAGATTTTTGTATTCTTCGTATTGATTTACCGTAATATCTGTAACAGGAACATAAGGAAACAACTGTGAACTAAATTGGATGTCATATAACTATGAAACATGTCAATCACTGGCATAGAGGAATTCCATTTTTCACAAAATCCTTTGACCGGATAATTCCAGTTGAGTCCATTTGCCTGATTTTGAACCATTCAAGTTAAATTCTGCTCCCAGAACTCCATAAAGCACTGATTTAAGATGAAAAAAGGAAATAATTTTTTTTTTTTTTTAAATTGCGGGTGCTATATACAGAACCTCAGATTTGGTCAACTTTAGTTTAGTCTGGTATCCAGTCGATATCGAAACTAATGTAAGGATGAGAAGAAAATGTTAAACTCGAGGGCATTAAAATACACTAGAGTAGGGGCATGTACAAAAAAATCCATCAAAGTAAAATTTAACAAGACAACAAATTAGTCTCATGGCAAGACAACAAAACGAGTCACATGTCTTTTCATAACAGAATTATTCAAGTGTTACGGAGAAAAATATATTTCAGAAACAAATGTTTGCGGTACAAAATGGAGAAAAATGATCCAATTATGAGACAGTAATGGACAGTGTAGATGATTTTCATTGACTTATAGAAACCTTGTAAATCAGATAAAAGTGTTCAATTGTATCTTCTTAATAATTCGATTAGGGTAATTTTAAAAATGTCAGCTATTAAGTGACAGTTTGACACGAAGGAGACAGTTTATACCTATCTCATGTATAATGAAAGAAGCCCTGTAGTCGTGGAACTTTATTATTATTATTATTATTATTATTATTATTATTATTATTATTATATATATATATATATATATATATATATATATATATATATATATATATATATATATATTAACAAAAAGTAAAAACAAAAAATATGGAACTGTAGATAAATCAAGGTTCATATAAAGCCATTTGACAAAAATTAACGTGAGCTTTCACCCATAATTTAAATAAATCCCTTTTTACAAAACAAATGTTTTATGGAAGTATATTGTGCTGTAGCGCAAGAAGTGCCATCAATTTTTAACAGTAATTAAAATCGTTATTATTTCCCTTCTCTGTATATCGGATTGCCATAAATCTAGGTGAATAATCAATGGACAGTGAAAGAAAATTGTGTTGCCTTTTTAAAAATGTCTTCATCCCACCCACAACCAGTTTACACGAAAGAAAACATTGAAAAAACGGTTTAGTGTTATGATATGTTGATTATACTCGATGCATACGTCAGAGCATTTTCTACATACTCGAAGCATCCATCAGTGCATGTTTTACATACGAAATTTATATTTAATTGTAATTTAGTCCTTAAAGGAATAGCTCATTGATAGCCACTGGCCTTGAATTCAAATATTTCCAAAATGCCTTCAACCGGAACACCTTTGTCTTATTTTGTGCTTATATTTGTTATCGGAAAAGCTAGAAGTTTTCCGGATGAAAATGCCAAACCAAATTAGACAATCCATATGTCGTTATCTCAGACTGAACGAGACTATTACGGCCCATCCGCCATATTGTACGGAACCCATTACAAATTTGTAATCTATTCGTAACGTAGTGAAGAATGCAGGTACCAGGCTATTGATACATAGCAACATAACGAATGTATGGGGTCTGCCAAATAGGTATACTCTAGACCTCTTCATTCGTCAATTCAATATCCCATCCATATTTCCTTTTCCAGATACACGTAATCTTTTAACAGAATTATCAAAAAAGCCGAAAAATGTCTCGTATAGTGGCATAATGGCGCACCACACAAATGTGTAGCTCAGCTGAAATGTGGCTTCATCTGCAAGATTCATTGATATATATGATAAGGAGTGAAAAGTATTAAAAAGGATAATCCAGGGTCAGAGTTATCTGCGCTTGTCAGCGATGTAGCAGGATGAAGCCGGGGTTGAATTTAGCGAAAACGCTGAAAGCAATTTCGTGAATGAGATGTTTATTTATAATGTAATTGAACGATGAATGGATCTGAAACCATACTCGTGCACATAAAGTCCAACAATGGATTGAAATGAATTATGCGCACCGAGTTCAACAACTGATAAAAGGAAATGATATCGTTCAGAAATGGAACTAATCAGAACATGTAACTCCAAAGAGAATCAACGTACGGAACTTCTAAACAAAATATAATTGATGTATGGATATATCACCATGGATGATCAATGTATAACATTTATGCACAAATATGAACAATGTATGATTCTCTCATCAAGAGTGATCAAAATATAGGATTTATACACAAATATGAACAACGTATGATTCTATCACCAAGGATGATCAATGTATAGAACTTGTACCAAAATATGAACAATGTATGTTTTATCCACAAGTAAAACGGATGTATTATTGATTCTCACTCATATAGCGATATTGAATTATTTATTTAATTTATATAATGATATTGAATAATATTGATTCAAAAATAGAACATATGTATCTCATATCGTCCAGTTGATGATCACGATGTACTTCCGGTTCCACAGCTCTTGTTGAATGGTCAAAGAGCCACCACGCATGGCCCGCTCCTCCCAGTCTGCCGAAAGATCCCTCGAGAGACTCCTTATTCCCTACAGCCTCGTTGCTCCCGAAGCTTTGGTCCCTCACTGCGAGTAAATTATACCGTCCTCCGAACCAACGTCACCATCGACCCAAGCATCCGGGTTACACGATGCCTAACAGAGTTCTACGACTGCCCATCTCTACAGCTGAAGATCGCTCCTGTAAAGTGGACAGCTTCCTGACAAAACTTGTTGTATTGCGATAAAGCAACAAGAATTTACTCTATAAGTACCCTGGTTGTGGGGAAAATCCACAGCCAGAGAACTCGAGGTAATCGGGTTTCGCACTGTAGGCACTAAGAGCGTGCAACAAGGGGTAAACATAACTCAGTGTTTTGAAATAGCTAAGGCTAAAAATAAACCACCCTCGGGTAACGCTGTACGCGGCAACGAAACCCGAGTACATTTTCGTTCATATATATAATGCATAAACATTTTACTACATACAATTCTGTGACAGTTGTATATTCTCGTGGAATAGGAATCAGAATGAAACTGCAATCGTTTCACAAAAAGTCCATTTTGTTCTATGTTAGTGTTTTGCTTTGAATTTCTTAGAGCGAGTAAGTGCGTCTGCTTCCGAAACTATTGTTTTCCTTTTTCTCTTCCTTCACTTTCCTTTTGTGTAAAGCACACTCAGAAGTCCGATGTCCTTGCTCGAGACACATAAAACATATCACTTTTATCTCAGGAGTAGTGTTTGGTTTCCCCAGAGGTCTGGTTGGACATTGTGCATTTTCGAATCACTTTCTGTAAATCTCTCACCAAAATTGCGATCTTTTGTTGTTCTTCCATCTTCATAATAGGTTGAAAGTTAAGTGGAACTGCACTATATCATCATATTAGGTAGGGTATATATATATATATATATATATATATATATATATATATATATATATACGAGAGAGAGAGAGAGAGAACAATCTAATCTTATACCATGAGCTCATGTTATCATGAAATGATCGCCAAAAATTCTATCGAAGAGACTCAAGTGAAGTCACGCCGACGAGGACGACGTTCTGTGTTGACTGTATTATATTCCTCTTCTACATAGCTTTGTATTCTAGCGCTTCTGTTATTGATAGTTTTGCTTTTGTTACTATTATTTCACTGTTATTTCAACTTCAATAAAACTGAATTCTTTTTCAAATTGTTTTGATCGATTTAAATGGTGTAAAATGGCAAAGGTTGATGGAGTGGATTTCTATAAACTTATTAACGATGAAGAGATATCTGATGACATGTACAATAAAGATGAATATGAGGATCAAGTTGTTTTTGTATCCATTGAAATAGTGTAAAATGACAAAAGTTGGTGGAGTGGAATCATGGATCAAGCTACGGGTGTGAGGATCAAGTTGTTTTTGTATCCATTGAAATAGTGTAAAATGACAAAGAATGGTGGAGTGGAATCATGGATCAAGCTACGGGTGTGAGGATCAAGTTGTTTTTGTATCCATTGAAATAGTGTAACATGACAAAGGTTGGTGGAGTGGAATCATGGATCAAGCTACGGGTGTAAGACTTGATGAACCTTATACTGATAATTTATCTAATGGGGGAAATTATCATCAACATACACCTTTAAATATATTTGATGTATACAACGAACAAATTAAGCGTGATATCGTGATTCATGGATGAAGATTAACATAAATAAATTAAATCTGACTGAACAACTGATGGGAGATCATTGATTTACCAAGAAATAGAGAAAACTCCAATACACATTTTCAAAAAGGATACTCTAAATAAAATGTTAACACATAACTCTATAGCTGCACAAAAAGAGGAAGTGAATTTATAAAGTCTTTGTGCTGGACTAGAGAAGTAAATATATGGAAATGACCAAAAGAAAATATTTCTGAGAATTTAGAGATGCAAACATTTCAAACAATTGAACAATTAAAGTCAACAAACAGGCAGCCCGTAAAAATGTATCATTGTACATAATTGGTAGGCGACGTTTTAATGATGTAAGAGAAATACATAATGATTTTACCAACACAAATATTGATTTTAAAGAAGTAATTGATAAAACTCAAAAAGGGTTTTAGAAAGAGGTTATTCTCAAGAAGGAAATATTAACAGAATATTTAATCCAGAAGAAGAAAGAGAATTAAGAGGTTATGCAGATGCTTTTGATGCAGTAAATTCAAAAATAATATCATTGAAATCAAAGGTTGAAATGTATGGTACCTATATAGAGGAAATAAAAAAAAGATATCAGTAATTTAAAATGCAAAATGTAAAGCTAAATTGCAAGAAATATTGCAAACTTATCAAAGCAAACGAGCACAAATACTCGGCATTTAACAGATTTATACACTAACTTTAGACAAAATATTAATAACATTGAGTCAACAAAAAAAAGATTACTATGAGATGAAAGACTAAAACAACTGTTTAAAAAGAAAAGTGTAACAATTGGTGTAATTTGTACATCTTTAGGTATGATGGCAAGAACTCTTGGAATGTCCATAGCAACTTTTGCCAATACGATATCCCACATCCTGATGTTGCCATCCATATTGCCCAGTGTAAATGAGTTTGCCAGAATTTTATGTAACATGGTGCTCTGTATCTGGTCATTGCATCATTGTCGTCAAATTTTAAAATGCAATTTATTAAAATGTTGATTGGCTTGTACATAAATTAATTATTTTCTGAGCAGTATAGTTTTATCTCTTTATCTATGTGGCAATTTTTTGTTTAAACTGGAGCGTTAAACTGAGTTACTGGACAAGGGTATGGTGCACTGCTTGTTGGTGTTTGTAAAATCTGAAGTCCATTATTTATTTATTTAAAGTTTTATATTTTATTTTGTAAATTTAAAAATACATTCGATCATCTGTCAGTGGGTTTATGGGTTGTGTCTGCAGATGCATTTGAATCCAGACATAATATCGCCTCATATGATAATAGTTGGATGATAATAATTGTATGGAATTAAAAATAAGGCTGTTTCTGGTTATGTCGTTGTTGCCTAGCTTAATACAAGTCTTATCCTACTGTAATAGGAGACTATATATAAATTCATTTTACACGACTGCCAAACCACAAAAAGGTAATGAACACGCATATGGTATAACCCCGACAGTTTCATATTTACCTCGTAGGATACATTTGGCATAACAATGATGTCAGACACATTCTCCATTTATTTTATACTCTTTCATTAGTTTTTTTCAGACAGATATGCAATATTTAAACATTTTTATTTGTGGCATACGTGTGATATATGAATCTTTGATGTCAACTTTACAGTAGGGTCATGTCGGTGTACCAAAACTTTTATACTTTTCCCTTGAAACATGTCCCGCAAGATGCCATACCCATGGCTATTTGCAAGACTGTTCCATTGGTGGTATTCAACATTCTTAACAGTATGTTTATTTATGATTTCTCTGAAGTGTATCGGCACAAGTGCAGTTAAATTACTTTGGAGAATATGCGAGTACGTGTCAGGTAATGTTTGGTGTGTTTTCATTAAAATATGAATTGTTTTCATTTAAATAGGAGTGCGCAACTTGATACCTACACACAAAGCAAGAAAATGCATTATAATCCCTATTATTGTCTCATATCTAGTAAGTTAAACCCAAATGTGCTGCGTTGTCCTGATGCAAATAGTTGTAACTCAGAGGTGCAAAAAGCAGTTACCTCTCCTGCATTATGAGTCTTTTATAAAACAGAGATGGATGGGGGAAATAAAAGACAAACGATTGTAATAATATGATGCTAATGAATAATACTTACTTATATAAATACAAAGAAACGGAAATTAATAACAGCTGCTGTTGACGGTACCAATAAATAAAAGGCAGTTGGTCTTTAATGGTGCAATGGACAGTTTTAATGCACACATTTGATGTCACATCAACCTGCCTAACATGACATGACAAGGCAATGGAAGCTCATATCAAAAGACGTTTATGCACCCTACCCACTGTTTCATACATGCATGTTTCATGACCAGTGGTCATATTTGACACAAAGTGACGCTCGCCCTGCAAATGCAAGCCCTTTCCCAATGTGATAATTTTTAACAACAGTGTATACTAAACAACTTTATGTCTTTCAAAATATTTGCCACCCACGCCGTTTTGTTGTAGATATTATACTTGCCTTTAACCCAGCGTGTCTACTGCTACAAGCGGCTAGCTCTGCTTCCTAGTCTACTATTGGGATTTCAGTGTCCAAGTACTGTTAAGTAACTTTGGGAGGTACACACGCCTCACATCATTTTAAAGAACAACACAAGCGAACACAAATCACATGATGACCTTAAATTAGGAATTTTTCAGGGACCAATTTACGAAACTGTCCCCTGCTACTTCAGCTGACAATGACAAAACACAAATAACAATGCAATCATCTCTTATGTTCGTATTTTTCGCCTGCTACATTTTCAGATCGATAATAATTCGGAAATTTTCCTTGGCGAAAATATTCTACATTTTCTATATTTTTACAGGTCAATCCGTTGATAAATTTTCTACAAAACTCGGGAAAGACTGAATCGTAGCGAGGTGACGAACACTTTAGAAAGTGTCTCCGCAAGAGATAAAATGTCAAAGCAATCTTGTTTGCCATATAATTTTTAACACAGACGTATCGACTTAGTGTATTTTTAAAATATTTTTTCAGATTGTTTGTTAATTTACGAAGATGTCTTTTTCTTATAGCACGTGGAATGAAAGCATATTTATTAAGATATGAAGATTCGCGTGAAGCCTTGGATATTTGTTCATTTAATAAGTCTCAATTATGCAGATATGTTTTGTAGTTGATTCTAAAATGTTATTGCACATTTCCACTGAGCCTAATATCACATTGTAGTTGACATTTAACATTAATTATATGACCATGCGATTTACTTTTTTCTGATTCGCTAATTACTGGTCGCACAGTTTTCGTGATTACAAAATGTTCAGCCCATCAAATTAGTTGAATTTTTCTAATTTTGCGTTCTTCCAAACAATAGTGACACTCGTATCGAGAATTTCAAGATGGTGACCTGTGAATTGTACGAAAGAGTATCTAATACAAGTATTAGCTTTTCTTAAAAACAAGCTGTCTTTTAACTGAACCAATTGGGTACCATGTCGAAAGCCATTGAAATATGGGGTAATACCCCAGGGTGTTTCTGAAGAAGTTATTGGCACTTATGAATCTTTATACCTTTCTAGGTTAAATTTCGGGATCAAAAGTGTCCAAGACACCACTACGGTGCTTGGGCTGCAGTCCCACATACAGTGTCTACTTCATTGTTCAACTGTTGGGATTTTGGTCAGTGACAAATTGGTCTTTTCACATATATTATCCTGCTCTTACGACGGGCTTCGAGTTAGCCTCGAGTGACCACCGAGGATATGTCTTTGAGGGAACAAGAACGGTTTAAAATAAAAATATTTTAAGAATAAGCAAATAATGATGACTATTATAACTCCCAACAATAACTTTGTACATGTCCTACTTAAAAATCACTTTGAAGAAATTAATTCTGTAGCTTATATTAGGTGTATTAAGGATCAAGATTGCGCGAGGACGAGATAGTTTGGGATGATGATAATCTTGGGGATTGAATGGAGACTATTTAATTTTAGGAAGGGAGTCAGACCGTTTGAAAAGTATGTATTGGCACTGGCAGGTAAAAAAAACTAAAGCTCAGGATCAAGTCAATACGTGTTGAACGAAAAAGTGAAAAGCACTCCAGATATAATAAGGTTAAAATGATGTATGAACGTAAGTGGTAACTCCATGAGAGATATATCTTGAACATTCCTTGATACTGCAATTTCAGACATTGCCTATTTTGGTATGTATAGTTTCCTTCTGAGGAAAATATAACACGATACAGTTTCCCCAAAACAATCAGTTTTGTTTCGGAATTCGTATATGAAAATTTAGTAGTTTGGAAAATGAAGCAAATGAGAAGAAAGTATCAAAATAAATGACATATTTCTTATTTGATATTCGATTATCAAGCCCTTGTTAGGCTGACTTGGTAATCAAAAAAATTACATCTATTTGCTTGCCTTTTAATTCAAAGTACTGCTGGCAACGAATTAGTTATTAATTAATGACTGTACTCAACAGATACATATATCTCAGTTATGCCATGCGAAATGAAAATTTGGTTCGTTTATGTCTAAAAAAAAGTCTTGATAACGTATACTTTAATCAGAAGAAGAACAACATACCTTAACCAAAGAAAAACAACATACCTTAACCAAAGAAAAACAACATAATTTCACCAAAGAACCTGCTGCTTTTTATTTATTTATCTTCCATCGGTGATGAAAACTTAAGCGGATTTGATTGTAAACGATAAAAAAAATTTCTTCTAATTTTTTTTTTAGGTAAGTCAACACACATACGTATGCTGATTTTACAAAAGATATCGAACGTTGAATATCTTCCCACGGGCAGATTGGGATGCGGTGGTTAATGGCCTTTCGAGACATTGAATGACAGGACGAGACAACGACAAGATAATACCTCAGCGGGTCCAAAATAAATAGATTTGAATAATACACAATTCATCATAACACATCGGTCAATGATGAACTATTTATTTGGGATCTGTCCTTCAGGTCTCAAGAACCGTGTAAAATAAAAATACACAAACAGTTCATGCCCCCGAAAAGTACAATTCTGTTTTTCCATTGTGATTGAGAGGACTGTATAAATGCAGAAAAGTACCGATAGTAACTCATTGAATACTAATCCAGGTGACTAGGCTGATTCGGGAGATTTTCAGGTAGGACGGACTTCGCTATGCACACAAGCTGTTTATATGTATACTTTTTAACCCTTACCGTCACTTATTTCGTTTTACAGGAATTTTAAATCGCAAAATATTATTTGATATTGAATTTCACATGGCACAATACAATTTCGTCTCTCTTGTATGGAACCTTTAAAATGATAATTCAACTCATTCCGAAATATCTTTTATGAAAAGTTCAATATGATGTTCTATTTTTGACGGTGACTGAAAATATCTATGCTAGGTTTAGGAGTCTAGTCTCTTTTGCTTTATAAAATGTTTCATTCTAAACTTTTCAACATTAAACTACATATGTATATAGTTACCACAAAAATCTGGACTGGTCGAATACTTTTGAACGTTTCAAAAAAGCTTTGAAGACTCAAGTATTGCGACAAGAAAATGGAGAACTAATGAGAAAAAATGATAAATAAATTACACAAATATGCTTGATTGATGAAACATTCTTTAAGATAAGATAAGAATTCTTTATGTCATCTAAATTAAAATGTAAATGTATTTTATACGTACAAAATCATAGGTGTCTTGTATGCGAATATAGAGACACATATATAAATATTGAGTGTGTCTGTCATTGTTAGAAGAAACTTATGTAAGACATTTAAGGAGTAATTTGTTCCATCTATCTATAATTCGAGAATTAAAACATATATTTTATAATTCCACGGTGATTTAACAATACAATTATTACCATTGGATATTCTTGTCATCATTGAAAACACATATTTTCTCATTAATTCTTCAAAACCAAATACATCATAATTTGCAAACATGGTAGAGGCACTGTTCCATCTTGGAATTCTTAATTGTAAACGATAACTATTGATATAACCATAACTAATTTTCTTTTCATACATTCACTAAATTTTGTCCATAGAGGTGTGCAATACATTGTACAGCAATACAATTTGAATAATCTAATTTTTATATTCAAAAAACAGTTTCTAAATTTACGTAAAAACATATTTGTTCCACTACACAAAACTTTGTAATGTCTCTTTATATCTTCATCATCTGATACTGTATCTAAATTGTACTTCCATAATACTTGCAAGAGATCTACGATATAATACACCAACACCTCCGTAGGGTCTATCTATTTGTGTATGTTTAAAAGACTGAATCGGTGATACACCTGATTCATAAAAGTCCTCGTGCACTGACAAAAGACAGTCTAACTCACTGTCGAATAGCTACAACTCTTGTAGAAAACAAATGTCAGATATATCGCATACATTTCTAACATTTTGAATATTTCTAATCATTGAACGGCATTTATAGAAATAAATACGTAAAGAACCTATTATGTATTGTTGAGTCCAATAAAGCAAAATTCTTTGCTAGCTTGCGCTTTAGGGTTTCTACTTTTCAACACATATTAGCCCCAAAGTATTTTTTTTAATATCGTAAAGAGAATGAAGTGGCTGTTGTAGTCAGTTGCGAGACAGTTTGCACTTTAAAAATATATTTCACCACATATATTTTCGACACGTAATTTTCAACTATCTTTCAGTTATTTTCTACGGGTAATAATTTAGAAACGTAAACGAAGATTTGGAACACTGATTTATTTGCATAGTCTACTTTTGATATATAGGGGTAGTTTTAGCATAGTCTACTTTTGATATATAGGGGTAGTTTTAGCATAGTCTACTTTTGATATATAGGGGTAGTTTTAGCATAGTCTACTTTTGATATATAGGGGTAGTTTTAGCATAGTCTACTTTTGATATATAGGGGTAGTTTTAGCATAGTCTACTTTTGATATATAGGGGTAGTTTTAGCATAGTCTACTTTTGATATATAGGGGTAGTTTTAGCATAGTCTACTTTTGATATATAGGGGTAGTTTTAGCATAGTCTACTTTTGATATATAGGGGTAGTTTTAGCATATTCTACTTTTGATATATAGGGGTAGTTTTAGCATAGTCTACTTTTGATATATAGGGGTAGTTTTAGCATATTCTACTTTTGATATATAGGGGTAGTTTTAGCATAGTCTACTTTTGATATATAGGGGTAGTTTTAGCATAGTCTACTTTTGATATATAGGGGTAGTTTTAGCATAGTCTACTTTTGATATATAGGGGTAGTTTTCTTTTATTTCAAACTTTTTTCATAGACTTTCGTACAAGCAAAGCCTCAATCATTTTCATTTTATTTTGTTTCCCTTAAATTCTACCTTTCCAATAAGCATACTTATGTACCGATAATTTAGCATTCTACAAATTCTAGGTACTTTTTCGGGAGTGTGGCAATCTCTTTACCAGAAAACTTTTGTTTTATTCTAATATCAGGTTTGCACTAGCTGAAGTTGAAACGTAAGCATGACTTTTCTTGAAGCAAAAGCGGCAGCAGCGTGAATGATGCTAATATTTTGTGTTAAATTTTGGGAAAGTTATAGAACATGCATTAAAGCGCTGTCAGCAGGCAAAAAGAGCTTTCCTTCGAGTCCTTATTTGTCTTTTTTTCTGGAATACGTACTTTCATTTTCAAGAGGACATGTCTTTCTTCTGGGATGGGGTGGGGGAGGCAACAGTCAGTCGGTAATATTCGTATTGTATTATATTATTTTGTATTTGGAATTCTGTATCTTTTCATTATCATGATCATTGTTAGCCATTTTAAGCATTTTTCTTTTCTCCTTTCTTTTCTTTTGATTCTCTTAAAACACGCGAATATCAATTTTGATTCCTCATGAGCCCGACAAAATTTTGCGATCTCTTTCATAAGCCGACGCAATGGAAAGTGGCTCACAGTTTAGACTTCTATTCAATTATGTAAACACATGCATTACACAGGAGGCTTTACATTGACTCCATTTACGAAATCAACACTGATTCTGTATTGTATTTATTGATTTATTTTCAGTAAATATCGATTTAAACATTCAATCATTTCAACATATCGACCTTTAAAAAGTATGTTTTATTTAATTATTAGAATTTGTGCACTTTATTACAGAATGTCTCAAGGTTAATACAGAGTTCTAACTTTCTTCATCTTTCCCGCAGGTCAGAAAAACACATTAACTTCAAAATGAGGAGAGTTTCTTTATTTTTGGTTTGTCTTGCTGTTTGCACCCACACCACCTATGCTTTTATAGGCTTCGAGGCGGGTAAGTTCTGTCCGGTGTGACTGTCTGTCTTTCTGTTTGTCCGTCTCTTTGTTTATCTGTCATTCTTTGAATTTGTATATTTTTAATAATTGTATTTCCTTAGTAAGAAGCACATGATGTTTTTGCACTTTCGCTACAAATAAGCTTAACACAAATGCACGAGAGAGAGAGAGACAGAGAGAATCATGACTGAAGGAAGCATGCGTATTACACATCAAAAGTAGAAACAGTTCTAACAACCATATCAAGTAAATCTTCTAGTTTTATTGAAAATATCTTATTACAGATTTAAATAATTTACAGTTTGCATGGTAACAAATGAAAGACATGACGAACCGTGAAGAAAAGAAGAAGAAAAAAACCCTGATCGTCTGATAATGGGAGTGATACTTAAAATTTTGAATTATTTTGGTGCAAAGGACCATATACAAATTACACTTTTTATCTGTCTATTCTATATGTGTTACCGTCTACCTTTCGGTCTTTCTTTCTATCTTTTTATCTGTACTTTTATTCGCATGTTTGTCTTGGCCTATACAACCCACTAACTGGAAGGCATCCATGCGAGAAAGTACTGTCCAATATATCTGTCTGTCTTTCTGTATGTTTGTCCGTCTATCTGTTTAAAGTATATAACGGGTTATTGCTCTTCCATTATAAAATATACTGGACACAAACACACGAGAGAGAGAGAGAGAGGACATTGAGTGAAGAAAGCATGCGTATTACACATAAACATAAAATATAATGTTTTAACAACCATATTAAATAAATCATCTAGTTTCATTGAAAATATGTTATACGGATTTAAATAATTTACATAATGTTGTTCTGTTTGTCTCAAATTTTCCCCGTTTATTTTCTGTCCAATTAGCACTTCAAGCCAGCTGTCTTTGTGACGCCCTGTATGTACGAAAGCAGTTAGACGGACAAACAGTCTGCCAGACAGAGATATATATTTATGTCTATGTTATTAAGATAGAGTCTTGCTGAGTGTTGATTAACATAGACTGTCGTGTTTTGGTGCCAAATAAAGTTTGATAAGCACATGATCATTAATGGTTATCCATGAACAAGCTGTTTTCAAGAATATGTTTCAATACCATTTTAAAGAACGGACAAATGAAACTGTCGTTCAGACTTTCAAGAAATTTATATATCAGTGGGGACCATTCGATAATTTCATATAGATGGTCTGGTTAAATTGCTTCTACTTGCCAACCAGGCATAAACTACTAGCTGTTTCTGTGTGTTAAGTAAACTTTATCCACTAGTCTCTATGGTAAGTCTTCACATCTACCAAAGCTGACAGGCTGTAAAACCTTCGCTTCCGGTTTATCAGTTTCGTGTCAACATGATTTACCACGGAATATCTCTTTCAAAAGACAATCAAGTCTGAGAAACCACCAATAATGCAAGACTAATTCTTGCAAATTAAAGTTTTAGTAAATATAATGGAATATAACTTTCGAAAGTCATCTAAATTTAAATCAATTTCCAGATCAATGTCGTAAGAACTCCAATGAATGGTCCCAGAACGCGCACGTTCCATAATTGATTAGCAGCAATCTTTGATGTCACGCGATATCAGTGAATGTAGACGTGATAGTAAACTACCGAAAACCCCAAGGTTGAACCTAGATTTGGTATTCATTGTCTGATGTTGGGTCAGTGTGGCAGGTCACTGTGGCCATTTTTCTTCTTGACATGTAGGTGCTTGGTGATAGCATATATGAACCTAACCTTTTTCTCTCGATAGGTGACATAATGATGCTACAGATGATGACCGGTATGTTTGACGGTCAGAAGGGTGCACAACCTCCACAAGCTCCGGGCCCCGGCACTAAGCTCGGCAGTCAAGGCCAGGCTCCAAATGTGCGTCGTGGAGGTGATCTTGGACTCGGAAACCTGATGCAGATGAGTTTGCTAGCCTCCATGATGAACTAACCATCCATCCACACACCCACCTAACTTACCCTGGACTGGTCTGAATCTCAAAAACGTATTTGATCCGATATTTAAAAAGATGGTTTCATAACAGAATTCCACATTTGAAAGTATAGGAGATGTCTACCTCACGAATCTATTAGACACTCTACGATATATGTTTAAAGCTGGTGATTCAATCTTTATAACAATCCATTTTTTAACATTTTGGCGGGAAATTCTTTTATTCATATATCTGAATATTGTCCATGCTCCTCACAAAACGCCGTTATCACGACCATCCTGCACGTGCAGAGCATGCGTTCATATTTCGTCAGGATATTTGTAGGTCGCAATATTAAGTGGTTTTCATCCGTTGTTTTTATATATATAGAGACTTGACTATTCTCGTTTTAACACAATCTTTAAAAGTAACAAAGCATCGCGTTTTCATTTTAAATAAAACCTACTTAGATAAACAATATGTGTTGTCATTCATTCACTTTGAAATGTAACCCATCAAATATTCGAGATATTGCGATCAAGACAATTAGTTATATGGTACAAATTGACGAGAGCTCTACGCTATTATTGTGTATGTACATATGCTTTGTAATTTATGCAAATAAAAGAGTTTATATAGATATAATGTTATTGGTTCTGTCCAGTGATCCAATAGTCAACTACAAAACTCCTAGTGAAAGTTTACTGCCTTTGAAACAATTTCAAGGTCTTCTAAAAAGTTTGCTTTGCCATTGGATTTTCAAGTTTTTGGATTAGACCTATCTAACAAGGATAAATATTTGATACAATCGGGTACAAGAACACGACTGGCACTGTGCCACGTCATTTTAAACCAGCTTTTTGTCATGTTGTCTCAAGATCCCTAATGAAATCGACTTTACAATATCTTTCTATTAGCCGTTTTATCTAACAATCCATCTATCTACCTACTAGCCTATCCATCAATCTCTCTTATGATGTATATCTGCCTTTGAATTCATATACATTTCCACATGAAACGTTTAGCTGCCATTTAAACGCATGATACGACTTTTAAAATGTTTACTTTGCCTTTGATTTTTTAAGATTTTGGATTGGACCTATCTAACATGATCGGATAATATCAGGACCAAGAAGTACGATTGCCATATCCTTTTAAAGCCGTTTCTTGGCATGTTCTCTCACAATCTTTAGTGACGTTGACTGTCTAACTCAGTATTCATATATCTGTCTCCCTATTTACCTATCTATCTATCTACCATGTCAATTCACGTTTGAATAAACGTACATTTCTACATGATAGGTTCGATATATGCAAAATATATCTGTATCTACACACTAGCCTTTGTCACTGGTGATCCAAAACTGGACGAATGTATTCCATTTTTGTTTAATTGTTTTTCTGCTCCGGGGAATTTATAAGGTAGGCGTACTTTAAACTAATTTGATACAATTTAATTACATTTAGAGCCAATATAAAGTTGGAGTTTTTATATGGAATTTGCAAGAATATATTATTTTCTATATTCAGAATACAATTACTGATATTATTTAGATTGGAGTCCAACAATCTAAGAAACATACCTTTAGGATTTAAATGGAGATTAATATGGAATTTAATTAATATCTAATTTAAAAAAAATCTGCCCACAGATTGTCTATCACTCTACACATAAATAAAAGAGCAGTTGATACATGTATTAAGTGTTCATGAGTTCACGGCCTTAAAAGGCTCCTAACAAAGACCTTACTCTTGATAGCCGTGATACCAATTGTAATCTGAAAAACAATTAATATTTCCGCTTGCATATTATACTGTTTAGAGTCCTTCAGCTATGTTATATTGGGTCTTGATTGGTACATACATACAAACCAACGGCTCGTGTCAGGCCAGAACGCAAAAACAGTATTAGTTTTTAATTGTCTAAAATTTCGAAATGGTGTAAATTCTCCTATTCCAAAAGCATCGCTAAATGTTATAGTTTTGGTCACCTGACCATAATTCAACCTTTCCAACGTTATCTACCTTTAAATAAAGTTATGCTGCTTAGATTCATTAGGGATAATTACAGATTTATTAATGATTTGTTGCTTTAGCAAACAAAAATCAAATTTATGTGATGTCATTGTTATTTTTGATAAGTTGACTGTTTACTAGCTTTAATCAGCTGGTACCTGTCCCTTTTCTGCAGAAACAAGTTTAATAAAAGGAAGAAGACCCAGTCAGATAACAATGACAAAGCAGAAATAACAATGGAAACATTTTCGTACGTTTGGATTTTTCTTCTACTAAATTATTTAATCGGTAATAAATCAAATATTTGCATTGGCTAAAATATTCTAAGGGACTTTTGTTGAAGGTAGGTAATGGTTACAGGTGAATCCGTATATAAATTCACCCCACCCCCTAATTCTCAAGAAAGGCTGAATCGTAGCGAACTCACCAAAACTTAGAAAGTGTCGATTTGATGTGGTTGCCTTTTTATTTTTTTTTTTTTTTTAAATTTGCGAAGAAGATGTATTTTTCTTATGCAACATGGATTGGAGGCACATTAGTTAGGATTCGTAATTTCTAGTAAAGCTCAAACTGGGATTGCTCATTTAATAAGTGTAGATTATGTATGTTTCATCGTTATTTCTAAAAGTGTACATGTCAATGGGGCCTAATGTCACATTGTAGTTGACGCTAACATTAATTATATGAATATATGCTTTACTTATTTCTGATTCGCTAATTATTGGTAACACAGTTTTTGTGATTACAAAATAGTTAGCCAATCATATTAATCTTTCTATATCTGCCCTACTTACCGACCGCAATAATTCTATCTCATCCTGGACTGATAAATCTGAACACGAGATAGAGGCCGTTTAATCTTTTAAGAATGAAAGAATTATCATGGGATACTATAATATTGATTTGATTTGCGATATTAGCACTAAAT
Organism: Margaritifera margaritifera; assembly: GCA_029931535.1. NCBI lineage: Eukaryota > Metazoa > Mollusca > Bivalvia > Unionida > Margaritiferidae > Margaritifera > Margaritifera margaritifera. The sequence goes on along the minus strand of JAQPZY010001482.1, from coordinate 3,031,821 downwards.
TGTTTTTTATGATTCAATTGCACGATCTAACACAGTTAATCAATGTTCCAACAAGACTAACAGCCTGTTCTGCTACATAGATTGACCACATCTACACTACCCACCATGACAACCTCTACGAGATTTACGTATCATGTTTCTCTATTAGTGATCACTATCCCATTTGCGTAATTCGTTAGCAACATAGCGCAAAGAATAACAATTCATACTACTATGTGGAACACCGATGACTTAAAAATTTTGCTGAAAACGAATTTCTCTCTGAACTGTCTGAAAATATTAATTAACCTTCTCTAAAACAGACGCGGATTATTATTTGTCCATTTGGAATCACTGTTTTATTACTATCGCGATATTGCAAACGATCAAGACAATCAGAATAGTTTACTAGTGAAATCGCCGAGGCGCAACGTAAACGAGAGTACTATCAAAAATGTAAAGAGTACACCATATCGCGTACGGTGGAGCAAAGCCAAATCCCTCATTGTCAAATATGAACGTTCCTTTTCCAAATAAGCCATTGCCTCAAACTCTGATAACAGATCCATCTGGAACCACCTGCAAGAAAGAACTTTTATGAAACCAGTACTTCTAAGTCCATGTGAAAATATAGTGATGGCACTAGTTACGCCGACGATCATGATATTGCAAACCAACCGAACCTCGTCTTTGCTAATATTTCCCAAACACTTGATATGTGTAATTTTACAGAACCTAACACAGATGAACCCACTGCTTTTGTGAATGAAAAGGTAGACGATCATGTTAATTTTTATATCCCCCTAATTATATTAACTGATACTATTGATATTATCACTAAAATAGATACTAATAAATCGGCGGGTCTAGATGGAATGCATCCCAAAATTCTGAAAAGTTCGGCTTTGTCTATCTCTGATTCATTGAAAGAAGTAATTGACTGTTGCATCACTTCCGGTAACTTTCCAGAATCATTGAAATTAGCTAATATATTCGCAATTCAAAAGGGAAATATAAAGAATGAACCATCTAACTATCGACCCATATCTGTTCTATCTGTAGTTTCAAACATTATTGAAAAACATATCAGCAAGCATCTTTACGGATATCTTAACAAGTACCATCTTCTCAATGAAGCACAATCAGGTTTCCGACAAAAACATTCTTGTCAAACTGCCTTGAGGAAACTTAGGGACCAGTGGCTGCTAACGGCTGAATCCAGCGAACTTACTGGCGCAGTCTTCATTGATTTTAAAAAAAGCATTCGATTTGGTTGACCATTATTTGCTAATTAAAAAGCTATCAGCCTACAAGTTTCTTCAAACTCATTTTCTTGGTTCACATAATATTTCACTAATAGGTTGTTTGTACGGGTAAATATACTTCTAAATCGAGTCATATTTTAAGCGGTGTTCCTCAAGGCCCTATTTTAGCGTCTCTTTTTCTATTGTTTTTCAATGCATACATCTTGTAAATCTCCCGACTCCATTGAAAACAAACTTCATATCGACCTCAACAACGTATCACTTTGGTGTAAACAACATAGAATATATATATATCAGTGCATCTAGAACGAAATGTATGACAATCGGAACAAGGCAGCGTCCATCCATGGATTTACTTCTCACTCAAAATGGTTCAAACTTGTCCAGTGTTAAAAATTAAAAACTTCTTGGTATCCACAATGATCAACACCTCAGCTGGAATTCACATATCAATCACCTATGTGCAATGGTTGTCAAACGAATTACTCTCTTAAAATTACTGTCGAAATTTCTACTTCCTGAGTCAATTGAACTTTATTTTTCTGGATATATACTACCACCGATAGTCTGCGGCTGTACCATATGGGAAAATACATCTAATTATAATCTTTCCAGAATTGATAAACTCTAGAAAATTGCCGCGCGAATAATTCTTAACTTCCTATTTCGACTATCTCAAAAGTTTTGTATTTGTCTTTGACACTTCTGGTACTAAACATTATCAGCTAAAGGTATACAGATTCGAAATCTGCAAAAGCCGTCTTCAATAACATCCCAGACATTACCGCATACATCAATAGGTCTCGATCCGGCACCAGAAAAGCTGTTAAGAAAAGCTAATACTTATATTAGGGGAGATATTTAGTAGTCTTTTTTCAGACCTCGGATTGTTTATACAATTTTTACATTGTTTATTTGCTTCATTTTTGGATAGACGTGAACTAGTAAGTGTATTTTTGTTATTTGAACAAATGAATGCCATTAACACGACGCCAAAATACAAAGATACTTGAAGAGGACATTTAAAATTCAGTGAGAATTTCAGTGATCATGGATCCTATGCAGCCACGACCTTCATCTCCTATCCGTCTCACCTGTTATCAAGAATGCTCATCATGTTTTGTATCCACAGTACACTTCTCCCCCACCTGTATACCCACAACAAAATATGGACAATATTCAAGTTGCGTTGTCAGACATGAACAACAAGCTAAGATATGTAAACTCAAAAATCGCACAGATAGACAATATTCAAGAGATGTTGACCGCTATATCGTCCAAAGTGAGCCATCTAGAGAGCCAGGTTAATGCAGATATGGACAGAAGTGGGGAACTAGAGCAGAATCTCTTAAATGTAACGAGTGATGCTGTCAACATAAGAGGTCAAATTATGGAACTCTGTAATGTAAATGCAGGTCTTTGAATGGATCTCGACGATCTCACTATCAGATCGATGAGGGACAATTTATTGTTCTTTGGTTTACCTTAGATTTCCCAAGAGGACCCCAATCAGATGACAGCCACGGTGCATGATTTCATCGAAAACAAGTTGGCTATTCCCAATGCACTGGATATAAAAATAGACCGTGCTCACCGTTTCGGAAGGCCGAAAAGGAGGAAAAGTCGTGCAGTTGTAGCCAGATTTAACTATTACCCTGATAGCGAGCGAGTGTTAGCGGCAGGAAAAGAGAAATTGAGAGACAGTCCTTACGGAGTATCAGCACAATTACCGTTTGAAATGATTTTATACGAGATATATATGAAAATGATCTACTGGATCAATGAACAATCTTTGAAGAACTAGATAAGCAAATAACAGAGGATGAAATTACAAAGGCGATAAAAAAAACTGAAAACTTCGAAATAACATGGCAATGAATAAGTGTTTCAGAAACGGATTGGAGATACTAAGACCCTACATATGTAAAATATTTGATGTAATATTCGATAGTGGGGATGGTGAAATTGTATCTATATTTAAGTTTGGTGATACCTGTAATACAGGAAATTATAGAGGTATTATTTTACTATTTTGACAGAAATGGTTTGTGGTTGAAGGTTTTTAGACAAAGTGTAAATGGCAAAATGTTAAATGTTCTTCGATCTATGTACCGGGCAGTTAAATCATGTTTCACATTGGGGTATTCGTAGTGCCTTTCTTGAGGATGGAGTAGGTTTACTACAAGTTGAAGTGTTATCACCGATATTATTTTCTTTATTTATTGAAGATGTAGAAATATCATTACAATCTACGGGAGATATCTGTATAGAGTTAGACGAGTTGTCTTTATTTTTGACATTGTTTGCTGACGATTTAGTTTTATTTTCAGAAAACATTGAGGGTTTACAAAAGCTCCTGGTTAATTTGCACGATTACTGTAATAAATGGAATCTAAATATTAATCTAGATAAAACTCAAGTTATTGTCTTTAGAAAAGGTGCCCATTAAGACAAGACGAAGTATGGAATATAGACAGGAGTAATATTCATGTGGTTGAACCTTTTAATTACCTTGGTCTTGTTTTCTCGACCAATGGAAAATTCTCTAAAGCTCAACAAACATTGGCTGATAAAGCTCTATGGGCAATGAATATGCTTATTTGTAATTTGAAATATGTTACTTAAATTATAATAAATGTTTACAACGTTTTGATATTTATGTTGTTCCAGTTTTGAATTACGCATCAGAGCTATAGGGTTTTCACCGGGCTGACGCCGTTGAACGTGTACAAAGAAGGTTTTTAAAATATTTGTTAAATGTAAAATATCTGCTTCTGACGTAAATGTGTATACGGTGAACTTGGAAGAATCCCACTTAAATACTAAAGACTAGTTAAGTTAATTCAACATTGGTTTAGAATGAAACATTCTGCAAATATTACATTGAGTACTGCATATAGGCAGTTATATACTGAAAATGAATCAAATAATAGTAGAAATTGGGTTACACTCCTGAAAGATACTTTAAACATATTTCGTTTTGATGAAGTGTGGATGTTTCCTGGTTCTGTAAATTGCTCCAAGTTTATTCCAATTTTCAAACAAAGAGTTACAGATACTTTTCTATCAGACTGGAATAATAAATCACAAAATTCTGACAAACTGTCTCTATATAAACATATAAAAACTGATTTCGGCCTCGAAGATTATTTCAAATTCTTGTGTAACCATAAACATCGATCAGCTTTGACAAAACTCCGAGTGTCTTCCCACAATCTGAGAATTGAAACTGGAAGATATTGAAGCAATATACTTGATAACAGTGAAAGATAGTGTATGCTATGTGTATGATAGTGTATGCTATGTGTATGCTATGTGACAACCATGATATTGAAGACCAATATCATTTTCTTTTATTATGTCCTGTGTTACTAACTTGCGTGGAAACTTAATTCAAAAGTACTTCTGGAATAAACCATCCATGCACAAGTACATTTAATTGTTAACTTCTAGTATTAAGAATAATACAATCTTCACTAGCTAAATTTGTTTATGAAGCGTTTAAAATAAAAGATAGATTATTATTTCTAAAGTAATTTATTGGAAAGATTGTGTAATTTTGTTCATACTCTCCTTTCCGGCTCTAGACAATCACCTTTTTAGTTTCTGTTTGAAGTTGTGCATATAGCATTTGATAACCACGCAATATTTGTAATATGCACTCCATAAGCATGTAAATGCTTATGATAATAAACTATTGAAATGAATTATTATATACTCTCTCGTCGAGTTCACAGGAAGCCGACTTGAACATGTCAATCCGAAAGTCACTATTGATTGGGCGAAATTAGAAAAATAAAATAATATGATTGGGTAACTATTTTGTAATCATAAGAACTGTGTTACCAATATTTAGTGAATCCAAAAAAGTAAAGCATATAGCCATATAATTAATGTTAGCGTCAACTACAATGTGACATTAGGCCCCATTGACATGTACACTTTTAGAAATAACGATGAAACATACATATACACTTATTAAATGAGTAGTCCCAGTTTGAGCTTTAATAGAAATTACGAATCCTAACTAATGTGCCTCCAATCCATGTTGCATAAGAAAAATACATCGTCTACACAAATTAAAACAAAAAAAATTAAACCACACGAAATCGACACTCTATAAAGTTTTGGCGACCTCGCTACGATTCAGCCTTTCTTGAGATTTTGGGGGGAAATTTATATACGGATTCACCTGTAACCATTACCTATCTTCAACAAAGGTCCCTTAGAATATTATCGCCAACGCAAATATTTGATTTATTACCGATTAAATAATTTAGTAGAAGAAAAATCCAAACGTACGAAATTTTTCCATTATTATTTCTGCTTTGTCATTGTTATCTGACTGGGTCTTCTTCCTTTTATTAAACTTGTTTCTGCAGAAAAGGGACAGGTACCAGCTGATTAAAGCTAGTAAACAGTCAACTTATCAAAAATAACAATGACATCACATATATTGGATTTTTGTTTGCTAAAGCAATAAATCATTAATAAATCTGTAATTATCCCTAATGAATCTAAGCAGCATAACTTTATTTAAAGGTAGATAACGTTGGAAAGGTTGAATTATGATCAGGTGACCAAAACTATAACATTTAGCGATGCTTTTGGAATAGGAGAATTTACACCATTTCGAATTTTAAACAATTAAAAACTAATACTGTTTTTGCGTTCTGGCCTGACACGAGCCGTTGGTTTGTATGTATGTACCAATCAAGACCCAATATAACATAGCTGAAGGACTCTAAACAGTATAATATGCAAACGGAAATATTAATTGTTTTTCCAATTACAATTGGTATCACGGCTATCAAGAGTAAGGTCTTTGTTAGGAGCCTTTTAAGGCCGTGAACTCATGAACACTTAATACATGTATCAACTGCTCTTTTATTTATGTGTAGAGTGATAGACAATCTGTGGGCAGATTTTTTTAAATTAGATATTAATTAAATTCCATATTAATCTCCATTTAAATCCTAAAGGTATTTTTCTTAGATTGTTGGACTCCAATCTAAATAATATCAGTAACTGTATTCTGAATATAGAAAAAATATATTCTTGCTAATTTCATATAAAAACTCCAACTTTAATATTGGCTCTAAATGTAATTAAATTGTATCAAATTAGTGTAAAGTACGGCTACCTTATATTTTACCCGGAGCAGAAAAACAATTAAACAAAAATGGAATAAATTTATCCAGCTTAGGATCACCAGCAACAAAGCTGAGTGTGTAGATACAGATATACTTTGCATATATCGAACGCATCATGTAGAAATGTACGCTCATTCAAACGCAGATAGACATAAAAAAAAATACGTACGTATATATATATATATATATATATATATATATATATATATATATATATATATATGTATATATATATATATATATGTGTGTGTGTGTTGGTGTCTGTGTGTGTGTGTGTATTATACGATTAACTTCACTAAAGATTGTGAGAGAACATGGCAAGAAACGACTTTAAAATGACGTAGCACTGTCCCAATCGTACTTTTTCACCTCGATATTATCCGTTGTTTATGAGATCGATCTATGTTAGATAGGTCCAAAGACCTTGAAATTTTTTAAATGGCAGCAAAATGTCACTGGGAGTTAGAGCATATGATGTATACGCTTTCTAATTGACTACTGGATCACTGAGCAAAACCAAAAACATCTATGTAAACTCTTTTATTTGCATAAATTACAAAACATATGTATATACATAACAATAGCGTACAGCTCTCGTCCATTTGTACCATATAATATATTTTTTGCTCGCATAGTCTCGAATATTTGATTGATTATTTTCACGTTTTTAAAGTGAACGAATGACAACACCTATATAAGTAGGTTTTATTTAAAACGAAAACAAGATGCTTGTCACTTTTGTAGGATCCTGCTAAAACGAGAATAGTCTAATTTTTTGAAACACAATATATATATATATATATATATATATATATATATATATATATATATATATATATATATATATATATATATATATATATATTCGAAGAATGAATACCACTTAATATTGCGACCTAAAAATATCCTGGCGAAATAAGAACGCATGCTCTGCGGGATGGTCATGATAAAAGCGTTTTGTGAGGAGCATGGACAATATTCAGATATATGAAGAAAAATTCACGCCAAAATTTAAAAAAATGGATTGTTATAAAGATTTAATCACCAGCTTTAAACATATATCGTTCGGTGTCAAATCGATTCGTGAGGTAGACATCTATATTTTCAAATGTGGAATTCTGTTATGAAACCCTTTTTTAAAATATTGGCTCAAATACGTTTTTGAGATTCAGACCAGTCAAGGTAAGTTAGGTGGGTGTGTGGATGGATGGCTATTTCATCATGGAGGATAGTAATCCCATCTGCATCAGGTTTCCGAGTCCAAGATCACCTCCACGACGCACATTTGGAGCCTGGCCTTGACTGCCGAGCTGAGTGTCTGGGCCCGGAGCTTGTGGAGGTTGTGCACCCTTCTGACCGTCAAACATACCGGTCATCATCTGTAGCATCATTATGTCACCTATCGAGAGAAAAAGGTTAGGTTCATATATGCTATCACCAAGCACCTACATGTCAAGAAGAAAAATGGCCACAGTGACCTGCCACACTGACCCAACATCAGACAATGTATTTACCAAATCTAAGTTCAACCTTGGGGTTTTCGGTAGTTTACTATCACGTCTACATTCACTGATATCGCGTGACATCAAAAATTGCTTTGAAATCAATTATGGAACGTGCGTGTTCTGGCGTTATTCATTTGAGTCCTTACGACATTGATCTGGAAACTGATTTAAAATTTTAGATGACATTTGAAAATTATATTCCGTTATGGTTACTAAAACTTTAATTTGCAAGAATTAGTCTTGCATTATTGGTGGTTTCTCATACTTCATTCTCTTTCTTAACAAGATACTCCGTGGTAAATCATGTCGACACGGAACTGATAAACCGGAAGCGAGGGTTTTGAAGCCTGTCAGCTTTGGTAGATATGAAGAGTTACCATAGAGACTAGTGGATAAAGTTATCTTAACAACCAGAAACAGCTAGTAGTTTATGCCTGGTTGGCAAGTAGAAGCAATTTTACCAGAATATCTATATGAAAATATCGAATGGTCAACACTGATAAATAATCTTCTTGAACGTCTGAACGACAGTTTCATTTGTCCGTTCTTTAAAATGGTATTGAAACATATTCTTGAAAACAGCTTGTTCATGGATAACCATTAATGATCATGTGCTTATCAAACTTTATTTGGCACCAAAACACGGCAGTCTGTGTTAATCAACAGCCAGCAAGGCTCTATCTTAATAACATAGGCTTCAAACTGGACTTCTTGGCGAACACAAATATATCTATCTGTCTGGCTGACTGTTTGTCCGTCTAACTGCTTAATTACACACAGGTCGTCACAAAGACAGCTGGCTAGCTAGATGAAGGGTTAAAGGGGCAGAAACTAAACGGTGAAAAACTGAGACAAACAGAACAACATTCTGTAAATTATTTAAATCTGTATAACATATTTTCAATGAAACTAGAAGATTTATTTAATATGGTTTTTAAAACATTATTTTGCTGTTTGTGTGTAATACGCATGCTTTCTTCACTCGATGTCCTCTCTCTCTCTCTCTCTCTCTCATGTGTTTGTGTGCAGTATATTTTATAATGGAAGAGCAATAACCCGTTATACACTTTATGATAAGGCCAGAAAATCATTAAAGCTATACAGATTAAAGGAAGGACAGGTAAACAGATAGACGGACAAACATACAGAAAGACAGACAGATATATTGGACAGTACTTTCCCGCATTGATGCCATCCGGGGAGCGGGTTCTATAGGCCCCGACAAACATACGAATAAAAATACAGATAAAAAGATAGAAAAACTGACAGAAAGGTAGACGGAAACACATATAGAATAGACAGATATAAAGTGTAATTTGCGTATGGTCCTTCGCACCAAAATTTTTTATTCTAAATTTTAAGTATCACTCCCATTATCAGACGATCTGGGATTTTTTGGTTTCTTCTTATCTTCACTGTTCGTCATGTCTTTTATTTGCTAACATGCAAGCTGTAAATTATTTAAATCTGTAACAAGATATTTTCAATGAAACTAGAAGATTTACTTGATATCGTTGTTAGAATTGTTTCTACTTTTGATGCGTAATACGCATGCTTTCAGTCGTGATTCTCTCTGTCTCTCTCTCTCGTGCATTTGTGTTAAGCTTGTTGTGTAGTGAAAAGACAAGAACGTCATGTCCTTCTTCCTAAGGAAATACAATTATTAAAAATATACAAATTCAAAGAATGACAGATAAACAAAGAGACGGACGAACAGAAAGACAGACAGTCACACCGGACAGAACTTACCAGCCTCGAAGCCTATAAAGGCGTAGGTTGTGTAGGTGCAAACAGCAAGACAGACCAAAAATAAAGAAACCCTCCTCATTTTGTAGTTTTTGTGTTTTTTCTGACCTGCAGGAAAGATGAAGAAAGTTAGAACTCTTTATTAACCTTGAGACATTCTATTATGAAGTGCACACATTCTAATAATTAAATAAAACACACTTTTTAAAGGTCGATATGTTGAAATAATTGAATGTCTAAATCGATATTTACTGAAAATAAATCAATAAATACAATACAGAATAAATGTTGATTTCGTAAATGGAGTCAATGTGAAACCTCCTGTGTAATGCATGTGTTTACATAGTTGAATAGAAGTCTAAACTGTGAGCCACCTTCCACTGCGTCGGCTTATGAAAGAGATTTCGTAGAACATATACCTTGTCGGGCTCACGAGGAATCAACACTTATATTCGTGTGCTTTAAAAAAATCAAAAGAAAAGAAAGGAGAACATGAAAATTGCTTAAAATGGCTAACAATGATCATGATAATGAAAAGATACAGAATTCCAAATACAAAATAATATAATACAATACGAATATTACCGACTGACTGTTGCCTCCCCCACCCCATCCCAGAAGAAAGACATGTCCTCTTGAAAATCAAAGTATGTATTCCAGAAAAAAGACAAATAAGGATTCGAAGGAAAGCTGTTTTGCCTGCTAACAGCGCTTTAATGCATGTCCTATAACTTTCCCAAAATTTAACACAAAATATTAGCATAATTCATGCTGCTGCCGCTTTTGCTTCAAGAAAAGTCATGCTTACGTTTCAACTTCAGCTAGTGCAAACCTGATATTAGAATAAAACAAAAGTTTTCTGGTAAAGAGATTGCCACACTCCCGAAATAGTACCTACCCATACAGTGGATGAAAACGAACAAGTAACACATTTTGAACGACCACCTTGGTGATACTCATCTCCATATATCAAGTAAAATTAACTAGTAATCAACACACGAATCTATTCGAAATAAGGACATGGTTTAAGCCAACATATTGGTAGCTTGGTACAATGGTACCTGTGATTAGGTTTTAAGGGCTGACAGGCGCCTCGACCAAAAGTCAGACAGGTTGTGCCCTCAGGTAGGCTTACAAATTTAATTCTGACAGGTGAGTGAATGGATCTAGCGTGTATTGGAATACACTATTGCTATGGGGCTTGTTTATGAAAGCAGTTTGTAGAATGCTAAATTATCGGTACATAAGTATATTTATTGGAAAGGTAGAATTTAAGGGAAACAAAATAAGATGAAAATGAGTTAGGTTTTAGTTGTACGAAAGTCTATACAAAATCGTTTGAAATAAAAGAAAACTACCCCAATATATCAAAAGTAGACTATGCAAATAAATCAGTGTTCCAAATCTTCGATTACATCTCTAAATTATTACCCGTAGAAGGTAATTAAAATAAAGGTGAAAATTATTTCGAAAATATATAAGTTTTAGAAAAAAGACTTTCTGGCTAATATAGGTTGAAAAGTAGAAATCCTCAAGCGCAACCCAGCAAAGAATTTTTCCTTATTGGACGCAACAATACATAACAGCTACTTTACGTATTTATTTATATAAATTCCGTTCTGTAACTAGAAATATAAAAAAATGTGAGACATGTATGCGATATATCTAACATTTGTTTTTACAAGAGGTGGCTATTCGACAGTGAGTTAGTCTGTCTTTCATGAGTGAGGACTTTTATAGATCAGGTGTATCACTGATTCAGTCTTCTAAAGAGATGCACATAGGTAGACCTTACGGAGGTGTTGGTGTATTATATCGTAGATCTCCTGCAAGTATTAAAGTAGTACAATGCCCGAATTAATAGGTATTTCTGTTAAGACATGTGATTCCTCGTTGCTTTTTACCTAGTGATTTAGTTGAAGATTGTGGCGAATTTGTCGATTACTTGGGTAAAATTAATTTTATTGTAGAAAATGCTAGTTTATATCTTATAAGATCATTGCTGACGAAGAACTTAATTATTCTATAAACCTACCTTCTTATTAAAGGGGACAGAGATCCCATATTGTGTAGCGGTCTGCAATTATTGCGATTATAGTAAGCCTGTGCATATGAAACAGATTAAAGGGTTTTACACAGATGTAGTAATAACTTTGTCCAACTCTGGTAAATACTTAGTGAGAAAATTCAAATCTGGTCACCGTGTTATACTGGGCTGGAATGACTCTGTAAAGGAAGTGCACGGCAATGCACCAAATGCTTACCTTATGTGGCGTGATAACGGTAAAACTATCATGGACCTCACAGTGACCTAATGCGCCAAAGTAAAGCTCAGTTTATGTATGCCCTTAGACTTCGTAAGAAGGAACATTTAAAACATAGAGAAGACACGCTTGCAAATAGATTTGACAGTTAGACCAACGTGAATTCTGGAAAAAAAGTTAAACAAAATATTACTACAACCTCCACTAGTCTGCCACTTTGCATATAAGGGAACCATGGCTAAAATAATATATGCAACATGTGGAAAAATAATTTTGAATCCGTACTCAATAGTGTTTAAAACGACATGAATATGGATTATGTTATTCAGTATGCAAGTTCCCTTCTAGCTTTATTGAACTGATTTCATTGTCTGAGTTCGAACGTGCAATAACTAAAACAAAATTAAAGCAAACAAAAAACAAACAAAACAAAAAAAAACACAACCCAAACAAATGTGTGTGTGTGTGTGTTTGGCTGACTTTATTTACGTAGAACATTTTACATTTTCAGATAATATACTCCATGTTCTGTCAACGATTTATTGAATTGTATGTTTGTACATAACTTTGTTCCAGATAATTATTCCTTATTTAGCTATTGAAAAGTAACATTTGTAACCTGGCAGACACAAATAAGTATACGCCTTTTGCTGTCATGACAATTATTTCACAAATATTTGAATGTATTGTCCTACAACGATGTGAGGTCACAATTTCTCGTAATCAATTTGGTTTTAAGACGCAAAACTCAACAGACTTATGCCTGTATGTTTTTAAAGAAACTGTCAACTATAATAAAAACATGGTAGCCTTGTGTTTGCATGTTGTTGTTGTTTTGTTTTGTTTTTTTCTTGTTTTTTTGTTGTTTTTTTTTTAGACGATAGTTAGGCATTTGATAGGGTCAATCATTGGACACTTTTTAAAAAGTTAATCGACAATCATATACCCGTCCAGTTAACTGGTATGGCAAACAGTTGTACAGTGTACGTTGGGGAAGTGTAGTATCCAATTCCTGCCATGTAACTAATGGAGTGAGGCAGATAGGTGTTCTTTCGCTTTTGTTTTTGAATATATACACAGACGATTTAAATCGATAGTTGGGTCAGTGTCACGTGGGACTATATTTGCGACCAGATGCTTTATTTCTTAAAATATTTAGTTTTGCTGATTATATGTCATTGATAAGTCATTCTATTGCAGGTTTAAGAAATTATTAAATATATTTGTATATTACGCATTTGAGAATGATATCATATATAATACACACAAATTGGTATGCATGGTTTTCAGTCAACATGTTTCATATATCCATCTCCTCCTTCTGTCCTTCTTAACTGTCATTCTCTTGCATATGTCATCAGTTATACTTATTTGGGTAATATTTTAAAATCCAATCTATCGAATAATGAAGATATGATGAGACATTACAGATTTTGGTGTTGCGAGCAAACATGCTTTTAAGTAAATTTAGAAATTGCTCTTTGAATATAAAAATTAGATTATTCAAATTATATTGCTGCACGATGTACCGCGCATCTCTATGGACAAAATTGAATGAATGTATAAAAAGAAAGTAGCTATTGGTTATAACAGTAGTCTTCGTTTACAATTAAGCGTTCCAAGATGGAACATTGCCTCTACCATGTTTTTAAATAATAATGTATTTGGTTTTGAAGAATTAGTAAGAAATTACGTGCTTTCAATGATAATACGAATATCCAAGAGTAAGAATTGTATCTTTAAATCACTGTAGAGCTATGATATTCGTTTAAATTCTCAGATTATAGATAGATGGAACAAATTACTCTTTAAATGTCGTACGTAAGTTTCTTCTTAACAATGACAGATACATTCAGTATTTGTATATGTGTTTCTGTGTTTGTACATAAGACACTTATGATTTTTTTATGTATAAAATACATTTGCATTTTAATTTAGATGTATGGACCATGGAGACTGAAATACTGAAGTCTTATCTTAATTTATCTGAAAAGAATGTTTCATCTATAAAGCATATTTGTCTAATTTTTCTATCAATCGTTCTCATTAGTTCTCCATTTTCTTGCAATACTTGAGTCTCCATAGCATTTTTTAAACGTTCAGGAGTATTCGACCAGTCCAGATTTTTGTGGTAACTATACTCTATGTGGTTTCATGTTGAAAGTTGAAAAGTTTAGAATAAAACGTTGTAAGAAGAAACTAGACTCCTAAACCTAGCATCAGTATTTTGAGTCACCACATAATAGAACATCATATTGAACTTTTCATAAAAGATATTACGCAATTAGTTAAGTTATCATTTAAAAGGTTCCATACAAGCGAGACGAAATTGTATTGTGCAGTGTGAAATTCTATATCAAAAACTATTTTGCGATATGAAATTCGTGTAAAGCAAACGAAGTGACGATTACGGTTTATATATATATATATATATATATATATATATATATATATATATATATATATATATATATACACACACACATATATACATAAACAACTTGTGTGCAGAGCGAAGTTCGTCCTACCTGAAAATCTCCCGAATCAGCCTAGTCACCTGGATTAGTATTCAATGAGTTACTATCGGTACTTTTCTGTATTTATACAGTCCTTTCAATCATCATGGAAGAACAATATTGTAAATTACAGGGGCATGACCTGTTTGTACATTTTTATTCTGCAGGTTCTTGTGACCTGATTGACATATCGCTCATAAATAATTCATCATTGACCGATGTGTTAAGATGAATTGTGTATTATACAAATCTATTTATTTTGGATCCGCTGAGATATTATCTTGTCTTTGTCTCGTCCTGTCACTCAATGTCTCGAAAGGCCATTAACCACCGTATCCCAATCTGCCCGTGGGAAGATATTCAACGTTCGATATCTCAGGTAAGAATTAGTATAACTATGTGTGATAACTTTTCCAAAACATAAATTAAGAACAAAAAAAACTGATCCTTTACATTCAATGCCGGTTTCATAATCTATTAAAAATAAATAAATCAAAAGCAGCTGGTTCTTTGGTTAAGGTATATTGTTTTTCTTTGGTTAAGGTATGTTGTTAAGGTATGTTGTTTTTCTTTGGTTAAGGTATGTTGTTAGGGTATGTTGTTTTTCTTTGGTTAAGGCTGTTGTTAAGGTATGTTGTTTTTCTTTGGTTAAGGTATCTTGTTTTTCTTTGGATTAAAGTATATCTTATTAAGTCTAATGTTTTAGACATAAAGTAAACAAATTTGATTTCGCATGGCATACAGTCATTAATTAATAACTAATTCTTGATCGGCAGTGCCTTGAACTGAAAGGAGAGCAAATGGATATAATTGTTTGCACACCAAGTCAGCCTAACACTGGCCTGATAGTTGAATATCAAATGAAAAATATACATCATTTATTTTTAATACCTTTTCTCATTTGCGTAATTTTCCAAACTACTAAATTTTTATATGCGAATTCCAAAAAATAACTGATTGTTTTGGGAAACTTTTCTGTGTTATATTTGCCTCAGAAGCAAACTGTCCATACCAAAATAAGTGATGTCTGAAATTGCAGTATCAAGGAATGTTCAGGATATATCTCTCCTGGGGTTACCACTTACGTTCACACAGCATTTCAACCTTGTTATATCTGGGGTACGTTTCACTTTTTCGTTCAACACATATTGGCTCGATCCTAAGCTTTAGTTTTCTACCTGCCAGTGACAATAAATACTTTTACAAACAGTCTGAATCTATTCCTAAAACTAAATAGTCTCTTCTCAGTCTCGAACATTATCGTCTTCGTACAAACTGGATCCTTACTAAACCTACTATAACCTACTGAATTAATTTCTTTAAAATGATTTTTAAGTAGGACATATACAAAGTTTATTGTCGGGGAGTATAAAAGTCATTAATATTTATATTTTCTTTAAATATTTTTATTATAAACCATTCTTGTTCCCTCAAAGACATATCCATGGTGATCACTCGAGGCTAACTCGGAGCCCGTTGTTAGAGCAGGATAATATATATTACCCCTGTGACAAGAGGAATTTGTCACTGACAAAATCCTACTAGTTGAAGAATGAAGTAGACACTATCTGAGGGACATGGTGTCTTGGACACTTCTAGTCCTGAAAGTTAACAGAGAAAGGTATAAAGATTCAGTATTTCCAAACACCTTCTACAGTAACACCCCAAATATATCAATGAAGCAATCGATGAAGGTACTGAAAATATTCTCCATAAGTTGGAAAAATGGACCAACTACGGTTCGTGATGGACTCTTGACAGATGTACGGAAGTTCAAGTGCATATTTCCCCAAACATACCATTTCGCAGATCGAATTATATACCAACGCCAGACTATGTTCCCCCGCGGTCAGTGATAAATGTAAAAAAAAAACTATGACAATCGATGTTTTGAATGGGCGCTCGTATCCAAGTAACATCCCCGAGCGATAATACAGATCAGATGCGACAATATAAACAATACTTGGGTGAACTTAATTTTGGTGACATTGAATTTCCTGTGCAGGCTATCAAGGCGATACTGAACAAGTTTGAATAACTTAACCCAGGTATCGCCGTTAACATGTACACTAGGAACAACGTCTTTTATCTACTTGTACTATCCCCACATGTGCCAAGCAAAAATTGGCATGGACGGATCAATTATTATTCTGCTGTTGATAAGCGGCATGAAAGTTTCAGAGTGGTTATCTTATTACGTATGGATAAAGAATTGTTCCAGGTTGCTTAACCGACACAGCAAGCACCACGGTAAAAGGTTTCCATGCGTACGTTTATTTAGCTCTCAACAGCTACTTGACAACCATGACTTTTATTGTGGTGGAATCAGTGAAAAACCTCAGCGTACAATTATGCCAGAACCCGGCAAAACATTTTGAAATTCACTGCGGTGCAGCACAAGATGAAAGTACCGTATGTGATTTACGCGGACTTTGAATGTTTGAATGTTCCAGTGAACGTTCCTGAGGTTATAACAAATATAACACAAGTGGCGGGGAAAAAAACCATGCGGGTTTTGCTACATTGTTGTCCTATGCGACGGAGCAGTTGAGCCACCAATATTATATTGTGGCCAGAACTTGGTTGAGGTGTTTCTTAACTCGCGCGAAGTTACAGTGAAATGGATCCGCAAACAGTTCTATAGGCCCGAAGACATAATTATGACCCGTGATAATATTAATAAGTTTTTCAAGAGAACTCATTGCTGGATTTGTGATGGTCCCTTTGTGACTGAAAGTTCTCTAGTTCGCGATCACTGCCATATCACTTTCGCGTACAGAAAACTGCACATAACGCATGCAATCTCCGATTGCAAATTAAATCAAATAAAATAACAATTCCTGTGGTGTTTCATAACCTGCGCGGGTATGATAGCCACTTGATTATGCGAGCAATCGCAACAGCATCGAATGCGCCAATAAGCGTCATTCCCAATACGATGGAAAAGTACATGACGTTTGTAGTGTGTCAGTTGCAGTACATTGATTCGCTGCAGTTTTTGAATTCCAGATTGGACAAGCTAGTTAGCAAGCTTGCGGTGCAAAGCTTCAAAATCACCAGTCGATATGGTGCCACCACTGACAAGTTAAAGTTGATAACGTGAAAGGAGTGTACCCATACCAGTACATGTGTGGATGGGAAAGTGTGCGGTTAAATCAGTCAACAATAGCTTGGTCAAGATGCATATTAACATGTCCAACATCAACCCGAATATGGTGTTTTGTCAGCACTGCAGTAACAGATCCGAGAAATTCTTTACCTGGATCGACTTGTAATAACCGTTGCCATGTTAATGGTCTGCGTGTGTAAATACGAATCTTTAGACGTCAGCAGCTCTGCTCCCTTGTATCTGCTAGCGATATCTACGACGGTTAACGCGTATTTGTCAGTACGCCCAAGTACCCGATCATGTGCGAGAAATAAAAGATCAGCCTGGTGAACTTCGTTAGGTATTTGGACATCAAACCAACTGCTGAAAATCTTTCTTGGCGCAAGTAGGTAAATCTGCCGCAGCACTTGTTTAGCTAACCATTCTCGAGCAACCCCGTTAGTGACCGCTGCCGCGCTCGATAACTTTTCAACACCGGATTCACCTTTCCAATAACCGCGAGGACTGTAGTATATTTTGGCTTAAGTCCGCTCAAAAACCATGTTTGTTTATTATATCAATATATTTTACCTCCAATGAGTGATGGAACCGAGTGGATTTTGTCCACCAATGAGTGAACTTTTTACCACCTAGAGACCACTCAAAACAATAATATCCTTCATATCCCCTATGATGATCCATCTAGCGATTCTACGGCCAATGGAACTGGTTCTTCCCACAAATGTGCACTTTTTTTGCTCCACATCGAACACAAGTTGCCGAAATTCCGGATTTACCATAACATGTTTGAACTAGAGTTGGATTCGCAGTACGTGTTTTTGTGCGGCATCAGATACAATATCAAGACATGATTATATTGTACAACAATTATGTTGGCATTTAACATGGCATCACGAAAAAGGAAACTCACCGAAGATGCCCAAAAATTAAAGAGGTCCGCGCTGAGAAAAATTAAAGATTCATTCCGTCATTGACTTTTCCGCGAAGGCAGCGCCCAAACCGTCCAAACACGGGAACATGTTTCCAAAATCAGTTCGTGCGTTGCTCATTGTCCGACCGGTTCAGGAAAAACCCAACTGTTGTTGAATATGATTTTACGATAGTTGACGTGGGATCGGTTGTACGTGATGGCACCGTCGGCTGCCGATCAACCATGTAATGATGTACTTTGGATTTTTTTTACCACCACGTCCACTGTTTATTTCTTTTGCACAATCGACGAATCACCTACCATTGATGACCCTGATGCGAGTGAGAATAATCTTGTCGTGTACGATGACGTGATGCTGGAATACCAAATCAATCCCGCGCAAATATTTTCCCGAGGTCGGCATCAAAGCACAGATGTGATCTATTTGACGCAACGATACGCACATGTACCTAAAGTAATACGAGACAACTGTAACATGTTAATGATATTTCGTGTGTTACATAATTATGTATTATTTCGTTTTTAAATAATAGTACAGGTTTATGATCTCTGCATAATAGTTTAACAGCTGTCGTCTTGCAGAAAGTACATATACGGTATTTCAATGTGACTCAGTACATTGGACTTGGGAAATATTGGTTAAACATGAATCATATCACGTGATCTAGAGCATGAGAATTTGTTTAACTTCTGACCTAGATTCTATGTTCCATTAAGAGTCAATATTTTGTTAACTGGTAATAACGTCAGTGCAAAGGTACTTTAGCGGTGTCACTCATAACCTAGTTTCTGATTGGTTCGGAGAAGGTCGTTTTCTAGAAGGATTATTAAGTCGCAATACAGTTTAAATTGTTTTCCTTATTCTGTTTTGCACAGTCAGAAGCTATATAATAGGATGTATTGCTGTGTTTGGCATTCGTTCATAGTTCGTTCAGCCTGAGAGGTCGTAAACGAATTTGGTTAATTTTGTATGCGGATATTCTGCTTTAGTGATATATATATATATATATATATATATATATATATATATATATATATATATATATATATATATATATATATCATTATACAGTACATAATGATTAAGTACTGCTTCTTAAACTTTAATAATTATACAGCTCCGTGGAATTATCGGAAACATTTCTAGAACTTGCGATATTCCATATTCACAGTGACTATTTGGAATTTATAACACTTGGATATAACTGATTCTTAATAGTACATCAATACAGTGAAGGTTTCATTCGGAACCTACTTCATTCGGAATATTTGGATTAACTTCCGGAGAAGTGAACTTTAGAACAATTTAGGACTTTTAAGGATATTCTATACTGTAAGTTATTTTTAATTCTTTCACTTTGATTGTTTATTGAAATATTTAAATATTTTAGGAAATTAAATATTTGTATTTTAAATCTTGAAAGCATGTTTGAGTCCTTTCTTTTGTTCCATTACCCCTAGTCGTAACACGTGGCATTGACGCGCATGGTTTCGCAAACATTCATTTGACCTGGTGCGCTGGTGACCACTCGTATGCTCAGTTTCGAAATATGTTTGCGGAGGCCACCTCGGATCCGTATAGCTTAATCACTATTGACTTGACTGGTGGACCAAGAAAATATCGAATTGGTTGAGATAAAAACAACTTAACAACTATACAAATATATAAAATGTCGAAAACTGAGAAAGCTCTGCCGAAGAAAGCTCCGCTTTCCGCCAGTGATACCATAGCAGAGTATACGGAGTGACGTAGTCAAGCTGCTCGTGAACCCCAGAAAATAATTCTCAATGTTATAGAAGGCCGCAAAAGTGTGAAAGATATGTTACAGTCGCGACAATACGCACGAGAAGATCTCACAGAGGGCTTCGAACAAACGTTTGCACCAATGCTTAAGCCCACAAGTGAAAACAAAAAGTTGCGGAAACCACCGCGGCAATTATTGGAACAGAAGAAGAACCTGGTGCTGTTGTTAAGACAGCTAAACGTGTCAAAGATATCAAGAAAACCACAAGAGAAACCGTGGAACAGGTGGCAGCGTTGACCGGAACAGAAGAAGAACCGGGTCCAGTTCGTAAGATAGCTAAACGCACCAAAGATATAAAAAGCTACAATGGCAATCACGGCGACTATCAAACTATTGCCAAGGCGATTGAGGAAATCAAAGAAGACACCGGAGAAATCGAAGAAACCATTGGTGTGATTGCAAAAGGCACACAGGCACTTGACGAGAAGACGTTAGAGACGCAATTGCTAGGATGTCACAAGTACCACCCGAGTATAGGTCACAGATTCAAACACCGGCTCAATACTTTAGCGACGAAGCTCGTCAGTGCATCTCTGGAAAGATTTTATGTTGAAATACCAACAAAGACACATGATAAATGCATGGACGGTGAATGACTTAAAATGGTATTCAGAGAGTTTACAGGGGAAAAAACAGACTACCGGTGAAAGGTGAATCATTTTGTAAAAACATTTAATTTATTTCACAGAGTAAAAATGAAAGAAGGTTGGAAATTATGGAAAGAATATCTGAGCAAGTATGCGCCCTCGCACCAAGTCCAACCCACACAATAAATATTTGCACCCACACAACAAGAAAGACGTGCATATGAGCCAGAACAAATGCTTACAAAAGAAATACTGACAGCGCGAAGAGAACAACTAGAACAGTTTAAGCAATTTAGCAAGCGGATAGGAAAAATCCGCACGGGAAAACAACCTGAACCAAAAGCGCCTGCACCCGCAATGGCACATATTGCTAAATTCCAAGGTCAAAGAAAGGAGAAGGCCTTGGTGTACTGTGTGACACTCACGACCTTGCAGATCGGTTGGAAACACTTGTGGGGTCGGTTCGCGCGGGTAACAACGCACCCTATGTCGTTAATGAGGTTGGATCGATTTGTCAGCGGTTGCTCACCAACGACATCATGGACCCGGGCGTTTCGCTTGTTAATGCGTGAACGTTTTGAAGACATCAATGATTTATACGACTAACACAATAATAAGTTCTGAAACACTTTCGATTTTACGCGAAATCAATGATGCATTGCAGCGTGTTGTTGCAAATACAACCCCGAGCATTACCTTGATGATCACGATCTCGCCAACAAAACTGGAATTCCACGTGACTTTTTCTACACCAATTGATGCAGGTGAATCCCGCACACTCGAGATTGCACGGGCGTCGTTGCGCGTTTATCGCAGTTTGGTCTAATATTCAATCGCAGCCGCTTGGTGCTTCCCCAAGAATAACTCGTTTGTGTTTTCGTCAGACGGTGGCGCCACCTGGAATCTTGTTGGCGCGTACGAGCTTCTGTCAACCAGTGAAGAGATCCGACGGAGGATCACATTGGTGACCAAGCGCGATGCTAAACTTTTTATAGAGGAACATGGCCTAACACTCATCTCTGCCATCTCGATCGAATCTCCAACGTACGCGGTTGTTATTGCAGTCATCGTTGAGAACGGTTCTCGGTTGGCATGAAGACATTAATAAAATTCCAGAGGATAAACAAATTTTGCGTGCAGGACTAGACGGTACCGGTTACAATATCGCGCCAGATATTGTGAGGATCACAACCACGGCTCAGATTGATCTGACCTGTGACACCATCAGTGGCAGTTATGAAGCCTCCGCCTCAACAACAAAAGCGTCGCAGGTTTATATATTATTTGGGTTTTTCCCGACTGCGGCCCCCAGTGATCTGATATCGATTACTCCCGCGACGCTTGTGTATCTTCCATCGCATAATGGCAGGTTGACGCGTTTTACCCTTGTGGACCAGGACGGGCAAGTGTTGGATCCGCCTGGGGAGACCTTGACGATATAACTGTACATTAGAGATCGACCTGGCATTTAAATATAATGACAGTCGTACGTGGATGTGTGATACCAGTGCGTGTTGTGAACTCGAGAAAACTCGTTTAAATGGCTTACTATGGAAATGTTCTTGGTGATGTTGTCTAGGGATTGTTCACAGGTGCATCAAAAGTGCTCGCGGTCTTGGCCTCAAGCGCTGTGCCAATTGCTAAGCAAGTTGCAATACAAGTTGATAGCATCAAAAACGTTGTTGCAGATCGGTTGAAAAATCTAGGTTTGCAAGCGGTTCGATCGATTCGACATTGACTACGACAATTAGTGACTCGAGCATCACCAAAAGCGGTTACATTACCATCAATAGCTACAATGCCAGCTCAGGTTGGTAAAATCATCAATGAAGCCGCTCAACAATGTATAGCTGATTCAGTAATTACAAATCTGGCAATGGGAAGCGGATTACTGTTGTTGTGCAAAAGGTATTAAACCAATAATGTATAAACAATGGCAAAATTAAAAGATGCACCTGATTTCGCGTGGGACATATACGCGCATGTGATGGTAGATCGCAGTACCAAAGATTTTCAGTATTATTCGTACCCAGCTGGGGATCTCGGGTCATTAAAAATAGAATTACAAGTGCAGGACACGTCTCGGTATTTTCTTCCATGTGAGGCCTTCTTGGAAATTGAGGGACAACTGATACAGGTTGACAATAACCCTTATCCCGCCGGTGCCAAGGCTGGATTTGTTAACAATGGCATCATGGCGTTGTTCGACAACGCACGTTATTCCATCTACGGAAAGGAAATTGAATCAATTCTCGCCAACGTTGACATTGCCACAACGATTATTGGACTCGCAAGATACAGCGACGATTACGGGAGGTCGGCTGGACCGTCATTGATGTTTTATAAAGATTCAAACGAACATGCAGACCATAACCCGTATATCCAGCACCAAACTTACGCAGGCTGCTTTCCTTAATCCGCAACCAGCTGGTATACCTGCCAGACCTAGTGGTGGTGGCGCCCCTATACAAACACTAAACCCGAATTTAAACCTTGGCTTTGCACAGCGTTGAGAACAGTTTCATGGAGCTCTATTGTCGTTTTCGTGTACGATTCCTTTCAGTCATATATTTGGGTTTTGTAGACATAATCGCAAGTTTGTTTTCGGAGCCAAACCCACAGTCATGTTAACGCGTAAAGGCACCACCAACAATGCAATTTGGCATGACATTGGCGTTGCTTCTGATCAAGTTGTGTTGTCAACATTAACATTGTGGGTGCCTGCGCTAATCCCTCCACTGAGCTCATGATCAGAATCGCGTTTGTTGTCGTGTATGGGGTCTGGAACCGCGTCAACGTTGTCGTTTCTCACACTCACCACCGACTTAAAGACAGACATTACTACTCCGGGGCAGTTAACATGGCAAATAAATACTTAACATGGCCTCAACGCACCAAAACACGTGTTTGTGGCGTTTCAAGAGTCTACTCGGGCTAAATATAAAACCCGTCGTGCCATAATATTTGGCCGGCTAGGAGTGTCTGAAGTTTCTCTACGGGTAAACGGTCATCAGGAACCCACCGAAGCAATTTTGCTTAGCTTCGCAGACACTTAACTCGTACGTGTATATCACAAGCTGTTGTCGTTCATGGACCGGCATCAAAACATTGACACAGGTCTGCAGATTTCCTAACACGACTTTAGTGAGTTGCACCCAAATTATTACTTTTCATTGGAACACCTGGACCTGTTCAGACAGTCTGTGGTCGACATGTTTTTTCATGCACGTGTTACTGATCTGGTTGGTCTCCCCAGCATTCCCAATTACAGATGCATTGCTGTGATCCTAACCGATACGTTTCTTTTGTTGGATGGCGCAGGTGATCGAATGAGGGTACTTGACGCACCTATAGAAAACTCATAGCTGGTTTCTCAAAATGAGCATGCATCGATAATTCCGCGCACGCTGGATTTGACAACGGGACCTGGCACTCATTGGGTTGCATACGTGGTAACGCCTCGACATCTTTTATATTTTGACACGTACGGGCTTGCGCCACCACCTGAAGCTGTTGATTATATTGGACATTCAAAATATCGTTTTAAAAGCTGATTTGCCTGGGTTTATCAGCCGGGCTGACATCAACCCGGGCGAGCTTGTGATTTTTTAAGATCAAACTGGAAAACTTTAAACGTCTAACGTGGACATCAACGATGTTGTTTTGAGGCTGCGAGGCACTGTCGCGCAAAACCTGGCCGTGATCAGTGAAAATGGGGCAATCAGAGACTATGGTACGTCGATTGCGTTTATCAAAGACTATGTTGATACTGCTAATGGTGGGATAAAACAATACTTGAATGAACATATCGCAGATGTGCCTTTGCCACCCCGCGTAGTACCTTCATGGTACGTGGGAAATATTAACCAAAGAATAAGAGGAAACAAACTAGCCTCTTAACTTTAGCAAATGGTCGACTTGTTTTCGCTTCTTTTGATATTAGCATTGATAGACCTAAACGTCACATCTTACAAGTGCGCGAGTCCAGATCAAACTTGTTTATGATAATCGGAGATAGTGGCGGGTGGGGTCAAATAGCGATGTTGAAAAATTATCAGTGGCATCGTGGCTTGCTACATATATCACCTATTGACAAAACCACCATGGGTATTCGTTATGAATTTTTCACATTTGCAGTGCCAGCATCATTAGCCGCCAGAGATTAAATTCAGTTCGAAGGAATCAACATCTATCCGGGCGGTTTCTTAACTGTCTTTGGTGTTTGTGTTTAAGATTAGATTTATCCTTATCTCAGCGATGGATTCTGACCGCGGTGACGAGATTTGCCGACGGGGTGTTGGATCGGCTGACCAGTGATGCTAACATCGATAGTGATTTCGTTCAACTTGTCGACGAATATCTGTTTAAAATAGTGTTACCGGACCCTCGTATACGCTCAGATATAATTTTCGCGAGGGTAAGATAGAAATAGACCGTTGGAACCACCTGCCTGATGTACCAATACCAACTCGAAGCCAGATTGGAATCATTGCATTGGCACGTGAAAATACCCAATCGTTGACTGCACCACCAGGTATTGAAAACATCCAGGGATTGTTTCTACGACGAAGAAGTGGGATTAACCGCTGAATCCACCCTGGTTAAATTCCCCAACAAACATGTTAAACCGTTAAACCAACATTAACTCAACCGAGGTGAGAAAGAACTCGAATGCTTTTTAACAAGGTCGCACTTGTCCGTGTAACTGTTCTTGGAGACATATCGATAGTAACCGGTCTCGCAGGCAGTTCAAGTAAAATATTTTCGTTACGGCTGCATTGGCATATACGTATCTATTCGGAACTTCTCGCGGCAGCACAGAGTACTCTTAATATGATTAGTAAATTATAATCGATAGCTATCATTAGCGCGGCCGAGTTCGAGACCGTTTTAGCGGAAATAGAAAACCACAAGCAACTCTGAGGACATATACGCAACCGCGTAGTGAAAGTCGAGTAACTGTTTGCAAAACAGCCCGCACACACACGCACGCACATGTGTGATTATATTTTGCAAACCCAACCGCGCATGTGCTAATAAGTGACGATTGCGATACAAATACTAATAGCCATTGAGGTTGGTATAAAAGGCGCTGACGAATGTCAGATAAAAAAATCCAAAATATTCAATCTGCCTCTACTCCCCACATATCAATGACATTTGATCTGGTACCCAATTGGTTCAGTTAAAACACAGCTAACACGAATCTTCATATCTTAATAAATTTACTTCCATTCCACGTGCTATAAGAAAAAAATATATCTTCTTCGGAAATTAACAAAGATAAAAAAAATTAACTACACCAAGTCGATACGTCTATGTTAAAAATTATATGGCAAACAAGATTTCTCTGACATTTTATCTCGTGAACATTCCACTTGCGTAGACACTTTCTAAAGTTATCGTCACCATGCTACGATTCAGTCTTTCCTGAGTTTTGCAGAAAATGTATCAACGGATTGACCTTTATACTATTTTCGCCAAGGAAAATTTCCGATTTATTACCGATCTGAAAATTTAGCAGACGAAAATCCGAACGTAAGATATATTGGCATTTTTATGCATGCTTTGTCATTTTCAGCTGAAGTAGCAGGGGATAGTTTAATAAATTGGCCTCTGTCAAAATTCCTAATTTAAGGCTATCATGTGATTTGTGTTAGCTTGTGTTTTCTTTAAATTGACGTTTCTATTCATCTTGACAGTGTTCCCCTCCTGCATGCACCAGACATCCTTTATTTCTTAATTCTGGTCTTTCATACTCCTCTATTTTCTTTTATATGTGTGCAGCTAAGACAGTTTTCTCAGCACCAGTATCTACTACAAATGTAGCTGGGACTCCCTGTAAACGGTGAACGGAGAAAACAGATCCTGAGACAAAAGCCACGACGAATTTTTGTGTGTCTCGAGCAAGGACATTGGCCTTCAGAGTGTACTCCACACGAAAGGAAAGTAAAGGTAATGAAAAAGAAGCAGAAAAAAAGAGATTTAGAAGTAGAAACACTTAATACCTCAAAGAAATTAAACCAAGACACTAACAAACATAATTGGACCTTTTGTGAAATTATTAAAATTTCATTGTGATTCCGTGTCACGAGAATATACAAAACGTAACTGAAAATAAAAATGTCTCGATTCTATTATTATTATTAGTAGTAGTAGTAACAAATAACCCTGGTTGGATGCAGACTTAAATAAACACGGCACCACGCACTGGATACACTTACAAATATCAGAATCAATGCTACGTTGGAAAACTTAGTTTTGTACAAACACCACATGGCTTTACAGAAATATTTAACTCTCTCGTCAGGGAAAGGCAAGGTTGTATTTTATCACCCATTTCATTTTCATTGTTTATAAATGACCTGACGACATACATTTCTTACTAGCATAGCGAAATATCATTACAATGTGCTTTTGCCGAAACTGCTATTCTGCTTCAGAGAATATTAAATAGACTAAAAAAATACTGCAACATCTGAAAACTACAGATAAACCTAAAGAAGGCTAAAATCATATTTTTTTTTAAAAGGGGAAAAGGAAGAGGATATGAAAGTTGGCAATAGACTGATTGTTTTGTTTTAAACATGTTTTATTGTCATTTTTTAAAACACTATGGGATTAGAAACGAGTTGTCTAACTCATCTAGGTCCTGTACCAAAATATACAAAAATGATCCAAAGATGACATTCATTTTACAAAATTCGAGTAGATCCGAAAAACAAGGTCAACAATTTTGTATATTAAAAGACATGAAGCATTTCAATAAAAAGAGAATAAACATATAAGTATGTAGTTAAGTAAAAAATCAATTATTCGGAGAGAGAGAGAGACAGACAGACAGAGACGGACAGACAGACAGAGAGAGAGAGGATAAAAGACATTGCACTGGTTACAGTCGCTTTTGTCCATTTCGTTTATTTTATAAATTTGTAAAATTAAAAAAACGCCCAGTCTCGTGGATATATGTCTAAACATTTAGGAATATGAGAGAATTTGTTTCTTTACTTAGCTCGACTTCACCTTTCAATAACAAATCTAGAGTTACTCAAGAAGTGTGTTGATAGATAGAACAAAGAGCTGGAATCTTTCCAGTATTCAATAAGGGGCAATAGAAAAAATAGTGTTCAACATCTTTATTGTCATAACCACATGCACACATGCAAGAGTTACCTTAATTCACTCTATAAAGATCGGATTTGAGGGGACTACATGCGTGTCTAAGTTTAGTATGTAATATATTACGGTGATGTTTGCCAATATCATAATACGGTGGTGGTCCGTTAGTTGAATTAGATAAACGTTTTCTAAAGACAGAAAGATAGCCTGATAGAGATGTCATCTTCTTATAAGTATCTTGGTTGTGTATTTTCTTCTAACAAGCTACAAAAGGCACTTTATGGTCTGAAGAGTAGATGAAGTCGTGTTGGAAAAATGTCCACAGAAACTGTAATCCAAAACATTTGACACTAAAATAGCGCCAATTTTGAATTATGGGCCAGAAGTTTGGGAGTTTAACAAAAGCAAATGACACAGAGGCTGTACATACGTCATTTTGTAAATATGTTATTGATACTACGAAAGACACACCAAACGTTATTATTTGGAAGAATGCCAATGCAGGTAGTGAGATATAGTAGAATTCTTCAGTACTAGTTCAAATTACCGAAGATGACTGATAATAGAGTTCCAAAACAAAGTTATAATCTACAGTTAACTTCGGGCAAACATTGTTAATGTTGGGCAAATCAAGTTAAAAATCTTTTGTTTTCACACATAATAAGACAAGTTTGGGTAAATGAAGGGGTGGGCGATGAGAACCTTTCTTCACAATATTTAAACAAACGATGTAACGATATTTTTGATACAAGAACTAAGAGACGATTTAAATTCAATGGATAAATTACGATTTTATAAAAAGATCAGAAACGGCTTCAGTTGTCAATACTATATAGATTGTTTAAACTCTTCATACAGTGTTCGCTTACTACCTATGTTTAGAAATGGAAACTTCCCTATAATTGGTAAATATAGGTACATTTCAGAATATCCCCTATGTTGATAGACTGTGTCCTTTTTGTGAGTTTCACTTTGTTGTTAAATGTCCCATGTTTAATAATTTGAGAAATGTTTATTTACTTTCGAACATTTACTGTAGTGCAAACTACATTAAGTTCTAAAACTTTATGCAGAGAATTGGTAATAATATTATTCTCTTACATAATGTCGTTCTTTGTTATGTTTCTTGTTTTGTGCCATATTTTCATATATGTATGTAATTTGGACCGGTGACCTATGTTACAAGAATAAAGATTATTATTATTATTATTATTATTATTATTATTATTATTATTATTATTATTATTATGTTATTACATGAAGTTTATTCTTGCAATAAGCCAATTGTCCCTTGATCATATATACAATATTAACTTAGCTACGTTGACAGCAGTCAGTTGTAACTTATGAATAAGTATTATATATATTCACGGGTAGTTTATGTACAATGTTATTATTCCTTCTTTAAAAATAGACAATGCAAATACAACTGTAAAATACGCGTCATCGCAATAATATCAGATAGAAAGAAAGTGATGAATTAACATTCTAATATATTGTTAGCTAGTATTGCATTAAAATTATTACAATTGTAAATATTGTTAGATAGTATTGCATTAAAATTATTACAATTGTAAATATTGTTAGCTAGTATTGCATTAAAATTATTACAATGTCAATATTATTAGATAGTATTGCATTAAAATTATTACAATTGTCAATATTGTTAGACAGTATTGCATTAAAATTATTACAATTGTCAATATTGTTAGATAGTATTGCATTAAAATTATTACAATTGTCAATATTGTTCGATAGTATTGCATTAAAATTATTACAGTTGTCAATATACGATATTCATAATGTATCAGTATAGATAGGTAACTGAACTAAGCATTATTTCTCAATTGACAAGCTTTATAAATAAAGATACTTAACTTCCTTATAAGACATGCATTAGAACTAGATACCAAAGTGACACATTTGAACACGTTAGGTTTTGTCGAATAATACATATGTAAATGGTACTTCCTAAGTTAAAAAGACAATGGACATTCCCGGAGAAAAATGATATTCATCTTCTAAAGTTGGAAAAATTTTACATATTCTGTTTTCTCTGGGAGTGTTATTTGCTCCATTCCATCTTTCAGTTTCTATTTCCAATCAAAATGATGAGGCATGATAAATTAGTTAATGCAATTCTCTATTTCGGATCATAATATCTTCTAAATAAGAAAGATAGTAATACTTTGCATACGTTCTCTAGAAAAAATCTCGTGTTCAAAATTTTAAAAAGTTATATAAGTTATATAAATATACGTATATAAGATCTGTGCCATTCAATATTTTGGCGAAACCGTTGATTTCAAAAAGCGAATGAATAATCATAAAAGCCACATTCGCAACAAAATCAACACGAAAGTCGCCAACCACTACAACTCGACTGGACATTCAGTTGGGTCGCTTGAGATGTTACCCATTGAATCAAACTTGGAGTGGACCGACACAGAACGCACACGTAAGGAACGATACTGGGCATTACACTTGAAAACTCAAGGGGATTTCGGACTAAATGAAAGAAATCTAACCTTCCCGTTGCAGTCTTATCACAATTACAGCCAGTGATCGGTTTTTCAGATAATATTTACCCAAATAAAATACATGAATTATTTTTTATTATTTTATTGTCATTATTACTATTATTATCATTATTATTATTATTATTATTATTATTATTATTATTATTATTATTATTATCCCGCTACACAATTCTCTTGACATCTATCCTTTAAAACCTCCATGCATAACTCTACCGGGATATAATTTCTTTCGCAACCTGTAGATGGCGTTGATTTTTCGTCATGTTGTGTATTCGAACATGAAATTAGGTCAAACCATGTTGGTTCCCTATGTGATAGACACAATAACCGGTTCGTTTATTATTATTATTATGGCACAGCTTTTTATTATATCTCTTGTTGTAAATTCCCCCTAGTGATTTTAAAATGTAGGAGTCCAGAATTTCTCTTAGATTTTGCGTTTAGTGTCTATTTTGTATATGTAAGCTGTTTATTCCCCTGACGAAGAGCTTGTTTAGCTCGAAACGTTGGGAAACCATTTTGAATTTGAGCCGTTATCAATTTATATATGTATGTATGTATATATATATATATATATATATATATATATATATATATATATATATATATATATATATGGCTTTTCAACATTTGTATACCCCTGCTAATGGAAAGTGTCACACATGTTTACACATTTAATCAGTGTGAGATTAGCAAATATAAGATAATCGAACAATTTCCTTTTTTATGGTGTTTTGTAGTCTGATAAATAAACCCCCAAACCTCTAATGGTATTGACTGGTAAGCACCCATGAATACGAATACAGGTTTATCATACTACTATGTAAACAACTGGACAAAAGTTAAGTATGTATTTTCAGATAAACATACAACTTATAATCATTAACAAAAGTTAAATATATAAACAGCACACATAACACCTCCCCTCATAGAAGAAAAATAAAGATTATGCAATAAAGCTTTCTTTCAAATATGCATCTGATACTATAATAGTCACAATTACATAGAAAAATGTCCTATGAATGACACTCAGCTGAATTACACAAAATATACAAAAAATAAAGCAATATGGTACTTCTATACACGGGATAGTGCATCTGCAATCACATTATCTTTTCCCCGATGTGTATAATGTCAATGTTGTATTCTTGCAGCATTAAACTCTATCTCAACAATCTCCGATTTTGATCTTTCATTTTGTTGATGAAAGTAAGGGGATTGTGACCACTGAATAATACCGGAAAAAGAGCCGAGGTAACATACACTTCAAAATGTTGTAAAGCCAATATCAAAGCCAAACATTCCTTCTCAATTGTGGAATAATTTTTCTGGTGCTTGTCTTCTTCAATCAATACTACACCAACCCCTACATCACTTGCATCAACAGTTATTTTAAATATTTGGCTGAAATTTGGTGCTGAAAGAACTGGTGCATTCTTAAGCCTGGCCTTTAATTTATCAAAGAATTCCTGACACTGGTCAGACCAATGAAACTTGGATTTCTTACTCAAAAAATTTGTCAAAGGTTCGGCAATTATGGAAAAAAAAATTAAACAAATTTTCCGATAATATCCAGCCATATCTAAAAATCACATGAGTTGCTTTTTACAAACAGGCACAGGGAATTCAGAGATAGCCTTGATCCTAGCTTCTACAAGTTCAACTTGACCTTGTCCCACAATATGTCCTAAAAATGTGACACAAGCATGGCAAAACTTTAAAAAAATTAATCGTCAGATTTCCATCACTGAGTCGACCGAAGAATTGTTGAACGATTTTCAAGTGATTTTCCCAAGTGTCGCTGAAGATGATGACGTCATCGATGTACGCGTTACAGTTATCTAGACAAGATGTTATCATGTTCATAAGACGCTGGAATGTTGTCTGGAGCTAGAAATGCCGAAATTTCGTTTGCTCTTTCCGTGAGTGGAATTTACCAGACTCCTTTTAAAAGGTCAAACTTCGTGGCATATTGCGCATTTCCAATTTTGTCTATGCAATCATCCATTCTTCCCATTGGAAATGAATCCGTTTTGGTGACACTGTTGGCTTACGTATTATCTGGTTTAGGCACAAGAATACATGGTTAACTCCAGTTACTTTTACCTGGTTATATAAAATTATTCTCCAAGTAAATATTGAATTTCTTTCTTCAAATATTCCTGTTTGAGAGGATTCATCCTGTGAAGATGCTGTTTCACAAGTTTAGAATATAAAATGTCAACGTCATGATAGATTTTATTTGTTTGTGTAGGAATATAAGAAAACAAGTGCTCATACTCATGTAATAGCTGTTTTAATTCATTCCTTTCCTATTGTTGTGGATGTGACAATTTCTGGTCCAGATTGTTTAATATTTCTGAATTCCGAAGTTTGGTTAAACCAGAATCACTACAGTCAGATTGTATTCAATCGTTTACATCCTCACAGTGTGGGACAGGTACAACTAAATTTATTCAATATTTAACTCTGTTAGCTCTGTCAAAATACTCCTTTAACATATTTATATGACAAAGTTGTTTCTGTTTCCGCTCCCAGGAGTGTTAATGATATAATCTAAGTCATTTACTTTTTTTTCAACTGTGTAAGGACCATACAATTTAGCCCGAAAGGATTTTTTTTTAGGTATGGGCAAGAGAACCAGAACTTTATTACCAGGCTGAAAACTCCTTCTCTGTGTATTTATGTCATACCTTAATTTAATATTTGACTGAGTAAAGTGAAGATTAGTTCTTGCTACTTCACAAACCTTTGACAACTTATATTTGAACTCAGAGACATAGCCAAGAAGATTAATCTCTGAATCTTTATTTGAAAGACGTTCAATGCTCCACGGACAATATGTCCAAAAACCAGTTCAAAAGGACTGAAACCTAATGATTCTTGAACTGATTCCCTAACAGCAAACAACAACAAATTAACACCAACATCCCAATCCTTTCATGTATCAAAGCAATATGACCGAATCATATTCTTCAAAGTTTAATGAAATCTTTCCAAAGCTCCTTTCTGGATGATAGGCAGAAGATTGAAACTGTTGGATGCCTAATTCATGCATAACTTGTTCGAAAATTCCAGACATACAATTTTACCCTTGATCCGACTGGACAGGTTTGGGAAATCCATCAAGTGTTAAAAACTTTACCAAAGCTTTCACAATGGTTTTAGTTTTAATATTTGTCTGGAAGTCTTGTAGACGCACACATTATGGTCAACAAGAATTGGTTGCCTGCCTTGGTCTTAGGTAAGGGATCGTCACAGTCTAAGATTATTCTACTAAATGGTTCTTCAAAAGCAGAAATAGGTTGCAGATGAGCCTTAGGTATCTTCTGATTGGGTTTTCTTACCATTTGACACGTGTGACAAGATCTACATTATTAGAAACATCACATTTAAGGTTCTGACAAAAAAAATGATTCAAGATTTTGTGATTAGTCTTATTACTCCTAAATGACCAGTCAAGGGAGTTTCATGGGCTAAACTAAGAATTTCCTGTCGATATGACTTCGAAACGACATTTTGATAGTCCACTGACCACTCGTCATCAGCGGGTACCTCAGGTGGTCTCCATTGTCTCATAAGGGCCTCATTTTTCACAAAGTCACAATCTTAGACTTGTGTGACTTCACTTTCACTAAAAGCCCGCTGAAACAAACAGAAGATCTCAGGATCTTGTTTCTGTTTGACAACGAGTGATTATCTTTTGTCACCCTGATTAGAATAGAGAGAATGACTTGTAAAAAGAGGATCACTGGGATCAATGCCTTCTGATTGGTCAATATCAGGAGGGAAAGTGACCTCATCTAAAGACTGACCAATAAATGTCTCAGCTAAAGGAATAATTTCCTGATCAACATCATTCTCAAAAGCTATGTTTGCCATAGCTCTGGTAACTGCACAAGCAGGATACAAATTAGGGATTTCAATCTCAATAGGATCAACTCTTTCATCCAAAGATGGTTTGTGAGTTACAAGTGGATTAACCACGACAGTATCTCGAGCTAGGCCATTGCCTGGTAACAAATGGATACATTCAATGGGTAAAGAAGTCACTGTCCCAACAGTCACAGGTACTGAAACTAAGTCAGATGCCAAATTGATACTATGGAGAGGAACATTTACAAAGTCGCACTCTACTCGCTGAATAAGTACACTTTCACTAGAAGAAAACTTCTCAGACAAAGGCAAAGTATCTGATAACAAAAGACTCTGATAAGCTCCTGTGTCCCTTAATATTGTAATAGGGATAGGTTTGGCAGAATCACCAATAATTGATATAGAACCTTCTGACATGAATGGTTCATACGTCTCCAAAATAGAATCAGACTTGGGTTTGTTTGACCCAACAATTGTATTGCTTTCAATACAAGACCGTGACCTTGACCTCTTTGAAATAAGAGCATTTGAAATAGCTTTGTCTTTATTCTGCTGCTTATTTGTCAACCTGTAGGAATCGTCTATGACGTACCCTTACTTTTTACAGTAAGTGCACGTAGGAAGATATAAGGGTTTCTGATCTTATCAGATGTTTGATTTCTAAAAGTTGCGCTTGTTTGAAATTTAGACGTTTTAGTTTGAGACTGAGATCATTTTGTACTAGAAAACTGCTGAGAGGTAGACTTACTGACAAATGAAATTTTGTGAGAATAATCATCAGCCATGCGAGCAGCATTTTTCAAAGTTTCCACTTTCTGCTCGTCAAGATAAGTCTTGACATCACCATGGATGCACCTCTTGAACTCTTCAATTAATACGAGCTGTCTGAGGTTATCGTAATGTTGATCAACTTTCTTGGTTGAGCACCACCTATCAAATAGTTGTTCTTTTTCCCTTCCAAATTCGACATGAGTTTGTCCAGTTTCTTTTCTACAATTCCTAAAGCTTTTGTCGACATGCCTCAGGTACCAACTCATATACCCTTCAAGATGTACATCATAATCAGAGCTTTGTTGTACCGAGAGTGATGTGTAGACTTCACAAGCTTTTCCAATAAGTACACTTTGTAGTAACAAAGTCCAATGCTCTCTTGGCCATTTAAGTTTTCAGCAGTTTTATCAGAGTGAAGAAAATATGTATCTACTTCTTTTTCCTGAAAAGAGGGTACCAACCTAATATATCTGGTAACATCAAAACCTGAACTTGTATGTAAAAGGGGGGTGGGGGTGGGCAGAGTGCTTCGCTTGCCAATTCTAATTCTTTTATTCTATATTCCAATTCCCTTTCTTCTCTATGCATCTGCCTCTCCTGTTTCCTCTCTCTCTCTCTCTCTCTCTCTCTCTCTCTCTCTCTCTCTCTCTCTCTCTCTCTCTCTCTCTCTCTGAATCTGCATTTTCTTCATTTCTTTCTCTTTCTGAATTTGCATTTCCATCATTTCTCTCTGAAGCTCAAGCTTTCTTAACTCCAATTCCATCTGGGGTTTTAACGGTAATTCCATTAATTTCCTGTCAAAGCCAGATACAGACCTCCCAATCAAACCCCAAAAAATATTATCCAAGGTTTCCTTTCCTACCAAATGCTGAAACAAAATATTCCTTATCTCCTGCTTTGTTAAATATGTTTTCGCTTCAGAAAGATCATAATATCTGGCAAGCTCGAGGAATTCATCCTTTTTCATAGACTCTAGCCCTATAAGGGTAGGATATGAAACAAAATTCTCAACATTAGATGACATTGTGAATGATTGTTGGCTTCACTAAAGATTTCTCAAATGTGTACAATTAAAATCTTTACCATGGACAATGAAATTTCCGAAACAAAGTCAATATGCATTGTAATTTAAAGAAATTCACATCCCGGAGCGAGCCCCCCAATTTCTGTTATGACTCTAGGTCTTAAAATATGTAACAGTAAGAAAGTGAAACCGATAAAATCAAGTAAAATAAGTAATCAATTTATATCCAGACAATTAAAGTGAAAATTAAAAAGACACTTACGATTTGTGAGTTAAATTCCAAATAATCCTAAAGGTTCTAATCACAAGTCCAAAATATTAGAATGTTACGAATGAATTCCAATAGCCTCGAATGACCTGATGTGCCAGAAAGATGTAATCCAGAATGTATTTGAATCAGTTTACATAAATCCCAAAATCATTTAGCTAATGTTAGCCAACAGAAACAATTGTCACATGCTCTACAGCGAGTTGAAATGTATTCAACTGACCAATGAGAAAATGTATTATTAGATCAGAGGCATTCAGGGTGAGAAGCCGAACATGAAAGATACCGCTACCCATTGTTGTTGTGTTGACAAAAAGAAGAGCATGCGCATATTTTGTTTCTTTAAGGGTTCACCATTTTTTC